>JASCQY010000173.1:10146217-10159125 GCA_030264315.1 Sardinella tawilis
CTTCTTCTTCTTCTTCTTCTTCTTCTTCTTCTTCTTCTTCTTCTTCTTCTTCTTCTTCTTCTTCTTCTTCTTCTTTCTCTTCCTCTTCCTCTTCTTCCTCTTTTTCAAATGTGTTTTCACAGCAGGAAACAATATGGGCCGCAGTGTGAACGGAGGACAAAGTGCACAGTCTGAAGTCAGTAATTTACACAGAAGTGTAAATTAAGTCAGTCCAACTCAGTCCAAGACCAAGTAACTTTAATAGAGATTACTTGGAAATTACAGTAAAAACAACAGATTTGCATTTTTGCATCTGAACTCTTCCTATGTAAATGTAATAGCAAGACCAAGTCATTGTAAATAATTGCACTTGAATTGAATTGAGGAGTGTCCAGTAGTTAAGTGTCCAGTAGTTAGTAGTATTTCATGCATTAACACTCTGCGTGTTGACAGCCTTTGCATTTTGTCCTCATTGAAAGCAGAGTCCAGAAATAGGTTCAAAAATATGTTTGTTACTAAAAAAAAGTTTGTTCTGTTAATATCTGGAAAACAAGAGAGATGTGTAGATGGTGTGATGATGATTTAGTAATCAGCATTACATTTTTTTTATTTTTGGTGATAAAGTGCATTCTTATATTCAGATGGCTAGTGAATATTACTGTATATTATATGGTTTCCTAGAGTATTGATGACTCTGCAACAGGGCATGATGAAGCCAACAAATAGTTCCAAAATGACTAGTCAAAAACACAAGCGATAGGACAGTATGATCTGCCGATAAGCAATGTGTCTGCTCTGCACACTGCATTGCGCATGCAGGGGGAGAAAACTGAACAGTGCCTCCTTTAATCAGCATCGCTTGAAGTGTGCATATGGAAATTATTTTTGAACAAGGGCGTAGGTTTAGTCTCAACCTTTGTGGGGATGACGCAAATATTACATTTAATTCGTAGTGCATCCAGAGCTGGGCACAAATACATCAAAAACTATTTTGTTACAAACTACAAATATTTGCTCATGAAATGTAACAAAAGAAATTACAAAATACTGGTGTGGATGATGTATTTCATTACAAATACAAGTAATTTGTAATTTGAAAATACGAAAATACGCACACTATAAAAGATGGTAACACTTTAACTTTATGTGGAGTGAATCAACCGGTAGCCCTGTTGTCTGAGGCTGCCAAGAGCTGTCGATAGGTATCACAATGACATCAGAAGGTACAACATAGACCAAATTCGCGAAGTGGCCGCTAACGCTAACAGATAGGGGCATGTCGAAACGAAACGGACATGTCCTCATTAGTTAGCGTTTGTCACGGTTTCACTATGTGCAAAGTGTCTGACTCCCAGCCATAGGAATTTGTTTGCTCCACAGTGGGAAGATACTTTCTGCTTAAAACCAATCGCTACCATTGCGTTGTGACATCAGCCAATGGCTACTGTTTTGCTGTAACGTATGTGACGTGCTGAAATGCATCATTTGAATTCAACGTTATTGCTATACAGATTTTAAATACATTTAATTGAAATACTGCCCAGCTCTGAGTGCATCCTTGCACACAAGTGCCTTGATGAATTCCAATATTATGCTCAGGGGCATTTCTAGGCCAAAATTATCTGTAGGACAAAGGTGGGGCAAGTTTCACGCCCTTGTTTCAGAATGAATGCAGTTCCCGAGCTTGTGGTGTGTTTGTGTGTTGTTTGTCACAGACTCCATATCTGGTGTCACTTTGCTTTGATGGAGCTGATCTGTGAGATTTCTCAAGAAGCTGATGCACAAAGTAGTTTCTTCGCTTTGACCGTTATTGACATAGCAAAACTTTTCACCTGCTGTTCCGCTTACTTTTCCCTTGAAATTGAAGAAGCTTGGTGTTAATGTACAGGTTTGGTTACAGCAAGTGTCCAATTTCTTGATTTTCAGTTCAGACGGGTGCAAGTACATGGATTCTAAAATGAAGCCCCTTTGGTTGATGTACAAAAACAAGTGGATGCCGTCGGACACTGTGGGACTCATTTTCAAGAATGGAGATGGTAAGAGAAGCTCTGGTAGACTTACTACCACTCTCTGGTAACCCTTGGTCAGGCTCAGCCTCTATCCACATACAAAGGATGATCCATATAATGGTTGATGACTGTCTGGAGTAATTAAAGGTGCATGGGTTACAGTATGTGTCATTGCTTTCAGACCTACGCCAGGATATGCTGACTCTCCAGATGATTCAGCTGATGGACACTTTGTGGAAGAAGGAGGGGCTAGACTTGAGGTTGGTTATTTGTTTGTCAATTCTGCTCGTCATAGCAACGAGATGTGTTTGTGGCCATTCTGTGGAGGGAGAAAACAAAACTAAAACCAAGTTTCTTGCTCGCTCTGCGTGCCTATGCCTCTCTCTCTCTCTCTCTCTCTCTCTCTCTCTCTCTCTCTCTCTCTCTCTCTCTCTCTCTCTCTCTCTCTGCCCTCCCTGTCTGTTGCATATTCACCCCAGGATGATCCCTTATGGATGCCTTTCCACTGGGAACAAAACAGGCCTGATTGAGGTGGTGAAGAACTCGGACACCATCGCCAACATCCAGCTCAACAACAGCAACAGCGCCGCCACAGCCGCCTTCAACAAGGACGCCCTGCTCAACTGGATCAAGACCAAGAACCCTGGGTGAGGATAAGCTATCGCGGCGCTGCTAACGCCTTGCTTTTAGTAGCACCTGCAGCACACGGCTGCCACTGATTTAGCCTGGGGAAATTACCCAAGTGGTCACGCTATTTATCTCGCATGGTCCTACACAGCTGGTGTGGCTAACAACGTTGCTAAATATAAAAGTCTCGCTTTGCTTAGCACAGATGTTGTTATTGTGTACTGTGTGCTTTCCCTTCGTCTGCTGTAGGTTGCCTTTTGTTGTGCAGTCTCGAAACATTTGTTCTGTGTGGATGTGCATGTTGTCCTAATGTACGGTGCGACTTGGGATGGCCTTAGTGTGGCTCACTTGCAGGACCGCTTGGATGAGGGAGGATGGCCGTAGTGTAGCCCACTCACAGGAATGCTTTTAGATGAGGGAGGAGAGAGAGACCTCGGGTTGGAGGAGCTTGGCCACATGCGGCCCTGAATTCCACACTGGTGTTAGGGCTCGCCAGTGGAGGGAGACACTGGGCCCTCGGGGTAAATTATAAATCAGATGACGGGCCTCACTGACGCTGATTGCCGTCATTGCCCTCCGCTAGAGACGTCATGTTTGGACTTCACAAGGACCTTTTGTTAACCAGCCGGGTATACTGTAGCCTATGTGTGTGCTTAGATGTCTGTGGTGATTTTTTATTTTTTTTTTGTGAAATATGTGGCATTCCTTATTTGCACAAACATAAGTGTGTTTGTGTGTGCGTGTGTGTTTGTTTGACTGTAATAGTTGTTGGTGGATGCAAACGTTTGGTTTTCACAGAGAGCTCCGTTGAAATGAAGGTTCACTTGATCTGTGTGGTTAGACGTAGAGGAGATTATGTTGAGGACATCTCTTGTCATGGTCAAGGTCACGGACAGCGGGTATGAAAGAAGAGAATAGCCTGCCATTACTCACATTAGTAACAACAACTGTACTATACTGTAATATACTTCAGTTCTTTTGTTTTACTTGCTTCACTGTGCTCAAATACGCTCAACAGAGACTGTTTCCCTGTATACAACTGAGTGTAGCTTAGCTAGCAAGCGTTCTAAAATGGTGTGTGAAGTCACGGTCGGATGACATCTTGCACCGAGATATGACATAGAGACGTAGAGGTTACAGTGGCACAAAGCCTTTTGTCCCAGAGCAGTTTCCGTAGTCTCTGGTGGCTGTCCGAGGGAAGCCTGAAGAAGAGAGAAGCTCTCGTGCGGTTACAAAAGGTTCAAGGGGGAAATGCACTAAGTCTTTTTTTGTTGTTGTTTGTCAAAGCCACAGGAAGCGTTGGCTCATCTTGTGGGACTGTGAGATTCAGATATGCATGCAACATGGTGCTGCAATGATTAAACAGGGTACGTCTAGACCTGGACGAGGAAATGGAGCGCTGTCAATCATCTGTTGCTTGCAGACCCAAGCTGCGCATTATCTGCAAATGTTCAACAGAGAGCTGAGGAACTTCCTCTGACTCAGCGTGCGTCTGTGTGTGTGTGTGTGTGTGTGTGTGTGTGTGTGTGTGTGTGTGTGTGTGTGCACTCTTTACTTTTGCCAACAGGGACAAACTTGATGAAGCCATTGAGGAGTTTACACTGTCCTGTGCTGGTTACTGTGTAGCTACTTACGTCCTGGGCATTGGAGACCGCCACAGTGACAATATCATGATAAGGGAAAATGGGCAGGTAATCATCAGTTTCTTTAAACAGAAATTATACATTTTTATTTTCACATGTCTGTCTCAAGAGGCATTCACATGTTGCAAGCAATGTTCCCTCTAAGCTGCGCGCAGAACATATTATATCCCCGCACACAAAGCTTTTCAATCCGCGCACCAAATTATTTCAGGAGAACAGGGGGAAATCCCATAATTATGTGTGATCTCAATTGGACATGTCACACCATGCATTAAACAATGTCATGTTACAAAACCGTCTGTGGTATGTTGCTTAAGACTTACAGACTAAGAATTTCATAAATTGACAAATAAATTATCTTATCTTCTTCTGGACAGAATAGTGAAATAAAAAGAGAGAGAAATACTGTCAGTCTTTAGCTTGCCTATTTGGTGAAATGCATCGTCATTAGGCTATAATTAGAAACGGGTTTCGAAGACATGCCATTTTCAGATCTCATATAATGATTGTCACAGGTAGGCTATACTTTCTTTTACACTTTAAGGAAGTTCACTTCACTTGTTGGTCACACATTTTCCCTCTTGTTCTTTGCGTTATAGCTGCATCTTTTCTCAGCCGCATCGCCCGACCTTGACGCGCAGTGCTGTAGCCTACGCCCTGTCTTTTGTGAAAAAAAAAAAAAACGTGGTCATTAGACTATCCATACGGCCATATGGGCACATGCATAGCCTACTGACATTTCAACATGTCTCTTTTATTTGCATTACCCTGTGTACTTTCACCAGTGCTGCAGCATATGTAGGCTAATAGAAGCGTGTGCATTAGTACGCCCTCATTAGACGCACAAACTGACCAATTTATGCTGCTCCAAAGTTGCCTATTAAATGACGAGTTTTTTTTTTTTTAAAATAGGCTCATAAATATTTAATGGACATCAATCCAACAATTTAATCCAATGTAAGGGAAAAAAATCTGTCATATGAATAGCCTATAGTCTAGAAATCAGGAAATCTGTGATGTGTGTTCATGCTCACTGGCTATCAATCGGCCAATTATCAGTTATCATTATACATCAACCACAAAAGGCCGCTCATAATGCTGAACTGTACCGCTCAGACAAATTTAAATTTGCTCAGTGCTGAAAAAAATTAGAGGGAACATTGGTTGCAAGACACTGATAAAATGCCTGGTGCACTCTTCATCAGGTCATGGGCATTTCCAAGCCTTGCACAATCACAGTGTTTGGCATGACTAATTTTTGCGTCTGGGGAGAAGATGATGACACATTCATCAGGACATTGTTCCAATCTCAGCACAAATCTTATTTTGCATAAGCTTAGCTTATTCTGATTTAAGATATTGGACATGCATTGCAATAGCCTCTACCAATTTAGGGGCACTGTTATGACTGCTACTACGGCTGCTACAAAATAATAAGAATAGAAATAAGAAGCAATTTAAATAATGGTTGAATTAACAATTAGCTATAAACTAAAAACTATAACATCTGAATGTTTTCATTTCTTTAACATTTTGTCATGGGTTTCCTCTGTGTTCTTGCTTTCCAAGCTGTTCCACATTGATTTTGGGCATTTTCTGGGCAACTTCAAGACCAAATTCGGGATCAACAGGGAACGTGTGCCTTTCATCCTAACGTATGACTTTGTCCATGTGATTCAAGAGGGAAAAACCAATAACAGCGAGAAATTTGAAAGGTGACATAAAACTGAAAGATATATCATAATATATAACTTGAATTAAATAAGTGGTATGATGCACAGTCCTTGTTAAAGATTATGGAACCGTTGCAGAATGGTTTATAATGCACATATGTCTTATCTGAAGTGAGGCTAGGTCATTTTAGTCATTTTTAATGTGGAAGTGAATTGCACTTGAATGCATTTGAAATCAGAACGATAATCTGCACTCTGAAGCTAAATGAAGTTCTCTCTCTCTCTCTCTCTCTCTCTCTCTCTCTCTCAGGTTCAGGGAGTGCTGTGAACAGGCCTATAAGATCCTGTGCAGGAACGGAATATTGTTTGTGAATCTCTTTGCTCTCATGAGAGCTTCTGGACTTCCTGAGCTCAGCTCGTCGAAAGACATCCAGTACCTGAAGGTATGTTACTATGGATGTAGCACAGTACAACTCAGACAATAACACAACCAGACAAGACACACACACACACACACACACACACACACACACACACACACACACACACACACACACAATAGCATGTGTTAACTATGTAAATGCTTGTTACATTATGTTGGTTTTTTTTCAGTGACGTGAAGTATTAATCACAAGAGATTGAATTGAGCTTATTATGGTTATTGGTTATTATGGTTATTTTTTTAATCACAGTATTTTGATGAATCCTGTTGATTTAAACTAATCTTGTAATTGATTAAGCATTTATCTCAGACATTTATTTTTCTATTTATAAGGATTCCCTGGCCTTAGGGAAGTCTGAGGAAGAGGCACTGAAGAATTTTAAAGTCAAGTTCAATGAAGCTTTGAGAGAGAGCTGGAAGACCAAGGTCAACTGGATGATGCACGCTATAGCCAAAGACAACAGGTGATGGGAGAAATGGACAGAAACCCTTTCAGAGCCATAGAGGATAAATGTTGCACTGCACTTTGTCCTCTACAATACAAGAGAATAGTCCCAGCCTGCTATCAAACTGGCATGAATTCCCTCAAATCCTGTGCTCCATATTCATTTGAGTCAGAATTTGACAGATTCGTCATTTGTCTCAATATATTAACTCTTACAGAAGGTTAAAAAATGGAAAAGCAAGAAACCCCAAATGTTTGGATGAAGCCCTCTTCATTGTGAAAGGTTAGATGTTCACGTAAGCAACCTTTTAGGCCAAATGTACTGGTTGATATTCTGCGAAGAAATGTCAGGCCATTATCATCCTAATGGAGCTTCTGGCCCTGCTTTTCATTGGAGCCATTAAGTGAGAAATGAGAGGGCAGAGTAGGTCTGTTTTTCACTTTGCAGTGACATCTAGTGGTGTGTCCGAGTCAGTGCATATTAGGCAGATATGCAGCAGCCACCTTCTCACACAAACAAGCACTGAGTGCCCTGCCACCCTATTTATTATTTATACCCTATTTATTTAGATGAGCTTTATGAAATCATGTTCCAGCATTGCACTTGGGCCTGTTTGCACTCGTTACATCTCTTTTGTTTTCACAGAGCTAGATAAGATGTTGTAAAAGCTCTCATCGCAAAGTGCAGAGAATATGAAAAGCTATACATTAGAGGCTGAATAACCAAAAAGTCACCAGTCGGCCAACTAAACGCGCACACACACACAGAGCACGAGCAGGACAAGTGGGAAATCATGTCAGTTTGATTGACCTAATGTGTCTATTCCTCACAAACCCACTTTAATGAATGTTTACAGCTTCCATGAAGTTAAGTCATGGAATGATCTAGATGTATTTCTTAGAAGGACCATGAGACCTTAACAAGCCATGAACACTGACTGGATGATCAGTGAATTTTGCTGACTGCAGTGAAATTGCATTTAAAAGGTTGCTGAAAATGCATTTAAAAGGTTGTTTATTCAACCTATGTATCCCAGCTATTAACTTATAAAATACGCTCATGTAAGACCACTATGCTAATTTAACTTCACAGATGGAAAAGTCTTACTAGCTATATTTGTGGGTTAAAGATATAGGGACGTTGAAATAGATTTGGTTGACGTTAAGTGTTATTTTTATCGTTTACATATTTTATATATGGTGTTACTGTTTATAGGTGTTATTTGATTTTATATTTGTGTTACTTCTGCCTGACAGAGGCAGACTGGTATGAAAAAGTATGCTTTTCTCAATATTTTTTTATTGTTTAATTGCTGATGAAGCCTTAAGTGTCTGAACCTTGCCTTGAGAGAAGCATACTGCATAGTGTGTATGATGAGCAAAAGGCTTATTTTTCTGTGAAGTTTGTCAAATTTAGAGTGATGGCAAGTCAGTGCCCATTCTTGTGCTTTTTGTGGTGAACGGCAGTTTGCAGACATAAGCTACAGTTCTAAATCCTATTTCTTGAGCCTGTTGTCATAAGACTGGTATAGCCCATCTGATAAACTGTAGATAATGGCACAACAATCTGTAGCCTGTCATCAATAATTATGAACAGAGCCTACTTCTGACCAGGCTGCTTTAGCTTTCCCAAGGCTGACCACTGATGGGAACTACAGTAATATGACAAGGTCCACACGACGTGATGGGACTTCAGCTAAAATGACAACTGCCATGACCTGTTTGTGACAAGATTCTGCCCCTCTTATGACAAAGGATTCAAATGAAAGTTATAACTACTGAAGGGGTTACTTCATCCATAGATCAGTGGAATTGGTCTACCTCTTGAACTAAATTCAGGGCAGTGAACTAGTTAGTCAAATACAAATCACTGGAGAGATGTAAGTCTGTAGAGGAGCTTTTAGCCTGTTTAGCACTGTACATTTCCAATGATGCACTTCTAAGATACGCTATGTGCCTACGCATTTTATTTATGATTTGCTGATTTGAACTCCTCAATGGAGACAATGTACAGTAACATCATATGACCAAATTACACTCTGACGTAAGCATATAAGTTTAATGATGACTGATGTTTTGACACTTTTACCCAAAGCGGCATGAATAGCCTAGTAACAATGATAAGTTCATGAAATGAACCCAGGTTGTCAGATTAACTGAGGTCCACCTGCTCCACTACCCCCAGATACAGTATAAGGACATGTTGTAATGAACAGCATCCAATAGGGAATGAGTTAGGCCTAAGACTAAGGCTAAAAGACTTAATTGTATTTGAAATACATAGCTCATGTTTTGAGGCAGGTTTTAATGCATTTAGCCTAGCCTAGCATACATGTACAGTATCGGAATGTGCAGCTTGTTATTTATTTCCCGTCCTTTTTCCTCATGGCCCTCCCCAGGATATCTGCCACAGAAAGTATGGCAGGCTACTATCGGAACGATCATTCTAAAAGTGTCAATGAAAGCAATGAAAATTGTCAATTAATTACTCTATCATTTCAAATGCAACAGAAAGATTCTGTAACTGTTTATAGAGAAGCATTCAATAAGAACTTAACTATTTTACATACTCTGATAGTATGACAATGGAAATATAAATCTTTTAATCCCTGAATCAGTGCGGGTTCTGAAAGTAATAAGACGCACATGATCCCTCCTCTAAGAGCTCATGACCATTTTTCACTGATTCAGGTCCTCATTTATTGTTTTTCTCTTAGTCTAAAATGTTAGCTCTTAATTGGATGTGCAATAGAATATAAGGGGCAGATAAAGCAGACCCTGCTGTGTTGATATCTGAGAGCTGTTGTGGGAGGGCCCTGTACAGTTTCATTGAAATGGCTTTTGTACTCAAGCCATCAATATGAGTATGAAGAATAATTTTGGGAGTGTGCGTGAATTCTTATCATAGTGATATGGGAAAAGGTTTGGATCTTACTTGTGTGAACATTCATTTGTCATTATTTGAAGAACAGCACATTGATTGTGCAACTGTACTGATACTTTACCAAATGTCTCAAATAAAACAGCTGTAAAATGCTAATAAGAACTGAACAGCATTATGTTTCTTTTGTCCATCCCTTGTTTCTTCAGGGGGCTTTTTTAGAATAGAATACAGTATGTCTTTATTGTCATTGTCACAAGTACAACGAAATTTAAAGTGTTTACCAGTCAGTGCAATAATAAATAAGGTACAATAAATAAGGTAAAATACAATAGACAGTGGCCTGAGCCCAAATGCACACAGACATCAACACCCACACTTCAAATATCATACATACAAGCAGTCCAACAGCCTCATGCAAACCGTTCATAGTAAAAATGAATTGCAGGGTCCATTGGTTTTAGCAGTATTAATACAGGTTATTGCAGTTGGATAAAAGCTGTGCTTGAATCTATTTGTCCTTGCTCTCTTTGATCTGTAGCCTACTGCTTACCTGAAGGCATCACTTCAAACGGGGTAGCCAGGGTGTGAAGTGATTACCATTATCTGACAGTTCACGAGGTTAATATCTGCAAATATTTATCACATGCAAATAATTAGACAACAATTCGGATTTTTTGTAATATAAGAACCCCATTTGTTCACCATAAACCTGTCTAAAGGAACAAAAACAAAATACTGTACATTTGCGTTGTATTAATTCTATGCTGACAATTGGCCTACATAATGTAAAGTTGACATCTTAAAAGATTCAGTTCTTATCAAATCATTACTGGTAAATTCAAGGCGGCCACAAAATATAAAAGGTACACATTTGAGATGTACTGAAGAAATGTCCTCAATGGTCAATTATCCTAACCTGACTCTCACCAGATCCTCCAGAGGCGTTTCGCTCCACACAAGGATCTGGGACTGCTCAAAAGGAGATGTATTTCAGTTTTCAAAAATCTTTTCATATAATTGCATAAACCACTTGTCTGTCTCTTTATTGACATGCTACTACAACCACTCACATTGCAACCACTAATGAGAGTGTCACTTGTCCGCTACATCACAACAATTCAAATCCCACTCGGCGATCCTGATTGGTTCATTATTTCTTGCTCCCTTGAAGGAGTTTGCACTGCCCTCGAGCCCAGATCCTTGTGTAGAGCTCAGCGAAGCGTCTCTGGTGGAGCATGGCAAAACTACAAGGATCTGGCGAGAGTCAGGTTACAATCATCCATGCTGCAAAAAAGCTAATATAATAAAACTGTGAAAATGATCCATGTGAGATCCATCCTCAACAAGTTTGAACAGTTTGTTGGATTGCACACCAGTAACAGGAGAGTGCAGTGTTACAGTGGATCAGTTATCTGAGTCTGAAAAGCCAAATGGAGCTGCACTTTAAAGTGACACGGAAGTCTGTAAGAATTGCTCTGCATGGAAAAACGTTAATGTCACTTCAAAGTACAGCAGCCTACTGTATATGTGCATTCTGGGTAGGCAGTAAACGGCATTCTACCTTTGTAATATTATTTGTATATGCTCATAGTATATAATACAAAATCATTAATATTGTTTCCTATATACTTGGTGATGTATGTTTATATATGAAATGGTAACAGATTGAGAACAGATGTTCTCAGAATTATTTGTCTGTATTTTTGCCACAATGGTTGGCCTGCATTTTGAAGATTTTTTTAATTGTTTTATTGCTGATAAAGCCTTGGGTGTCTGAACCAATGGCCTTGAGAGAAGCATACTGCATAGTGTGTGTGATAAGCAAAAGTGAAGGCAAGTCTGTGCCCACTGAGAGAAGTTGAGCAAACCAAATGGAAATTTAAGGCGGGCTGGGTAATGGACTCTTTTAATAGGCCTAATGCATAAATAATTGCAATTGAGGCTTAATTGTTTGTTTGCTGTTTTACTAAGGCACTATACTTTTGTTTAGCCTATAGATATGTTATACCGTATATGTAAATGATGATTTATTTTCAGTATTTTAAGTCAATGTACTGCTGCAGTGAACAGTAGCCTAGTGAGTTGTATTCAGGCAATACTTGTTGATTAAATGTTATTTGATATGTTTATTTTGTTGTAAATAGAATCATGCTTAGTAAAATAATGAAATCACTGTATTAGTCTAGACAATTTCTGTGCTTATTATTGTTTCTAAAAAATGTCTAAAATGATGTTTGTCATTCAAATTCTTTATATATTTTTTTTTACTGCAAAATTGATGAAACTGTTTTTGTAATTCAGTGCTCAAACATTCCTAAGAGTGCTCTTGAGTGTTCATAGCCTAGATTTTGTTGTTAGGCCTAGGCTACCTAAGAACAAATCCTGATAAGAAAGCATTGGTGAGTGCTGCACTCTTTGATTGAAGAAAAGATTTCTTCATAAGAAAAATTGCTGAATGAGGCCCATAACAGCTAATTGCATGTTTCATGCATTTGCATTTTAGTTTTAGAGAATGGAATAATCAACCCATTAAAGGAGAACTCTGATCGTTTTCAACCCATAACGCTGTTAGAGATTAGGATACTTAGTGCTGTCATTAGGAAAAAGAACAAGATAATGTTCCAAAGTAAAGACCCGATTGGCGTATGAATCAGCAACCGCCGCTAACCTGGGGGCAAGTGAAACTGAAACTGAGTTAACCGCCATCGGTTAGGTTTAGCTGTCAGTTCTCCTTTAAGTTTAAGAAAGTTCATTATTGCTTTGAATGTGTGAAAGTTCTTCTGTTTTCACAAACTACTTTCAATATTTCTGTCAGTGGGAAATCCTTTAGCAAGTTGCTGCTTTCAGTTTTAACATTTTTGAGGGGTTTGCTTGGCCTGGGGCTGTGGCATTAAGTAGCCTATTTTCATTGGGTAGGATGGCCTATAAACCACACAGAAGATAAGCTTAGCTTATTGCCTTTGCTGTTTGTAGTAGTTTACACAAACTATTGGAGTTTACATATGATGGTATAAGTGAAACTAAACATTTGGAAACACCCTAATTGTAATCACAAAATCAGTGTTTCACCCTCTTCCTTTACTTCTCCTATGTTATTATCAGTTGATGAATAATTTTCTAAAGTTGCCTTATACAGTGCCCTCCATAATTATTGGCACCCCTGGTTGAGATGTGTTTTTTAGCTTCTAATAATTTTATTTTTTTTC
>JASCQY010000173.1:10168090-10179796 GCA_030264315.1 Sardinella tawilis
TGTTCTCTCTGTGCTCCAAAAAATGGCACGTTCAGTCGGCCATATGGCATGGCTTTTTAGATGTCCCGATAAAAGCACAATTGGGCTCTACCCTGCCCCCATCTGTCTGTGTGTGTGTGTGTGTGTGTTTTTGTTTTTGTGTCTGTCTGTGCCCTATGTTTGTGTTTGTGTCTGTCTGTGACCTGTGTGTGTGTGTGTGTGTGTGTGTGTGTGCGCATGCCTGTTTGTGCTTGCATGAGAGATGGGTAACCTCATCTGAGTTCTGTTGTTTGTGTAGAGAGCAATAATTGATGAATCTGGTCATCTGTGTGTGGCCCGGTGTGTAGTAAGCCGGTGCCTGCTGCACTAAACTGAAATGATATTCTTACTGCTGCCCCTGCTGACTTAAAGCTGCCTGATCTTGGCAATGAGGTCAGCATCTGTCTTTTGCGCTATCACTGCGTGTACTTATACTGCAGCTCAAAGCCCCAAACAAGATTCCCCCCAAAGCCAAAAGATATGTCTAAAAGCTTTTTGCTGTATTTGGAGAAGATTCATTTGGACATCTCATGGATTAAGTTTTTTTTTTTATATCCACTGCACACACACACACACACACACACACACACACACACACACATAAAAACAGAAGCCCCAGCAATGTTTTTGTGGTGACATATTCAAAGTGGTAACGAGGTTAGCTGAAGTGGATGCAGGGCAAGGTCATATGAGTCATTACAGGGCCATGTTTGTGTTGGTCTGAGTCTGTGGACAGCCTGCAGCTTTCCTAAACAGCTGGGAGTCTTGCAGTAATGTGCTCGTTTGCAACAGGACATTGATGTCTGTCTGTTTGTTTGTTTGTTTGGTGGAGCAGCAATGCGTTGATCTGCCATGCTTTCTGTTTGTTTGGATGTTTGTGGGTGTTTTAAAACATAAGGCAAAAGGATCATGCTCCATAATGTGTGTGTGTGTTTGTGTGTGTGTGGGGTGTTTTGAAGACTACAGACTACTGCACGAGAACTGACATAACTGGATGCAAAACCAAATTTATACACGTATGCATATATTTAGAGGTCTACTGTATGTTTTATGTGAAGGGCAGATAAAGACTAGCCTGGGAAAACCCATCCTGATTTGGAAGTGATTTGATTTCGCTCTGCAGCTCAGTTTGGCCACCCGGCCTATTTGCACTTGTTTTCATTGCATACATTGGGAACCAACCAAGAACAGACTTTCACCCCGGGACGTGATGGAGGCAGGCTTAACACCTGAAAACAGTATCAAAGAAGAAACGACCAACAAAGACATTTTGCCTCTACATTCGTTGAAGCCACCTCAGAGAAGTTGATGACGGCGAGGCATTTTGACCAAAGTCAAGTCAAGTATATATTGTCATTTCAGCCAAACACACAGACAAAACTATGTTTCACTGTGGGTTCAAGTGGTGCTACATTTACAATACAGTACTACTGTATGTAGAAAGACATTTGGGACAGGCTCCAGTACATACAATTGATTTGAGCTACATTAAGCATAAATTAGGCTACGCTTTAGTATACTTAAGCTACATTCTAGTGCACATACATTATAAATATACATGAAATGCGTCAGACAACAAGATGGGGCATAATAGACTTGTGACAGAGCAGTGATTGTTCTAGGAGAGGTTCAGAGTGGGGTTGAGGTAGGAAGGAAAGGATGTGTGTGTGCATTCAGGTCCGTGTGCATTGGCAGCATACTGTAGGTCGTGCAGGTGTGCATTCAGTTCCGTGTGAGTGGAATGTCATGTGTAGTTGTTCAGCAGTCAGACTGCCTGGGCGAAGGAGCTCTTCCTCATTCTGGAGGTGCGGGCAGCTATACTGTGCCGTACCTTTTCCCTGACGTCATTAGGGAGAACAGTCCATAGGACAGGTGTGGTGGGTTTCCGCAATGCTTGTGGCTTTCAGCAGACACGAAGTGTTGTAGATGGGAGTCTGGGAATGAATGAACCCATGACCTTCCCACTTACCATCCAGTATGGACATTATTATATGTTTCTGCCTTCCAGCGGGGAACACTCCACAAACTAAATGAATTAGATAAATGAACCGGTCAGTCATTGGGCAGTATGTTTGTTAGTAAACTGTTCTCCTGACACATTAAGAGACATGCTAGTGAGCGAAATTAGCAACCTGGAGTTCATTTGTTAGCGCGCTCAGCTCTCAGTATTTGGGGCTGCTGGTTGCCGGTTGGACTCCAGACATGGGCAGTTTTGCCTTTTAGGGAACTAGCTGCTTGGAAGGAGAGAGAAAATGTCCATATGCTGAATTGAGAAAAACCTAAGCCTCACTTTGTGTGTGTGTGTGTGTGTGTGTGTGTCTCAGCAGTGGTGCGGGAGCAGGGGGGATGAACCGCGAGGAGGCCCCTGGGAAGTCTCCGGAGGAGATGTACATCCAACAGAAGGTGCGGGTGCTGCTTATGCTTAAGAAGATGGGATCCAATGTAAGTCTCTTGACAGCTTACACACACACACACACACATACTGACAAACAAACACACACCATCCCCCCCAGCACACACACAGACAGCACATGTTCTGTGCTTCTCAACACTCAGACAAAATAGTTTTATCTCATCTTATCCGTTTAGCATCGCTTAGTAGCCCTTTAAATCCACATTCAGAAAGACTCGGGCAGAATAATGCATGAAAATATTCTTTGCAACACGTTTTAATGCAAAGTGATGCAATAGTAAAGCCATATTTAGCCCCTTTTTTCTCTCCTAGACTCCACACACATAAACACACACACAGACAGACTCTTATCTTATTGTCCCCGTTAATAACCCAAACTGTGTGTGTGTGTGTGTGTGTGTGTGTGTGTGTGTATGTATGTGTGCGCGCGCCTGTTCTCCCAATGCCACAGCTGACGCCTAGTGAGGAGGCCTTCCTCAGGAATTACGCCGGCGTGGTGCACAGTCAGATGAGCCAGCTACCACAGCACCCCATTGACCAGGGTAAGAGATGCACCACCTGCCCACACTAACAGGGAGGCTACACTGGATGCGCAAAGTCAAAGACGTATCTGCCGCAACAATTAGCTTCCAATATAATCAATGGAACTGGCTACACCAGACACAGCAGCATAGCGAACATTCTAAAAAAAAATAGCCAATTTTTTTTCAATGTATTTTTGACGTGGCTTGACTTAACATAATGTAACGCATTTAGTGTAGCCCTAGGGTAAGACACAAATCAATAGATAAATGAGTTTTGTAATCGACAGATTCCCCATTTCTAAGTGAAAAGAAACTTTTTTTTAATGACACATACAACTGACCTGAATGTTGATTTAGTAAGAGTTATTCAGATAAGTAACAGCTAAGCCTTGTACACACAGGATGCTGCCATGAGATGAAATAGCTAGCACGCATGTAGGACGGATGATAATAACTACACATTAGTGGTTACGGCGTCGTATTTGTGTTATAAATGACTTTTACCAATGCCGGCAGCATTTTTACATGTACTGTATATGCACCACAAGGGGGCGCCATATTTATATAAATGATCTTCCCACCAGGCGCTCAGCATAGCAGGGAGGAACAAGGTTTGCAAAACGGCTGGGATTAGTTCCCTTGATTTGACCAATCTTATCAGCGGCCCGCCAGGTTCATGCCAAATCATCTTCAACAGAAGAGTTCAGAGGCCCTGTCAGAGTCAGTGTATGAGGCTTTAGTTGGCCTCTGTTCTCTATAGTGCAGATAAGCTCCAGCTGGCTAAGAATATCACCTATGACTGCATGACAGTGCATGGTGTCTCGTGGATGCACAAAAAGAATGGTTGCCTCCCCTGGACCACCTTTATGTTGTCTGGTTGGTGGTTGAAGATGGGGCACTTCATTTAGTGATGCTCTCTCTCTGCTACATGACGCTTGGCAGAGGATGCATGGAGAAACATATTTCAGAATGTTTATGAGCATACCCAGACCCAGTAACTGTGGAACTGTGAGTCGAATTTAGCCCCACTTTATGTTCATGAAATATGCATGAAAGCTTGGCTCTTCGTGAGAGGCACTGTCAAGACTCTGCACTCTACTCTTTTTTTTTTCCCTGTTTCTTCTTCTTCTTCTTCTTCCTCTTGGTTCTTTTCCCCTGGCGCTATCTTCATCAATAATGCACAAACAGGGTTGTTTAAGGTGCTTATAAATCTGCATTTCTAATCGTTAAGGGAAGACTTCATGCAGTTCTGGAGCAGCAGTGCACACAAAATGAAGCTTTGGGTTCTTCTGTATTGCAGATGCTTCTCTAGATCTTGAAATGTATTAGTGTATTTGAAAGACTGCGATGCCAAATATTACCACTATTTTAGAATTATATGAGTGTAAATGTTGGCACACAAGCACTTGTTTACACATTATTATACTTTTAAATTCGTCTGCCTGTAGGCTGTAATGTTTCTGTTATTAATCTGCCTGTAGGGAAGTTGTATTCCTAGAAGTTTCCATGGGTGCACACACACAAAGACCCTCTATCTCATTAGAGCCAAACCCATCAATTCTTTGCCTCATCTTTGGGATGAGGAATAAACAACATTATTGATCCCCTGCAGGTTGCAGAGCCAATGCGTCCCCATGGTATCACACGCCTCTGGGCCTTGAAGGAGCATAGACTTGTTGTTTGAGGTCACTGCTGTCTGTAGGAAAAAGAACGAGAGAAATTAGCCCGGTTTCCATTTACCTTATGGGCATTTCATATTCGCTAATGAAGTGAAGTGTTCCAACTAGCTCAACGTGGACAGAAATGTGGTAAATGCATACTATGGACACATGGACACACAACCGTTTCCATTCATTTTCGTTGTATTATACTGTATTTGCATCAAAAGGTTAATCCACCCCCCTCGACTGAATTATATATTCGTGATGCGAATTTGTTTCCAACTGAAGATTTCTTATTCGTATAACATATATGAACATATATCTCAGCGTGGGGGTCAGGAAATCGGACCGGGGGGTTGATTGTCAGTCAGCTACTTAACTGCTGCTCCATCACACCCTCAGGTTTGAGGGTTCAGGGCTTAGTGCTTAATGAAGACATTAACATGCACTCACTGTATGTTTACACACAGACATGAAATAGCACTTTTTTATTCTGCTCTGCTCTCACATCCTGTGGTTCCTGTTGTGCAACTTACTTTGCCAGCGTATTACACACACAATGGCACACAAAAAAGGCTTCCATGAACTGTCGGTATCTGGCTTTCTGTGGGCCTTTGTGTCCGCCTGGCACACAATACCATCAGTGGCTGTGATCCTTTGTGCTTTGGCACTGGTGTTCAGCCCGGCATTGGAAATGTGAGTCAGGCAGCTTCTGTGAGCCTAAGCAAAGCCTTTTGCTCAGACGAGTCTCTCGTTACAACAGCCCATCACCAATCAGTGGTTTTGTCTGTGGGGTTGACCTCTACGCCCTAAGCAGGGCCCTAAATTAGAACACAAAATGGCCGACGCCTCTAGGAGGAGGGAGAAGTGCTGAATCTGCAGGGTTTATGGTGGTTCCCCTTGGGAGACCCTCCTTATATCGTATTCTTGCCACCGATTCAAATATTGATCCAGGGACCTGAGCATGCGAAGCTACTGTGATCCTGAGGGGAGCTGCTCTCTGGTAACAGTTAATCAGGAGAGCCTACTTGACTGTCCACCCTCAGGCAGCCACATGTTAGAGCCATGTCTATAGGAGGACTATAATATAAGAGGAGAAAGATGCTGAATGATTCCTCATTTAGAGAGGCAATTCATTGTCCCAAATACGATGGGGAAAATGATCAATTTGTTTACTACATCAAACAGTACATACAGTTTGTCTCTACCCCTGTCACACATGTTCACAGACAGCTACAGGCCGTCATGGCCAGTGATTGTGTAGAAACAAAGCCTGAAGGCTATTGAGTGACTCGTCCCTTTATTTCTTCACCCATTCACCCACAATGTTCCCTCTCTTGGGGGAGAGCGGAGTGATTGTGCCCGAGTCGGAGTCGGAGTGCCGGCGCTGCCATGCAAGGGTATCAGATGTTTGCCCGGGTAAATGGAAGTGGCATCCACGCGGTTAATGAGAAGGAGGCCTGTGAAAGAGCCTCCAGTTCATCAGAGGCAGTGGGGGGACAGTGAGGCGTTTGTGTCCGTCACACAAACAAGGGGGGGGGGGGGCAGTTGCACAGTCAGGGGCCCCAGTCGGATAGACCTTCTTTCAAGGCCCCTCCTCACTGCTTTTGTTGCGCCATGCCCACAAACAAGCCTGAATGTATGTGGCTGAATGCAAAAGGGCCGCCACATGACAGGGGAATGCCGTGTACAGTTTAGCACCATGCTTTGAGTCCTCCTTGTGGAAATGGAGAAATGTGAGCAGTGAAGCCATTAAAATGTAACACTTTTTTTTTTTTTTCAAACAAATAATTTCTGGAAGCCTCTGTGTATCTATCTCTCTCTCCCTCTCTCGATCGCTGACGAGCAAACGGGCCAAGCTTCATTTGCATTCCAGATCATCTTAATTGGCACATTAGCATACACACAAATTATGAATCCTTTAATCCCAGTTTAATTTATTCGGGTGCCTTGAAGTTGAAGGTTTTTTTGGGTTGGGGTGGGTGGTGGTGGTGGTGCATTTCAGGAGAAGAGTGGGCGGAAGGGTCTTTTTTTCATGCCGCATCAAGATGCACAAGGCACTACACTATGCTGACCAAAAAGCAAGACGCGCTTATTAAAACAGGCCTGCAGAGAATTTAGCCTGCTAAAGTTCCACAGCTGAGCACTCTATTCCCCCACATCACCACACACACACACACACACACAATACCGATAAATGTCTCCATCAGTTCCTGGCACTACAAGATGAAAGGGAGGCTACCGCTGGACTTGAACATACTGATAAGTCACTTAAAAGTGTCGCTGAAGTACATGGCTCCACGGCTAGTGGGGGTCTAGCGCGGCGCTATTGGAGTAGGGCTTAACAGTATGCTAATTACTGCACCGGCCATTCTCCCCTGCTGTGCCACCTGAGGTTGGGAAATGAGAGAGAGATCAAGATCTCTGAGGCTGGAGGAGGCAAGACAAAAAGATGAATCCAGCACGACCCCGGAAACCCGATCCTGCTGTCACTGCCTGGGGACCGCCGGGGAGATTAGAGGGTGGGCTTTGGGGACAGTGGCTGAGTCCAACAGCCGGTTGCCATAGCGACGGTGCCCAGGGAAGCGCTAGCTCCCAGCGGGGAGGAAGGCGGCAGCGCCATGCGGCGGCAGGAGGAGCAGGGGCCTCATTAGGTGGCAAGCTGGAGGGGGAGGCAAGCGCCAGGGTGTAAATTGGAAGGAGGAGGACGGTGCGAGGGGAGCTATGACAGCAGGGCAGACACCCAGGGTTTGGCTTTTTCTAGCCGACTTGCTAAAGCATAGGCTACCTATATTGGTTTGCTCCCCTCCGCATGACTGCACACACTTGTTTGTGAGACAGACGAGGTGGGGAAACGCTGTGAGGCAGCACAGCAATCTCGCTCTCTCTCTCTCCCTCGCTCTTTCTTTCCGTCTGGTTGGTGCACCTGTGAGTCAGCCATGTTGAATTTCACTGTTGGGCCCCAAAAGCACAGATGGCTTCCAAGGAGGAGCACAAAACAGGCCCACAGGTTGTTTGTATTCTTCGATTAGAGGCAGAAACAATGGGACGTTACCTGGCATTGCCTGGACTGACTTTGTGCACAATGACACCCTCTCCTTGTGTATCAGACATCAGCAGTTGTGGAATCGAGCCTCTTTTGTGTGTGTGTCTCCCCCCGTCCCTGCCATAATCCCCCTTGACAGTCTAATCCTCCCACTGTGCCAGTGGCAGGACACAAAGAGGGGTCTCGCCTTGGTCAGAGAACACAAACACGATTGCTACTGTTAGCCGTCATCCAAAATGGCAGATCTGGAAGCAATCTGAGCCCCCGCCCCCTAAATAAACAAGAAAGGACAATCAAAACATCATTTTAAAAAGAACAGCTTCCAGACTAATTTTGCAGACTTTGATTTATATTAAAAGTTTTTTTTCCTGGTGGTGAGAACTAGCTGGAAGGTTCCAGAGTAAAAATAATTAGAAGAAGCTGACATTATCCCCTGGGCAGCAGGCTGGTAAAACCTAGTGTTTTTGTGAAAAGCTAAAGAGCACATGTCATGTTCCTGTGGCTGTAGACTACTTGCTCACTGGTAAGTGGAGGTGAAGGGCGTCCTCATCTCCTCTCCCCTGGCCAGATTGTGTCCTTAACTGCCGTTCATGAATCCCCCTGCTTGTTTTGATCAGGCCGACAGTGGCATAGTGGCAGACGGGCACATGCATAAGGATCCCTTCCCAAAGAACAGACTGTGTAGCTTGATTTCATACACGCCTTTTTTTTTTTTTTTTTGACCATTGACATTTTGCCTAGACCCTAGGTCTTGAATACACAGACAGAAGTCAACCTACGTCAATTTGTGTTGCGCAGAATAATGATATAACAATGTAATATTATTTAACTGTGTCGGAAGAAAATTCTGGGAATGTAACATTTAAGATTGTTTCATAATATTAGGCTGACTTAGATTAGCAGATACTTAAATTTATGTAAACTTAAGTCATGTTGTACAATTAAATACCTTTATCGTTATTGTTCAGCAATTAATCAACCGTGGTCATTTACAGAAAATTGCCATGTTGCCCCCACTCAGCTGGGGGGGGGGGGGGAGAAGGAGGGAGTTACTGCAAGGTGGATTGAAGCCTGCCTGCAGCTGTTTGTTCACAGGCCTAAGCAGCCTGCCGGGTGGTGATGCAATCTGATTCCGTGATCTGTTGCTGGGCAACCAGCTCAGAGGGGCCTGACGTCGGTGGTGCATTGGCTGAGGGCGTGTGAGCGTGTGACTTGCCTTGCCGCGTCTCGCGTTCCAGGGAGGGGCTCGCTCGTCACCAAGACCATGAGAGCGTAGAGTTAGCCATTAGCAGTTAGCAACACCTCCTGCTTAACTCCCAGCCTAGACCAGATGCTACCAAGAGTGATGCTCACTGACCCATGGGACACAACATTCTAACCTCTCTTTGTTTTGAACAGACCCACCACACACTGACACACGCATCCCTGTTATGCAAGATTGAGCCCTCGTTATGCAACTGGGAGATGATTGGGGATCAAAGGGAGATGCTGATCACTAGATCAGCATCCGAGTCTGTGCTCTCTCTGAGTCAGTGTTCCTGTGGGCTAGAGAAGCATGATGTTGCCGTTGATACGGGGCCTCTCTAGCCCTGCTCTAGATATCTCTGTTGTTTATGTACCTCTCCCGAGCGCCACGTGAGTCCCTATCACACTCCACGACTCCTCCCGCCTCCATGCTCTCTGGACACACACACACACACACACACACACACACACACACACACACACACACACACTCCCCAAGCCTTGAAGAGCAGCACTCAATAATTCATTCAACAACAGACAGAGCGAGGCGGAGAAGGGAGGCTGAAGGAGACGGAACAGCATGTTAACCATTAAGCCCTGACAAAAGTCATATCACAAATGGAGATTTGTGTGTGTGTGTGTGTGTGTGTTGTGGAGATTAGTGTACGGCTATGTTGACAGATCAAAGATCTTGGGTTTTCATTTACTTCCTCATGAGGGAATATCTGGAGGCTCTTAGTACATAAGCCATAAATATACATGTGGGTTGATAAAGTGAACTTTGGCTTCGCCCATCATGCTTCTCATGATGTTTCTTAGGGCGCTCCATAGAAAGGCTTTATATACAGACCGCCTCATTAACATTCTGCCGTGGTGTCAATTGGAATTAATTACTCTTGCCACTCATCTTTAAAAACGGCTTAGTTTCTGTTATTGATGTAGTTAATGGTCACTGGTTAACGCAGGTGGTGTCTTACAGAGTGATTTATGAAAAGTAAAGGCCAATCCTTTCCAAGATCACAGCATACAGAGCCACAGCCTAGCTTTTACTCCTGTCAATGATTAGAAGAATAGAATCATCTCTCTCTCCTTCTCTCTCTCTCTTTCTCTCCCTCTCTCTCCTTCCCTCTCACCTTGACTGTGTGGTGCAGAGGACACTCCTGCAGCCCAAGCAGCTGGCTGGCAGGGGCACTGTTGCACTGTGGTGACTGCGGCTAATGATTACTGGCAGTACCCTAGGGGAGGGGGAGGTGGGGGCGGGGGGTGCAGGGCAGTGCTGCCGTTGCTCCAGCTACTGCTGCTGCTACTACTGCCGTCTGAGATGGAGGTTGAATTATGTCTGGGCTGGGCTGACTGCTGGTGATGGCAGTGGATGGAAGTGCAGAATCACCCTGAGGACAGAGTGGCCTTCACCCCTGCCGCTACAACCGTCCTCCCCTGCTGCTCCTGCGCCGTGTGCCTGTGTGTGCCTGTGTGTGTGTGTGCCTGTGTGTGTGTGCCTGTGTGTGTGTGTGTGTGTGTGTGTGTGTGTGTGCTGGTTTGCTGGGACATTTTGTTCCTCCTCCAGGCCGTTGTGTGGAACCCTGAGTGAATATGAATGACAACCACACATATTGTATGTCTCTGTATGTGAGAGGCTAATTTGTGTCCATTGAATCCAGTGAATTCATCTATGGTACTGCACTGATGTATCTATCATTTAGTTGTGTGTGTGTGTGTGTGTGTGTGTGTGTACCTGTACTGTATGTATGGACTGTTTTCCTCCGGAGCACATATTCTCCTGGCTGAATGCTCGCTGCAGCTCCCAGCATGACAACCTGTCACCGAGGGGCTGTGTTTATTTTTGGCATCGCCTCGCGAATGAGCGTGCAGAGTCTCACTGCAGTCACCTGCCTGTGTGATGGAGGCTGGCGCATCTGAAGTGTGCGCACACACACACACACAGACATACTGTAGGACAGGCAGCGGGATTATAGAGATACGTTAATCCCACGCCCAGCAGAGGTGGGGAGGATGATGGTGGGGGGTACCAGATTGGGCCGAGTCTCCTCCCACATGAAAGACAGATTGAGTCCACATGAAAGGACCACCCCTCCCTTCCCTTCCGCAGTCACACACACACACACACACACACACACACACACACACACACACACACACACACCCTGTGCTCATGCCCATTAAGCACAGGTCGACGTGAACTTGCTGTGGAAACCTCCTAATTATGGGCCTTTTTGATGTGCTGGGCAGACTCCTAGCCTGCCATGCAGGGGAGCCTTTTAACCAGACTGTGAAAAAGGCCACCTCCACTCCCCCTCCTCCTCCTCCTCTCCTCCTCCCCTCTGCCTCTCCCTCTCCCTCCCTCCCTCCTTGTCTGATGGATGTGTATAAAATAGTCTGTGGCCTACTTTCATCTCCACCTCATAATCAAATCCAACAAAGCATTAGGAAGCATGCACAGCCGCCTTTTTTTTACAGAGAAGCTTACCATTCACCTTTTCCCTCCATTTCTCCCCTCATATTCTCTCCCTCGTTCTCTCTCTCTCGCCATCTCCTCGCACATTGAGGCGTCTGTCGTAGATGCCGGCGAGAGATGCGGCTGTGAAAATGAGACGTGCGTGTGCCACCCACTCGGCAGGGTATTTTTACAGTCACTCGCCAGGCAACAGCAATTATGAGCCTGTGCAGCGCTGTCTAATGGACAGTCCCTTTCAACCAACCCCCCCCAAACACACACACACACACACACACACACACACACACACACACACACACACACACACACACACACACACACAC
>JASCQY010000173.1:10180609-10192745 GCA_030264315.1 Sardinella tawilis
CACACACACACACACACACACACACACACACACACACACACACACACACACACACACACACACACACACACAGTGTGGGCATGTAGCCTTTACTTTTCTTTTCTCCCGTCATTCTGTGATTTGTTTATCGCAAGGAAATCTTTAATGGAGCTCTGATGATTACCTATAGTAACAACAAAATGACCCTAGGGTCAAAACCACCGGCCTTGTTAATAACGTAAATGCACACACACACATACAGGGGTATTTCAATGTGGGTGTGATGCATCTGTCTACTACTTCATCTCCTGTGCCTCTGAGAGCTCCCACAACTGAAGCCTCACCCACACACCTGAGAGGGGATGTGAATAGTGTTGTGTTTTGATCCAAGGTGGGTCTTATTTGTTCCTTGTGCGCGTTGGCCTTTTGGTCATTGAGACTGCTTTTGTTTTGCTTCCATCATTCTCATATTCATTACCAACGAGGCTTCTGTTCCTGTGGCAGCTCCTGAGCTCATTTTCCTGATAGCGTGCGTGTGTGTGTGTGCGTGTGTGTGCATGCGTGTGTGTGTGTGTGTGTGTGTGTGTGTGTATTTGCGTATGTGCATGTTTGTTTTCCCTGTCTGGGGCGGAATTGGTAATCCTGGATTTGAATTGATTAGCTCCCATCTCCGCCGGTCTCTGGCGCCAAACCTGACTGCAATCACAAGTAGCTCTGCTGTATGTGGCACGCTCACACGGACTCTCAGAGTCGAAGCCTCGCCAGCCAGTTGCGTGGAGGAATATTACCCCACCCAGAACACCGCGAGGAAATAAGTCACCGTAGCACTTACACACATGCGTGCGTGCTCCCTGAGGTCAGAGTTGTTGCCCTGTATGTGTGTGGAATATGATGTAGTGGAGCTTAGTGAGGCTGGCTGGCTTGCTTGCAGCTGATTGGTTCATTGCTTCCCGGTGTTTGGTCATTATTTTCTGCCTTGGCAAGCCATCCATCTCGGATGTCGCCAGGGTCAAAGGTCGAAGTCAACTACTCCTGGCACGCTGGGGAGTCGGACGCTCCTTTAAGTGGGTCCATTTTTCAGGAAGTTCTTTCTGGTGTTTCTGATGAGTAGAGTGCAGTCTTTGGGTACAGCTTGGTGGATCATTTGACAAAGCCACTTTAAAGCGTGGCAATGAATATTGTGGCAAGTGCAGCTCCTAACTGCCCACGTGTATGAATGCATGCAAACTGTACACACACATACACCCCATCACCTCTATAGGTGTATGTTTATATCCTATTCTGGTAGTGAATGCTTTAATGATGTTTTGCTCCCAGGCCTAAAGGGATTTTGGGCAGTGGACAGCTCTAGATGAGATGAATAGTAGACATTGTAGGTAAAAGTGTATTGGAGCATCTATGCCAAAGGCAGTGATGTGTGTCAAAGCTCCCGAGCAAAGCGTCTGTGAAATGATAAGTGGTGTACAGCGGGTGAGATTATCCATGGATTAAAGCACGCCAGCAAAACAACAGCCTATCTGACCACTCGCTGATGGTGGAATCGTCATGTGGACCTGCATCATTCAGCTAGAATAGTCATGTACAAGACCTGCATCCCCAGGACAGTCCATGTTGTAACGTTATTATGTTTTGTTTTGTTTTTATTGACTGTGTGCATGTGTGTGAGAACATTTCGTCAGGGATTAGTGTCTTTGATGCAGAGCGTGACGGCTGCCTGCTCTGGCTTTGTGTTTTCTGTCCTCTCGCAACAAGCTGAACATCCTGCTTTCCTCTGTCACTTATGGTGACTCGCTCACTCCTTTTTTTTTTTTTTTTTTTTTTTTGCCTGAAATGCGCCAACGTCTAATCAGGACAACCGCAAATCAATGATGCATGCCCATCTCAGTTGTGCAGCCTCAATCCTTTCGTCAGCAATAATGTTGGTGTGTGTGTGTGTGTTTGTGTATGTGTGTGAGTGAGAGAGGAAGAAACCACAACAACTAGGAGTGTTTTGGTCTAGGGTTATTATTCATATCTTCCCAGCATCAGTCATCAGATAAGCCTGGGGGTGGGGGGTGGAGAGGAAAGACGGGGTGTTGGAGATAATAGAATACTCACGCTGTGATCTCTCTGTCGCTCCCTGGCAGGCGCCGAGGACGTGGTGATGGCCTTCTCCCGACAAGAGACGGAGGACCGGAGGCAGTGACCTCCCGCCAGCCGCCCGCGACACGGCGTGCCAGCCTGGGCTGGGCTGGGCTGGGCCGGGTTGTGTCGTGGTGCTCTGCGCTGCGTCGCGCCGCGTCACGCCTGCAAGCCTAACACTGTGGATGGAACTGGAGAGGGGGGTGTGCATCGGGACAGGAAGTGGAGGGACGAGACGAGACAAGACGAGGAGCGGGGCGGAGAAGAATCCATCACGGGCCCTTGGCTTGGCTTGGTCCTTCCTCTCCCTGCCTCCCTTCCTCCCTCCCTCTCCCCTTCCCCTTCTCTCTCCTTTCTTCCTCTTCTCTTCCTCCTCCTCTTCCTCCTCCCCCACCCCCTCCTCTTCCTCTTCCTCATATGAACTGCCACACTAAGCACCCTCCCTCAGGTGGTCCCAGGCTGTGGTGATTGGGGGAAGGCGCCAAGAGAAATTGGAGAGAACTGTTGTGAGTGAATAACCATTTCTTTGGTCAGGATTTGAGTCATTGTTTTGTGGATTTTTTGTTTGTTTTGTTTTATTTTCTGTTTTGTTTTTGCATCATGTATTTTTGGGACAGTGTTGTGTTTGATGTGCGTATGTCTGAGTGTGCGAAAGGACCAACATTCTCCATTTGTTTGGTCGAACTAAAAGGGGGTGGGGCGGGTGGCAGTGGGGAGGTGATGAGGGGGGTACTAGATGTATTTCAAGGGTGTCCTTAGAAGGACCGTCATATTCTGTTCATTTGTTGCGAGTGTCATTGACAGAACCAGACAGGCAGAGGGGGTGTGTGTATGACTTGTCATGTTTTGGTTTTCCTCATTCACTCGAATGGGAAGTGCTCTTTGCATAGTCTCTTTCATTTCACACTAAAAACTAAAGTGCTGAGGCACCTACCAAGCTGTCCACGACAAAAACAGAACAACCCACACATAAAGAAAGCACATTCTTTGGGAAAAATAGTATAATGGTGCATACAGATTTCCTTCACAGAACAAGTCTTTTCACTGAAACTGTACTGACTTAACCTGTTCTTTTTTTAAATGTATAAACAGTAAGGACAATAGAACAATGAAAGATGTGTGCCAATTGTGTTTTTTTGTAACATTTTAAGCATCTGATGAATGTCTTAGATTTTTTTTTTTAATTTATTGTTTATCTTGTTAAACTCTAACTTCAATGAACAGCGTTTTGATCATGACACACGGCCTGATGGACTGTCGTTTACAACCATGCTCATCATTCTAGTCATGCTTGCCAAAATTCAGACACACTTTGGAACTCGGAATTAATGTAATGTTTGATTAGTAACTGGGAAAATGAATCTCTCTCCTGTCTCGACTTTGTAGCGAGACATAATTAGCAGACTAATTAGCTGTTGTGGAAACCCAAAGTTAAATCGAAACTAAACCGTGCCCTGGGACTGAACTAACTAAAGACCCTGTCACAGTTATTCAAACCTCAGCCTTAAAACGTCTCCCGTATATACATGAGCACACACACACACACACACACACACACACACACACACAGCAAGAGCAACGGTGACAGAGCCCACAATTACACGTTAACTCCAGACTCCACTCGGTTAGCTCTTATCCGTTAATTATTGCCCCGTTCCAACTATGCCAATAGCATGAAGAGCTTAAAGGGAATATCCAGAAGAGTGTTTTAAACACCATTAAATTACTCCCTGAACACCTCAGACACAAACGCTCGATTAGCGTGTTTGTTAGATAGTTTATTCTGAACTGGAATATGTCAAAATAATTTTAAATTCCTTCTTTTCTTTTTTTTCTAATCTGCAAGTTTTGGACTTTATTTGTGATAACAGCACCATGGGCAATATTTAATGTGTATAAATATATTTTGTTAACGTGCTTAACTTAAAAAAAACAAACAAACAAAAAAAAACAATTGTAACTTAATGTTTTATGAAACTAAGCATGCCTGCCTTGTGGATTTTAAAGTGTTCTTTTCAGTAGATGTGCAAGGAATCGTGACGCATTGAACATCACTTGAACATCCCTGATGTCTGTGGAAAGTCGTCCTCTTGGACAGCACAGGTTTTTTATCATTATCGTTGTTGTCCATTTTATCTTGTTGGCAATAATGGCAGAAATCTTGAAACTGAATGTCCTCAGTGTTGGCAAATGGATAATGAATTTCATTGTCTCTGCCAGTGGTAAGGAAGGCTGTTCTTATATGTTTACTTTTTGTTTTCATTTGTTTCTAAAACATTTTTGCCTATGCATTTTTGTCCCTTAATCAACAGTCTTACTGTGATCACATCAGGATTTGTAAATTTAGGCCCGGCATCTCTAGTCCCTATTAGAATAAGAATGTCTGTTTACTTACATTGGACTTAAAGTCTAAATCATTTACAGCATGCTATTCATGATCCCTAGTGCTGTATATCTTTTAATGTGATGGCCTGATATTGCCTAGCTGTCATTCTTTTGGGTTCTAAAAATTGTGTTGCTTTTTTGTATTTTGATTTTGCAAGGGTTTTTTTTTTCCATCGATAACTGAATAGTTGTTTTTATTTTATTTTATTTTATTTTGCTATATGGCTGCTGACCATGTCTTTTGACTAAATGCTTCCAAAACCTATACCAACTGAACCATTAAAGGAATTTAAAGATGGCCGTCACACTGTTCTGACTCTTTCTGTTGTTGTTCTTAAGCATTGTCGCCAATAGAAACAACTGACCGCACACGTGTAAAAGCTACAGTGTTATGGTGAGGCCGCATGCTTTGTGCTGTTATTATTAGGTGTGTGTGTGTGTGTGTGTGTTTGTGTTCCCTTAGTCACGTTTCTCTGTGGTGCGGTGCAGTATGTCTGTAGGGACTGTGGAGTGCCTGTGCGCTGTGCTGTGCTGTCGCGGGCGACTCTGTTTCTCCTCCATGTTGCAGGCAGCCAGGGACTCTCCAGGAGACGCTTCGCTCCGTGCTGAGCTCATAATCAGGCCATATTTTCACAGCTCGCTGGAAGTCCTGTCATCTCGAGGCACGGACCACCAATCAGATAAGCCTCAGGGACTGGCATTGGTCATATCTGCAGAGGAGGCTTGAGCACACAGCATTCACCCTGCAGGACACACTGCTGAAATATAACATCTTCTCTGTGTGTGTGTGTGTGTGAGAGAGAATTAGCTAAATGAAGAGGGAAAAAAACCTTTGTATTCTTTTTCCTCATCTTCTTTTGCTCTTCCCATTTCTTCTGTTCTTTATTTGGCTTTGTTTTCTCTGTCCAGCCCATTGCAGAAGTACACTGTTTTGAAGGATTTCAGTCACATTCTTGGGAATCCGTCTTGGCACGGAGTTTTATTAGTAAGGGCTTTGTCAGCTCTCGGCTCTATTCAGTCTGTTTCCTCCAGCGTTCACCGAGTGAGGTGCATGCTGAGAGCTGCTCGCTCATGCGTCAGTGCCTCGGGTGACATTCATCCGCCTTAGCGTCCACATGCATGGCTCTTTTTTATGTTTTTCATTTCTGGGCTCTGAGGAGATGCCAAATTTTGTTCTCGGAGTATTCCAATGGCTGTCTTGGCAAATGATGGTGTCATGCACCAAACCACAGAAGGCATTGTCGGTGGTCTAAATCATTCTCTCTGTGTGTGTGTGTGCACTCCCCTGAAAAGACCAACATCTGCCCACTATATCTGAGGCCTGTCCTCACAGATGCATTAAATGCTAGAGATTTAGAGAAGGTTGGCCCGGGAACAGAGGACCAGCTGTCATTGTGTTTAAGCAGGCATGTGTCACCACCAACTGCATTACGCACGTCACATTATAGACCGAGACAGACATGCATCATCCCGTGCACCTGACTTTCACACACAAATGTACAAAGCCACTCTCATTTTGAGATATGATTGGAACATTTCCACAATCTAAGTAACCCAACAAAAGTTTTCTTTTGTTTGCTTTTTAACCGATACATCCTTCCATAATTTGCTTAAGGAAGAATAAGAATGGCTGGCGGCAGTGATGTGGTAATGAATTTGTTAGCAGTGATGTGTGCCCTCACCTCTGGCTGAACTGCCCCAGTGTGAAGGCTAAGCCCCCAGACTGAGTGAGGGGTGCCATGAGAAAGGCAAGCCGCGTGACTAACGGGCATCATGTGTAGCCTGGATACCACTGGCAGACTTGTGCCCGAGTCTCTCTCTCTCATTTTGTGTGTGTGTATGCGATACAAGACGATAACTGCCTCCGGCATGCCATGTTATGCAACAGTGTGAAGGTCTGGACATTGTAGCTCAGAGCACACCACTCTGTTGAGACAGTTGTCAACAAGCCACAGCAAGCACATCAGGGGCCTGCTCGTGACTAACTATAAACCCCTGCCAAGACAGTGAGAGCAAGGTGGGGGTGGGGGGAGTGTGGTTGGAATGGTGATGTTGATTAGATAAACTATAAGAAAAGTCTGAGGGGAGATGTTTTATCTGATGAAAGACTAGACCAACTTATTTTTTTGCAGGAGTGTCTGTCTGCCATGTCCATTGAAATTATTAAAATTTCTTTTTTAGTTCCACTCAGCCTTTGTATCCAACAGCAACATTCTTGAAGAATACATTTTTAGTTTGCTTGACAACAATCTGAAGAACTCCTATTGAATTCCTTGCTACCCACCTGTGACTTTTTCAAGAGCTGTGCGTGAAATGGAAATGTACATAATAACCTTACAATCACCACATAGCCTACTTGTCGCCCCCAGTGAAGTACAGACTGTTGCTGGCAAGTGTATGGAGATGTGGCTTTAAGCCATGTTATCCTGAGGGTGCACTGGGCACACAGAAAGCCTCTTAGGCATCAACATGTTTACATTTCTAAGTGAAAAGTCCCGCAAGAAGGCAACCACTTGAGAGCTCACAAAGAGGACGCCGAAGCCATTGTTAGCTTGGCACAGGGACAGCGTTCGAATTTGGAGATGTTTCAACTATCAGTTACTTACCATCTGTGCTGCGGTCTTTGCCCATACACCATTCCACAGGCAGACTCTCTGCTACTGGTGTAGACTAGCCGCATTCATAGCCTTCAAAGATGAATTATCTTTTGATGAGACACCTCAAATTCAACCCCCAACATGACTCTCTTGTCCTTTAGAACGTATATTTTCGTAATGGAAACTTGTCAGTGTGCCCACAGAGAGTGAGACTGCATCATTACTGAGGGAACAGCGTGCAGTGAATTTGACTTTGTGTTAGCGGTGTTAGCTATCCCCTAATTACCCAGACAAGATGCTTCTGTTTGAAAACAGTCATTAACAAATGCTTTGGTGTGGAAGACTTCCATCCTTTTCATACTTCAGCTCAGCAGGTGTCCCAACATCATTTGGTGATCTGCTTTCTTTAATGGTGTGTGTGTGAGGCATCACCACTGAAGAGTGTTATGTCTGGTGTATTCCAGACAGATATAAACAAGGGCAACCATTTACTGGATGCATTTATGGGAGGCAGTAAATGATTAAAAAAAATAATAATCTAGGCATCATCCTGGCAGCCATCTTAAGAAGCCTGCTTGAGGACTGATGGGTAGCTCCATTTCCCATGATTTGCACTTATTTGTTGGCAGCTAGGCTGGAGTTTTGCCTTTAAGAAATGCGAGGGAAGCAGAAAAATGAATCTTCTCTGTAATGCTTGCATGGAGGAGGGAACATGAGGGAGAAATCTGCTAAATTAATCATAAACTTGGGAGAGAGCTGAAGTGAATCTGCAGCCCTACGCCATGAGGAAGGTTGAGGTTGTGGGGGTGGGGGTGACAGTGGGTAGTGAATGATTTTGGTCTGAAGCAGCATTTCTCTCTCTCTCTCTCTCTCTCTCTCTCTCTCTTCCTCTCACAGCATCTCCACCACATCTCCTCACTGTCCTTTGTGATATGCCAAATGGCTGTGTTGATTCTGATGAGTCATGGCGAGTTGGGGGTGGAGAGGGATTGGGGAGTCTGGATAGCTCACCCCTCTCTCTCTCTCTCTCTCTCTGTCTCTCTCTCTCTCCTTCAGCATAGGGACTTTTGTCTGTGAAAATGAGACACGCAGCCGGCCTGCCTTGGGGGCGCCCTGATGGATCCTCTTCATTTCTCCGAGAGGAGATGAGTGATGATGGGCACACTGTATGCTGCATGTGATGGGAGATTGGGAAGAGGAAGAGGAAGTGGGGGAGTAGTGCCATCTGCCCTCTCACTTTAGCCAGTCTGTGAAGGCCTAACTCTGGTCCAGCAAATCCAGCTGTTTCTCCCTATTAATGTGAATTAATTAAAAACTCTCTTGTTTTTTAACCTTATTTGAGCTATCTTGATTTTGGACCTCATTTTTTTCAATTGGCTCAATAATCTATTCTGTCCAGAGCATGCAACTTGTATAGTAGCCTATATCTTCTCTTCAACCAGTTCATTGATAATGAGGTCAAATGGTTTGAGAATATTCAATGAAAGCATTGTACCAGAAATAATAGCATCACACTTTTCTTAAAGGTTCCTTTGACCAACATTATTTAACGCATTACTTCACATGAACAAACCATGTCATACATCAGTATTCATACACCATGACTGACCTTATTCAAGCTTTATTCTTGTCCGCTAATGCGCGCAACTTACTTTTATGAGAGGGTCATCAATGTAAAGAGCTAACAACATATCTGTGCTGCAGCTGTTGATCTGCCCAGCTTTTGAAGTGTCCTGGTAAACTGCCATGTCACAGTTCTTTCCATACAGAGCTTGACCCAGACCTCACCATAACACCCATATTGAAAGGAAATGACAGGTGATTAAATCCACAAGGCAGAAGTTAGCTTCTGAACATGTTTCATAATATTCCTAATTAACTGTCGTGTTCAGTTAAATATGAGCATAGACAACTCTGTTGCCCTGACATTTTATTCAAACATTATGTCATTAGGATAATGTGGTTTGGAGAGTTTTATACAACCATTACTTTGCATATTATTAGCCATTGCATAACTGTCAAAAGGTGCTTAATGAATGCAATGGCATGCTGTGAGGCACAACCCTATGTGTCATTAGCAATGCTAACTGTCATTCAGGCCTGCCTCCCAGGTCAGCTTGGCCCTCATTCACATGAAATGGACCAATTAGCTTCTAATGTTGCTGGATGTGGAATCTTATCAAAGAAGCACAATGCTGTACAGACAAAAAAAAAGTCAAACTCTTCTTTCCTGCTCTAATGACTAAGGAGCGCACGCACCTGCCTGTCAGTGCGTCTGTATACATTGTGACTGGTGCCTGTCTCAAGTCTTTCCCCGGCCGCATGCCCCCCACGGACTAATGGATTTTGCTATCAGGAAGGCCTCCTTCCCACTTCCTCTCATGGGTTGATATGTGTGTGGGGGTAGAAATTATGGAGATACCATCTGTGTAGAGAAGTAATTGTGCGCAGAAGGATTGTGAGGAACAACATTTGTAGATATCAGTGATTCTGATGAGCACTCCACATGCTGACGCCCACGGCTATTTTCCCAGGTATTCAAAAGGCAATTTTAGATAAGCCCACCTTTTTTTTTCATGGAAAATTGAATAAAAATCTCCCGTGCGATGCCCTCTGTTTTTGTTCTTTACACTCACAGAGTTACAGCTTGAATATTTGTTGCATCTGTGATCCGGTCATTAGCCTTCGATGGAAGAGACAAGGGGGGTATTCCAAGAAGGTGGTTCAGTGGTAAACCAGGTTAAGTTGACCCTGAGGTAGTGGTAAATCATCTAATAGAAGAGCCTGGAGTCCTCATTCTCTTAACTAAATGATGCCAGCATGCTACTCTATTAGCAGGTTTACCACTTTTTGCAGGTTAACTTTGCCAGGTTTATCACTTAACCATGTTTTTGGAATACCTCCCAGGTCTCTTCTCATCACTTGTAATGATGTTCAATCAGTCAGATAAAATATTCATTACATGATTTTGTTTGCATATTTTCTGTTCAATCAAAATGAAGAACAGAGCACAGAAATGCCACATCCAAATTACAGGCTTCTTTTCAATTTCAGTAGATAATGACTTCTTGTGTCTAGTTAAGATTATGAAGGAACTATGAAAAACACACAGAATCAAAAGATCAACTAAAGAGGAACTTCATGAAAAAGTAAAGCACTCAGTATGCTCCCATGCTTCTCAGTGCCCAAACATTCGCCGAAATCGAATGGACTCCCACAGCCTTTTCTTTTCATCCTGCCTCGTTCAGGGAAGCCCATCTGCATACACACCTAAGTGGCTAACCCTGGGCCCCTGATGAAAATTATACAGCAATCAGTGGTCAAGTGCATAGTCTGAGTCAAGGTCCAAAATTTCATGGCAATCAGTACCCCCCCCCCTCTCTCTCTCTCTCTCTCTCTAAGCTTTAAGTTCAACCTCTTGTACATTCTGGTCTACATTAATGTGGGGTTTTCTTTGTTGTTGTATAGTCTTGTGTCGCTTTGGGAAAAAGCGTCTGCCAAGTACCCATAACTACAACTTAACTCTAACACTGTAATCACAAGCGAAGGGTTAGCCTACAGGGACAGGCTTTACCAGGCTGATTAGATTGTGCCGTTCACCACAGCAGGAAGCTTAGATGCTATTGCTGGAATTTTATGGGAGGCCATAGACAAGTGTATGGGAAACACATGAGCCGCAATGGTAGCACAAGATGAATTTGTGGCCCCATAAATACATAGCGAGCCTGTTGAAAAAATATGTTGAGAGCTATTTCCAATGCAGCCTGTCGGCCTTTCCAGACTATCATTTACAGCCTTGAACTTTCACAGCTAAATATTAGTCCAGTTTATCATGACGGAAGGAGATATTGTGTGTTTAAGAGGCTGGGTCCTGCTGCCTTACACATGACAGATGGGACAGCAAAGTGTCAGCAAGTTCAAAATCATGTGGCTTATAGTGTAGTGCTGTCCATAGATGGACCGCCATACTGGGATAACAACAGAGAAGTGAAGATCAACCTGTGGTCACACCACTTGTGATAAAAATATACAGGCCTGATATAGGCCTGGGTTTGCACATTGGTATGCATCTCTGTCTCTGTCTGCCTCGTCTCCTTCCTCACGATGCGAGGAAAACAAACCAATTTAGACCAAGAAGCTTATGAGATTTTCTAACCATACGGAGTTCAGTGTTGTGTACCTTTTTCAGTTGTGTGCCTAGCATACACAATTGCTGTCCTTAGCACCTTTGTGCACTTGAAAGGAAGAGGCCAGGAGTGATAAACTCCCTCCCGCGGGACGCGCTCGGAAAAGAGGGGAGGAAATGATGCTCTGCAAGCAGTTGCCATGGCAGTGAATAATGAAAGCTGCTGCAGACTTGAAAGTTCAGAGCTGCAGTTCTTACACTCTTTTCCTCCCTCCATATTAGATGAGGGCTTGTTGGAAGCACAACAGACAGCAATGCAGAGAGGAGAGAAAGAGAGAGAGAGAGAGAAAGAGAGAGAGGGAGGGAGGGAGGGAAGGGTGATACAAAACACTGCCAGAATCAGCCATTTCCTGTGTGGAAATGTGGCTGCTTCGCACCTGAAGGAGAATAGGATTGACCTGATTGAATTCCATCTCTGAGAAGGCGGGCGGGGAGCGTTTGAAGACGGCCCACTGGTGCACCTGGAAAGACAGACGGTCTAGCTCGGAGGTGTTTCTCTCCCGCAAACCACAGAGAGTTTTAAAGGACTTTTGATTTTTGCTGAATACTAATGGAGTAATATTGAAATTCTTCGTTTCCAACGTGATTTATTCCTCCATTTAAGCAGTGTCCTGGCTGCAGGGTTGTATAGGCTAATTTACTCTACAATCTAAATCTCCAATCTCCATTAGCAAAACCAGTCCGATGCATCTGTGGGTTTCTATCAGTAATTGCTAATCCCTCTGCTAACATTCTGCAACCTCCTCCGTAACCTCCTGTTTTAATGTCTGTATTAGATTACTCTCTGGTGGCTTGTGTGTGAGTGGGGCAGGGCTCCAGTTACTCAGCAGCAGCGGCAGCAGCTGGGGGGGGGGGGGGGGGGGGGGGA
>JASCQY010000173.1:10208597-10231507 GCA_030264315.1 Sardinella tawilis
AGAGAGAGAGAGAGAGAGAGAGAGAGAGAGAGAGAGAGAGAGAGAGAGAGAGAGAGAGAGAGAGAGAGAGAGCATGCTCAATAAAAGGCAAGATGGCCGCTGATAGCAGGAGCCAGTCACGATGGTGACCAGACGGCTCTCCCACCCACAGTCACCCGCAGTCTGTGTCCCCGGAATGCTGAGGTTAGCAGTTAAGCATTGGATTTGGCGTAGGGTGGTGTAAGAGAAAGAGAGAGAGAGAGAGAGAGAGAGAGAGAGATGGCAGGCTTGGCAGGGGCATTCCGGATGCCTCCACTTCCACCTTGGCAGACGGCCCATTTAACCCATTCCTGTAAGTCCAAATCCACAAGTGCACACACACACACACACACACACACACACACACACACACACAATAGAAAAGTAAATAGCTGGTTCTGCCCCTGTCCCAAAGCCTTGCATTGTTTCATCCCCTTTGCTGACCCACCACCGCAATTAGTGGATGTTGATATGTGTTGGTGGTGTCCATGACCATGATAAATGATATCTGCTATCAAGCTCATTTGAAGGAAGCACATGAGTTGGTTTTGAATGTGACTGAAGTGACCTTAAACCCATCATGTGAGGAGAGGTCCTTTCACCAGATGGAGGGATGCTTACATAGCACTCTGATCACTCAGATTTGCGTCAAAGTGCTTCATGAGAGAAGTGTAAAAATAGATAGACTAGGCTAGATGTTCTGGAAATATCCATCCACGGTGTGATTATTTTGCTTATATAAATGTGTGCTTAAGCATAGCAGTCCTAAGAAGTGTTTGTGTGTGTGTGTTTGTATGTGTGTGTGTGTGTGTGTGTGTGTGTGTGTGTGTGTGTGTGTGTGTGGAGAGATGAAATAGGAAATGAGCACATTCGCAGCAGATAGTTTTCACCTCATCATGCATGTTGCGTAACTCGTTCTCAACCCCTTAATGCGACCCCCACACCATTCATCTACCGTTTATGCTCCACGTTTCCCAGTGGCAGGAGGACGCATGTAAATGAAGGTGTTGGCTTTGCCCTTGGGGAGCAAAAGGGACACAGTCACTTCCACGTCTGAATGCGACATCTGCTCCCATGTACATGCACTGTATGGAGGACAGCCAGAGTGCGATTAATATGGAGGCAGAGAGAGAGGCTACAGAGGAGCTTGGAGCCACTCCGGCTGGATGTCCACTGCAGACAGGGGCTCTTGGGCCCACCACTGCACTGCATGTTAGCAGCGCTGCCAGATAGCATGTCATTCTCAGTGATGAATATTGTAGTATTGTAGCCTCAGTTGTTTGCATGAGCTAATTCTTCATTTTGTGGTGGACGTGTTACCTTAAAGCAAAATGTTAAATGGCTGTATCCTGTGGCATTAAGTGTCTGCCATTTTGTGTGACATGCAGATTTGAATGGCTCGGCAGGAGTTGACAGACTGGCTCTATTTTAACATGACCCCACGTCGCTTAAAAAGGCTTTCAGACACAGAGTGCACATGAGCAACAGAACTACAAAAGAAGAGTTTGAAAGCAGGGAGGAGGAAAGATGGAGAAACTGGCGCAGCGCCACCTCAAACAGGCTGCATGCATGTGCCTGGCATCCAGGCCCTGGAGCTCTTTAAGAGTTATCAGCCACATCAGAAATACTTCAGTAATCTCATTCACCACAGCGGGCCCCACAAAGCCACTTTGAAGGTTAGCTGTGCCCTTAACAATAATAATAATAATGGTCCTCCGTCGCCCCAGACTGGAAGTGCGTGGCCAGCTGCGCATTAAAATGCTCCGAAATGGCAGGGTCAGTCGCGTCAGGAAGAAAAATAACGGTAGCACCACTGCTAATTTGCTGTTAATCAGGGTGTGATTGTTGGTGAGTGGGTGTTTGTGCATGGGGAGCAGATGTTGGAGTCAAGCTATTTAGTGTGTGTGTGTGTGTGTGTGTGTGTGTGTATTTTAGCTCTGGGTGAGGTGAAGTAGAAAGCTGTGTGTGTGTGTGTGCATGTGTACTTGGATGAATGCAGATGTTAAATGTCTGTATTGAAGCCCCACCCATGAAGAACAAAGCTAGAACTCATTGCTCTCTCTATTCATTAATAATTCTTTTAAATGATGAAAAGAATATTTAATTCTTTTCATCTATGTGTGTGTTTGTGTCTGTGTTTTTTGTGTATCTGTGTGTGTGTGTGTGTGTGTGTGTGTGTGCGCGTGTGTGCTTGTACGCTCTCTGACATGTACTGTATGTAGGATTAAGGTTAGCTAGTACCTGACACGAAGCAGCTCTTGGCCTGCCACCTGTTCTGGATATATGTTTGATAAACATGGCTGTGCGTGTGCTCATAACGAGCATCCCAGTGTCTGGCCTAATTATAGACCATATGTGCTCTCTGCTCACTGGTGCTAGGCTAACGGATGCACTGTGATATTCTTATTGACGTCACTCGCCCACTAAAATTTACCCCCCCCCCCCCGATCTTAGTCATTATATTGCCAGTGATATTATTGGATAAGTATAGTGGGTAGGAGGTGTGTGTATGGGCTAGTTGTTCAGTATAGGGTCTGCTTGTTCAATTTTCATTTCACTGGGGATCCAGTAGTATGAAGGGCTTTGTATTATGAAAGATTCTAATATTCAAAAGTGGATACTGGGAGTCTTTCTCTTAAACTGGATGTCTTCTTTTTATTAACAGGCCCACATATTAATTGTGAGACATTCAAAATGAAAGGCTATGTGAATCTTGATCGGCCATTATTGAATTGCACTGTAGTGTTCATGCTGGTCAGAATCCCAGACAGGCTGTTTGTTCAGTTCTCTTTTAATGAATGAAAAGACAGAAAAACAGCAGCTTGGTCACCCTGTCCTGGCGCTGACTTCATGATTAAAAAAAAAAAGTCACATTTGGTCCCTCCCCTCCCCCCATCCTCCTCCTTCTTCCCAGCCATGTGACATGGCTAACTATGCCTCTTAGGGTTTGACAAACCCAGGGCCTAAAGCAGATTATCTCCGTAGTCTGGGCTGGCAATCTGTCCAGAGACAGAGGCCATCAGCCATGGCGGCACACTTCAGGTCATGTGAGCAAGCCAGTGGCCGCTAAAGATGAGTCGTGGGCGTGGCCATTCCCCTCACCGTGACAGATTGGCACTGCACTTGAGGGAACAGACCCCTCAGCATCAACAACAACAACAAAAACAACACCTCGCTGGCCCAATCCCGCTAAAACCACATCACCAAAGGGGATGGCGATCACAACACTGGTTTGGTTTGTGGTCATGGTATTTAGTCCTTTTAGAGCTTAGCTTGTCGCTAGTCTTTTGTAGCCTGTTGGCCTTTCGCTTGAGTTGTGGAAATAGATTTGCGGTTATTGTGCCAAAAGCCATAGACTGATATTATGTCAGTTGGCTCATTATCTGTCCTCCCATGAGTCATAACTTGAGGGCAGTGAGATGAATCCTTCAGCAGCCTCACACACATGCACACACACTCACACACACACACACACTCATATGCACACACACACTCTGCCTCTCTCTCACTGCCTTTTTCTGTTTTAGACTATCTCTCTTTTTAGATTTATGGTCTTCTCAGTACTCAATGGCAATGCCATGTTTTGGGAATCTGACCTAAAAAAAAAGAATTAACAGCGTTTGGCACATTATGGCATTTGTGATGTCACAGATAAAATTTCACCTGGCTGAAGAAAGTGTAGCCCTGGGGTCTAGCGCTGCTTAATGAGCAGATTCCAAGATGAGGCTGTGGTGTTGTGTGGGTCTGAAAAGCTCATTTTTCATGAGCTCCCAGTGAGAGGGGATGGGAGGCGTTAGCCCAGGGGTGAGTCTCCGTTCCCAGGTGCATAAAGCCGGCTGAATATTGGCCCCAGCTCATAAATTACCAGACTTTGCTTGGGCATGTTTGTTGCAGCTGCCAAAATCTCTCCGCTATTCCCTACTGACTGATTTATTTTTAATGTGTGGGGATGAACATCCTTTGAAGCAGATGCTTTCATTCGGCTGCTGCTGCTGCGGAGAGAGAGATGCTCTGTCTGTCCTTTGAGAAGGCAGGGTGGTGTCAGATGTCACAGCAAAATGTGCAGTATGTTTTTTTTCCCCCATTTTCTTTAGTTTTTCAACAGATCTTGATGAAAGCACAAGTGGGTGATTTCCCTCTCCTCCTTTCCAAAATGGCTACTGTGCCATTGCTATCTGGTCCGGAGGTCAGAAGACCACCGGGCTTAGCGTGGATTTCAGGGCTGGAAACCAAGAGGCAGACGCACAGCTGCTGCCAGGCCGGCGAGGCCTCTGCTTAAGTAGCAGTGAAGCTAATGTGAGGTTTATAGCCCCATAAACGCCGCTAGTCCATGGCCGCTTGCATTGCACTGCATCGCTATGGTTACCTGAGGGATGTGTCTTTATAAGATGGAGGCTGCTTAGCTGCTTTCTGTGGAGGGAAATGCCAAGCTTTCAGACGGTGCTTTGAGTCGTCAGGCCCTTTAGTCGCTCAGTAGGCACAGTGAAACGAGGAGTCGAAGTCACAAATCTAACTGCCGCAAAGATATCAGGTTACGTGCGAAAACTGCTGAGGCTTTTACAACAGTGGTGTTGGGGATAGGCTGATGACTCTCAGTGGAGGAGACCGATGTGCCCTTCACTTGGACTGCACTGCCTTGGACTCAGACGGACTATGCTACACTGCACTGCCCTCCACCCCTCCACTCCCCTCCCCACCCCTCCCCTCCCTGCCTCCCCATCCCGCATTGTGCTTGCAGGCCTGACATTGCAGCCAGGGTGTGTTTAGTTGGGAGGAGAGGGGGGAAGTGGGGCTGGTGGAGGAGGTGGGGGAGGGGGTTGCTTTCTGGAACTGACGTTTTAAAAGGCGAGCCGGTGGCAGCACTGCTGCTACACAAACAACAAAACCGAGGCCCTTCTCAAGCAACACTAATGAGCTCCAGTGCTGGTCTACACACACACACACACACACACACATATGCACGCACATGCACACAAATATTCTCTTTCTCTCTCTTCCTCTCTCAACATATCCATCGCTATCTCTTTTTCTCTCTCACTCTGCCTCCCTCTCCTTTACTCTCTTTCCCCCTCTTTCTCTCTCTCCTCGTCTCTCTCTATCTCAAAGCCAGCTGTCAGCCCTGTGGTGCAGCAAGGAAATGTCACCGAGCATAAAAAAGCGCACATCATGCTGTGTTGCAGATGTATTGCAGGATGCATTGCCCCATGGAAGATGGTTATTAAGATCAGTTCCTCCATGACCAAAAATAGACTTGTGGGGGGGAGTATCCCCCCCCCAAAAGTTTACCTCAAGCTGTCATGAATACACTTGTAATTGGATCTCAACCTCTTGTCACCCCTGGTGTCAGATCAGCTACGCTGGGTGGTGTGGTCAGTATCCTCATCCTCACACAAATCTGACTTGCTGCTCTGTGTCCTCTCCTCACAGTCAATAAGCATAAGCCATGGATCGAGACCACATATCACGGCATCGTCACGGAGAATGATGACAAGGTTCTGCTGGATCCTCCCCTGATCGCACTGGACAAGGATGCCCCGCTGCGCTATGCAGGTGAGGATGCTGTTCGTTTGAATTGGCTCTCTGTTGTTTCGTACTATGCTGTGATATCTTAGTGTCCTTCACCATGATGTGCAGACCCCCAGTCTGGGGTGGGGTGGGGTGGGGTGGGGTGAGAGGAGGGCAATGTGGCTCCTGTGGGCCGCCCCCACCCCCCACACTGGAGCAGGGATGTCAGATTTTAATCTGCTAATTTACAGCAATTACCCATATAGAACCCCACCCGCCTTTTCTCTCAGTCATCCATACCACCCACCCACCCACGGTTCCCCCCTCCGGCTGGCTCCATAAACGATCTGTCAGTCTCCTTGCTAGCAAATTAATTGTCTTGGGTTAACCCATTAAGTCAAGTGGAAAGCAGACACAGAAATCAGATGGTGAATCTAGAGCCATTGCCACTGATGGTTCAGTGATTTTGGACATGTTTCCTGCTGGAATCTCTTTGATCTGTTTTGCTAATGGAACCCGTGCTATTAATGTGGTTTCTATGGAGCTATACACATACAATCTAACCGTGGTGTTACTGCCATTTCTCTGGCTTTTAATACCCGTCACAAATGTAGTGTAGGACAAGATGTATTGATTTAGTCCTGCTTTTGGACTATAACTGATGTTGTGCAGTCTTGAAAGACGACTGCAGCCCCTTGACAAATCTGATCTTCATGGATTTTTCCTGACAAGATTGCTTTTTGAGCTGTAAAAGTCAACACTGTTCAACTGAAATTGAATGTTCCCCATCAATTTTCCCTGTGAATACCAATGAATGGACCATCTTAAATTCATTCTATTTAAGATCTGGGTTTTGTCATTGATTATTCTTTTGTTATGCCTCTATGAAAAAAATATTATCCTTTGTTCTTTTATTATACCTATTTGAAAAATGCTTAGTAACAACAACATAGCTTTTTGTGGATCTATTTTAAGACAGTAAACGTCATTATATTTGCATCAACACTGTTATGTTACTGTGGTTGTTATTCATGAAGCTGTCGAGTAAGAATAGTGGAATTCCTCACGGCCAGGAGCTAGAATTCTTCATGTCAATGAGCTGGTCAGCATTTAGATTGACTTTCCGTGCTGTCTGTGTTGATAAGACACGGTTAATGGGGCCTAGCTGCAGTAGGCCATGTCTGTCATTAATGACATCAAGATCAGAGTTGGCTCCGTTCCAGGACTCCCGATGCGTCTGCTCCTGAGGCAGGCAAGCAAACGAAGGCTCAGCTTCTGTCGACTTTGCCAATTTCCTGGCATCCCAACCCCATTGCCTTTGGGTGGAGTCCTTCTCATTGGCCTGCCGGAAAGCAGACCTAGTTTTGTGTCGCTGCTAGCTCCTCCTCAGCACACACATGTAAAAATGATCGTTATTCCATCGTCTGCTATAAGATGCATTCATTCTGACTGATGTGGTGTTCGCAGTCCCTGGATGTGGGTTTTGTGTTTCCTTCCATCTTAATCAAGCCCCCACTCTACCCATCGTCAAAACCTGCATCTCGGTGGACTTAGCTTGACCCAATTTGTTTGGAAGAAATACACTGTGAATCTCAAATAAACAGATAGGCAGTCATCTGTAGTGTTTTTGAAGTGCTCTTTTAAATTCTTTAATGCAGAGAGAGGCACCACGGGGAAATGGCGTAGCCTAGCCTAGCCTAGCCTCCCTCATCACCACACTGAGCTGGTTTGTCACCGGGGCACACCCTTCTGATCAGGCCACAGAGAGCAAAGAGCTGGACGATCTGTCCCTGTTGGCAAGCTCTGTGTGTGTGTCTCTCTCTCTCTCTGTCTCTCTCTGCCCGTGTCACATGTCCGTAGGGGTGACTGCCGACGCTCTGGCACTGCCATGCCGTGTCGGCACTGCCTCTACTTGTCAGCAGATCAGCCTGGTGCCACGCTGGCCAATGCTCCATGGGTGGCTGAGCAAGGACTTGTGTCTCAGCCCTGTGTTTCTGTGTGTGTGCGCGTGTGTGTATGTGTGTGTGTGTGTGTGTGTGTGTGTGTGTGTGTTTGTTCCTGCATGCCTGCCTGCCTGAGAGGGGCCCCTGCTAGCTAGCTGACGAATAAGCACAGTCATCCTCTATCATGCCGGTGTGAATGTGCACCTCTCTGCAGTTTGGGGGCTGAGGCACACAAACAAGGCTTTTAGCCCCAGGTCCCTCTCTCCCTCTCTCTCTCTCTCCCTCTCTCTCTCTCTCTCTCCCTCCCTCTCTCCCTCTCTCTCTCTCTCTCTCTCTCTCCACCCATGTTGAGGGGCCGCAGCGATCTAGAACAACACAGGTACAGTGTCATATGCAGTGTAACACACATGGGAAAGCAAACAAGCATGACAGCTGAGTCTTATGATCAAACCTAAGGCTGATTTTTGCACGATCCAGTGAATTGATCATGTAGGCTATTGTGCTCAAGGGTATATGCAGTGCAAAGCAATCCAGCTCTTTCCCCCCGCATTTTCCTGGGCGGTTATTGTGCTGCGGGACATCAATGACCTCAAGTCTAGGCTGGTGGAAGGGAAGGGGGGGGGGCTTTGTTTTCTTCCCAGACAGTTTTAGCCCTGATTCCCCGTCCTCCACACTTGCACAAGAGTGCTGACCCCAGATCAGCTGTAGCGCGAGGAGGCCCTGGAGCTGTATTGGTAATGCTCAGCCATCAACTCTGCACACAGGGCAGCCATTTCAGTGGCTCGTTCAGTCCACTCCCCCCATAAAGAGACCTCATAAAAAGCCTAAATCTGCCATCATGCTTCAGATGAAAGTCAAACAGTGGCAAAATGGGAACCTTAACAACACGGCACACATCACTGCCAGTTTGGTTTTATTATTTTTGCCCTCTCTGGGCCTTGTTTGGTCCCAGCGGGTCGATGTTCTTGGGATCCTAGTCAAGCTGCTCAGTCGATACTCATTGTGCCTGAGCTTGATGGGAACCACACCCCCCCTCCCCCCATTCCACCCTCAACCCCTCCTTCTTTAGTTGACGTTTGGCACGGAGCAGCTGAAGCCTCTTGTCTTCCTGGAATGGCGCTGAGGTCGTCGTTAAGCCCTTGCCTGGACATTGGTGGGGGGAGGCACAAAGGCCCACATTGCATGACTTGCTCCGAACAGCAGCTCCTAATGGGAAATCCATTTTGGATTGTTGAGGTGAAAACCTGGATGGACAGGCGGGCCAGTGAGAGGCCAAGGGGGAGGCCGGGCTGGGGCTGGGGGGGTGGTGGGTGTTAGGGGGCAGGAGGGGGTTCCAAATCCAGGCCTCTGCATAGTCGGCCAAGCAGAACTAACCCCTCACACAGTAGCACTGTGTTGCCCGGCCTGCTTTAAAGCCTCCTAAGCCTTACTCCAGAAGACTACACATTTGAACGGGGTTGGTTTTTCAGCTGCCTTTTCGCTTTGTTTTTGTGTTTGTTTTTGTTTTCTCTGTTTGGTTTCGTGAGACTGGTACTGATAATGAAATGACTCTTGCACTAAGACACAGTCTAGAGCCGTCATGGTCGTGACTTAGAGAGCAAAAACATGATGCCATATTTAAAGTGTCTGAATTTCTATTTCCATTTGTTTAATATCCGCATTGGTATTGAAAATACCCAAAGGAAGTCCATCTTTGTTTTCCCATCCTGTATATGAGGGAAAATATGAGTGAATGTGTGCCCAATACTTGTGGAAAAGAATAACACAGCCTAGTCTACCCCCACCCCCACCTTCTCTGTCAGCCATAGTTTATTGACCACTTGCTCTGTATCAGTTCTTGCTCTCTCTTGAAAACAAATGTCCTCTATGCACTCACCCTGTCTGAAGGAAACTGAAATGTCTCTCGCTGTGTTTGTCTTTCAATGTTGCTCTGCCATTTGTATGTTCTGTCCACATGATAAACTGTCAAGCCTTTCTCTCTCTCTCTCTCCACCTCTCTCTCTTTCTTATCTCTGTCTTCCCTTTCTGGCTTATCAGTCTTTCCTGCCTCTTCTTTCCCTCTTACTGATCTGGGTATATCTTCTCTTTCCCTTTTATAGAGAGTTTTGAGGTGACCTTCACCAAAGAAGGTGAATGACGGGTTCTTTCTACTGCTTTGTGAACTATTGTTTTGATTAACCCCCTCCCCACTAACGCAAACAAAACAAAAAAAAGCATTGGCATTTCTCACAGAAACTCCTGTTATGCTCTGTGATCTCTTCCTAGTCTTTTAATTTCACGTATGTTTGGTTCCTTTCTTTTTTATTTCTCTTCACTCACCCTGACTTTGTGGGAAAAAGAACACTAACTGGATGAAAAGTGTGTTGTGGGGATGAATGTTTCTAGAAATATCTGTGCATGAGACATCCATTGTAGTTTGCAGACCCTAACAAGTGCTTCAGCAGTGTTCTCTTCACGAGGGAGAAATAATCTACTTCACAACTATGCATGTGCATATGTCTAAAAGTACAGACAAGTACGACTCCAAAATAGTTTGCAGTCGTAATACTACTGCTTTGACCTCAGGCCTGTCATTTACAGGTGTGAAGTGAGATTTATTAGAAATCTGCAATTGAATTTACTTGCTCAGAAACATTCTTAATACCGGATTGATGAGCATAAAATATGATGTCATGAAGATTGAAAATATTTGCATTATCTGCACAACCTTTAGGAATTATAATATTCTGCAATGGTCAAATACAAAACATGGCATGTTGCACTTTCAGTTGTAACTATGTAATATGCACATGCACAAAAATTCAAAAGATTTTAAAAAAAATTTGGTCCCCCCTAAAAAACCCAAAGTTGCAAAAAGAAAGAGGAGGAGGAAAAGTGGAAGTGACTGTTCAGTTCTAGAAGGTTCCGAATGCGTTCGATCCACCTCCTGGAGCCCTGCGCCTGAAAGTCTGAAATTTGCTGAGATTGTTAACTGATGCAAACTCTCGAAGCTTTCTGTCGGTGCACCGTAGCAAACACAACGTCTCGTCTCTCGTCCACCCCCCCACCATTTGTCCCCTACCTGGTCACAGCATGACTGCAGCTGGTATTTGGATGTGGATGTCAAGCAAGTGGATATTTCTAACTCCCCGGGCTCTCATCCAGTGCTTACGTTTTTTGATCACTCCTATTGTTCTGCTTTTTTGTCTTCCTTTCTTTTACTCTTTTCATTTTTTTTTCTCAAAAGGGTGTGGGAGAGTCGACATTGCACAGGAAGACTTCCATCATGATAAAAGCCTAGCCTTTAGGTGGAAAATGGCCTCTCAGTTTAAGGATTTCTCAGTTTAAGGATTTCTTTTGTTTATGTTTTTTTCAGTTGTTTTGTCTTAAAAGCCCGGACAACAATAACTGTTTTAGTAATAATATGTGCCCCACCTCATCATTATTACCTGTTCATCCACTATGACCATTAATGCAACATTTTAACCTTCTATCTGTCTGTTGGCATCTTCAAAAAAATCAGAATTTTTCACAGACATTGACTATTCGTTTACTTGTTTATTTGTATTTTTTTTCTTGATTTTGTTGACGTCGTATTAAAGTATTCCTGTGAAATGCCTTTCCACATCTTTCTTTGTCTTTTCTTCTTCTCTCTCTCCCCCTTTTTCTTACTCTATCTTTTATTCTTGGTTACTTACTGCATGTGTGGATGCAATGTGATCAAAGTGGCTTGGATGAAACACTATGCTTTAACTCAAACCCCTGCCCACCACAACCCCCCCCCCCCTCCCTCCCCAAATACTCACCCACCCTACAGTGCTACCAGCCTCCTCCACCTCCTCTCCCTTACCTCTCCACCAGTGTACAGAGAGTGTACAATGCCTTGGCTGTCAAGAGAAAAAAAAAACACAGAACAACTATGGCTGTTCTTACGTTATGTGTGGTGTGCTCTTGTTTTCATTGTGTTTATTGCTTTTGGTTGGTTGGTTGGTTTGTTTTTCCCACATGATCTGCCACAGTGGGTAGCTTCTCTCTTGCCGTGATGCCTTCCCCAAACGTCTCAGCAACCCCCCTCCCCCCTTCCCACTTTCCCACTTTCCCACTTGCCACATCCCCACTTCCCCTGCCCTTACTTCCTCCACCCCCATCCCCTTCCCTCCGCCCCTCCTCCCCCACCCCCTCCTAGAATCATGGACACACTTGTCTCACGACCCCCTTTGCTCTCCATCTTTTGGCGTACCCAGGAGAGATCTGTGGCTTCCGGATCCACGGACAGAATGTCCCCTTCGAGGCAGTGGTTCTGGACAAATCCACGGGCGAGGGAGTCATCCGCGCCAAGGACAAGCTGGACTGCGAACTGCAGAAGGAGCACACCTTCACCATCCAGGCCTACGACTGTGGCGAGGGTCCCGACGGAGCCAACATGAAGAAGTCCCATAAGTATGTTTACAGGACATGTTCATTCCCATTTGAACTGCCTTCAACTTACATACACTGTATTCATTGTCTATATAAGGAATAATACCTGTAAATGTTTGTGCATTTGCTGGGTGATTTGCATGGCAGAGTAATTGGCTACATGAGGCTTCTGTGGCCCAAACAGGCCAACTGTGATATAATGTCATCTGAAATCCTGGATGGAGTGGAGATGACCCAAAATCATTATGTGTCTGTCTGTACAGCAGTTCGATGCGGGGCTGCATCCAATTATCTGCTTTTGAATGAAACATGCGTCATTGTGGCTGTGGCTCATGGCTGAACCCTTCAACTCTGATCCTCTCCCAACTCGACCCCCCCACCCCTCTCCACCCCACTTTCCCTCCTCCCCCACCCTGCAGGGCCACCGTCCACATCCAGGTGAACGACGTGAACGAGTACTCGCCCGTGTTCAAGGAGAAGTCCTACAAGGCCACCGTCATCGAGGGAAAGAAGTACGACAGCATCCTGAAGGTTGAGGCTGTGGACGCTGACTGCTCCTTCCAGTACAGCCAGATCTGCAGCTACGAGATCGTCACTCCCGATGTGCCCTTCTCCGTCGACAAGGACGGTAGGAGACCGGGAGAGGCGGAAGCGGAGGGGGGGTTGGTTCGGGGAAATGTAAACCTAGCTGTAATTGCTACTAGTGGCAGGTACATTAGTGATGTGGAAGGACTGGCACTGTTGGCAGTCTGGGCAGTTCTGAATTGTTTTTGGTTTTTGGGCCACACCAATCTGCACCCATGAAATTGATTTCTGCAAATCAGCGGCCTGCTTTAAAATGCAATACGACGTGTTGCTTTGAAGTGAATGCCTGTCACCTTGAGGTGTGATGAGAATGCAATGATGTGCTGTGACTCCTGGCTCAGGGCTTTGAACACAGTGAATTACATGAAGAGGTGACTCTTGCTCTGCTGCATATTGTGCCTACTTCACTGAACTGAACACTGCTGCTTTCAAACTCCTGATCTAAATGTTAATGGAAATGAAGTGCAAATCAAAAGATGAGGCTACAGTTTACCCATCTCCTGTTCAGACACACCCAACAGCTCCCAGATTTGAAGGTCTCTGTCTGCACACAGGCACCGAGATGAGGGCGGCGCACTCCGCATTCAACATTCTATTACTTAGATTCCATTGTTTCTTTAACAGCCTTGCACACCACCACAAAACTCTTTTCACTCCGCCTCAATCTGATATCTTTGTCAGTGCCAATTCATTGTGTACTGAATGCTTATCAGGTGAAGATTTTAGCACTGTATGTACATACAAATGTATGTGGGGAGCTGCCATGTTGGTGTGTCTATCATGATTCAGAGCTGCAGACATATGATACTGACAACATTTGAGCAAATATTTGAGCAAATATATATATACATATTTATATGTATGTATGTATCTATCTATGCACTATCATATTTATGTGTATATGAGAAAATAATATATTGTAATAACTATGAGTTCAAATTGTTGGGTGATGAGTGTTCACCTATTGGACAAGCCATATCTAGATTTACTTTTTTATTGCAGTTTTCCATTTTCCCTGTTGGAAAGAAAACATCTGTTTGTAAAATTACAAACATCTAATGTCCATTTGTTTCTTTATCAGGCAACATCAAGAACACAGAGAAACTCAACTACAGCAAGGAGCGCATGTACAAGCTGACGGTGACCGCCTACGACTGCGGGAAGAACCGGGCCTCGGAGGACGTCCTTGTCAAGATCAACATCAAGCCCACCTGCAAACCAAGCTGGCAAGGTAGCACAGACCGCCCGCATGCACACAGCGGAAGCAAGCAGATTTGCTTTTTTGTTTTGTTTGTTTGTTTTTTTCCCCTTTTGCTTTGATCTTCAGTGAAGCGAGGTGATCCCATCATGTAAACAGTACATGGATAAGCCACTTAAGCACAAAAAAGGGTAGCTATTTGGTTGGCTTGGTCTGTATAGGCAAGAAGACAAAAATGAAATAATCGTTTTATGCAATGATTTTGCTATTTTTGTTGTCATGTTGCTGCCGAATAACACTTGTTTTCTTTTTTTTCCCAACCTGGGGGGACAGGATTTAATAAGAGGATCGAGTACGAGCCTGGCACAGGGAGCCTGGCCCTCTTTCCCAGCATGCACTTGGAGACCTGCGAGGAGCCAATCACCTCCATCCAGGCCACCATTGAGCTGGAGACCAATCACATTGGCAAGGGCTGCGACAGAGACACATACTCTGAGAAGTCCCTTCACAAGCTGTGCGGTGAGTACAGTCACACGCCAATGCCTCAGACTTCACTTGTGCTGTGGCCAAAAAAAATAACAACTTTATGGTTGAACGCCACAGTGGAGGATTATAGTGTCACATTTGAAAAAACAGTGAGAGATTTGAATGGTGTGTTTTTGGTTATTTGTGTTTTATCAGTAATGACACATTTAAAACAATTTTTTTAGAAGTCATGCCTGGTCTGTTGTCAACTGGGCTCTTTGCTGTGCATTCAGTCATGAGTCACACATGGCTCATATGTTGATTTGTGTGTGTGTGTGTGTGTGTGTGTGTGTATGTGTGTGTGTGTGTGTGTCAATCTTTTTGTTTCAGGTGCCAGTGGCAATACCGTGGAGCTCTTGCCCACTCCCAGCAGCAGTGCCAACTGGACGGTGGGGCTGCCCACTGACAACGGGCACGACAGCGACCAGGTGTTTGAGTTCAACGGCACACAGGCCATCAAGATCCCCGAGGGCGTGGTGAGCACCAGCCTGAAGGAGCCCTTCACCGTCTCCGCGTGGATGAGGCATGGCCCCGGGGGCCGTGACAAGGAGACCATTCTCTGCAACTCGGACAAGACAGGTGTGTGTGTGTGTCTTCAGTGGGCAGACAAAAGCCTAAAAATAAAACTCACTATGTCAAGGAAAATGTCACTGGGACAAGTGGTCGTCTTTGAGTTGAATAAGACACTGCAAACTGTTGTCTTGGCCCCAGGGCATGCTGGGTAGATGTCCTGGGGCCAGGGGTCGGGCCAGAGGTCATGTCAGACTCTGCAGGCTGAAATACTCAGGGCTTCATCCTCACAGTATAGCCTACTGTACAGGATCTCCCAGTCTTACTACAATCCAATCTAGTCTAGCAGTCGAGCGTGCATTACTTATGTAAGTAGGATTACATCATGTGGACATTAGCATGTAGCCACCACAGGCGCTCATGCTATTCTTTTAGCTAAAGGCTAAAGAAGTCAGTGATGGGATTGTGGCCAGTCTGATTGTCTTTTGTGGTTGGGGTTTCATTTACCTTATACTATGGTCACCTGTCCATATTGCCTAATTATTATGCATTGCAAATTCCTTAATGGTGGCATGCCAGCATGCTAGACAAGTGCTTAAATATTTCCTTGAAAAAGTTGAATGTTTTACATTTTGTTTATCATACTGAAGAGTTCCATTTGATCTCACATCGGTGCTCTCTATAAACCCTCTCAGAAATGTTGAATGTGTAAATGGTGCCGTAACATGATTGTGGGGCTGATGGCTGCTCCTGCTGTTGCGTTGCAGAGATGAACAGGCACCACTACTCGCTGTACGTGCACAACTGCCGCCTGGTGCTGCTCCTGAGGCAGGACCCCACCGAGGCCGAGAGCTACAAGCCTGCGGAGTTCCACTGGAAGTTGGACCAGGTCAGTTAACTGAGGGAGCGTGAACTTCACCGCGGCCTCACAACTTCATTAGCCCTCATTCAGCATTTTCATGGGTTCCCTCACAAAGCAGAAAGCTCCACACACACAGCGAACCTTTGTTGACACTCATAGAACCTTTCCTCAAAAGAATGTGAATAGAACCATTTGGGAGTCCTTGGTGGAGACGAGCCAAGGGGGCTCTCGATGGTGCCCTTCTCTTTGTGACCACACACACACACACACACACACACACACGCACACTGCCCAATGTTTTGGGAGAATATTTGCTGACTGTGAGCAAAAGGGCTTGCTGGAGTAATTTGGCTTAAAGCAGATTCAGCTTGCAAGCTGAGAGCAGACGAGCAAACTTGTCCGACCCAAGGAGGAGATCTTAATCCCGCTGTTATTCAGCTAAAACGTTAAGTTGGGCAGCCATGTTTTCAGCACTAATTGGATAAGGTTGGTGATTTTGTGAATTTGTTTGGTGTGCACGTCCTTTTATCTTGGCTGTGTAATTATTCCCTCCTTCCACAACATTTGTAAATCAAATGAATCTTAAGCTGCTGATATTGGAGGCGCATAAAGAACTAAGACAGCGATACACCAGCCATTCTTTCCGGCATGCGCACGCGATCAGAATATAATCCATACTCGTTAAATCCTATTTTCGTTTGCATTACTGTACTTGGTGAAAGGATTGAAGTATCTCAAACTGGGAAGTGGCTGCTGCAGAAAGTATAAAAGTAGCCTGAGGTAGGTTCAGTTCCCAGTGGAAGGAAACTGCAGCAGAGAGGAGTTCAAGAACGCCCCAAAAAAAAAAAAACTCCAATCTCCCTTCAGCTGTCAGTTCGGGCTTTGATGTTGGTTTTCATTTTGAAAAGCCCTTTTGTTTGGAACTTAATAAAACTCCAAATCACCCCCGACGGAATCCACAATCGGAAGGAAATTGTGTTGGAGTGAAGGGCCCTCTGCAAGTGCAAAATGAGGAGGAATGGCAGACTGTGCGTGTGTGTGTGTGTGTGTGTGTGTGTGTGTGTGTGTGTGTGTGTGTGTGTTCTGCATCCTCGTGCTTCAAAGGCTTGCGTTTGTTTGGGTGCTCATGATGTGGGTTGCAGTTGTTTTGACTGTCAGAAGGTTGCTGTGCGGCACCACTGCGGAGTGAGCTGTACCAGATATCTGCACTGCAGAGGAAAATAAAGTCCATCATGAAATTCCCTCTGAAAGGAGAAATCCGGTGGGAATCAGTCAGTAGCCCTGTTGTTGAAAGCCACCGAATGCTGGAAAATTCATTCTTTTTCTTTTTTGACCCCAAGCAACAGGGCTATGGATTGATTCACACCAAATTTCTCTTTAAAACCTCAAAATCAATCAACCAATCAACCAATAGAAGTTGACACGAGGCACACGGTCTTCAAAGTAGATTTTTATATGCCCTGGCAACAAGCAGTCAGATTAGATGAAGTCAGATTAGATGGCTGAAAAAGCTGCAGTCCCTCTTTGTAAGCATAACAAGCACCACAGGCAGCCGTATCTCTGCGAGGTGAATCTTTCAGTCTGATTTCATCTTCCGTCTCTCTGCCTTTTCCCTCTTCCTCTCCGTCCCCCCTGCTCTTTCCATCTCAGGTCTGCGATAAGGAATGGCATCATTACGTGCTGAACATCGAGTTCCCCTCGGTGACCCTGTTCGTCGACGGCGTCACCTTCGAGCCGTTCCTGGTCACTGAGGACTACCCTATGCACGCTTCCAAGCTGGAGACCCAGCTTACCATTGGAGCCTGCTGGCAAGGTAATGCGCGGCAATTGGCTTTCCCAGCTCTCCTTTGTTTGCAGACAATGTCTCTAATTGGGTAGAAAGGATTCTCGCTCTTTTCTTCCCCCTCTCTCCTCCTGCTCTCCCCTGTAGATTTAGGTGATCCATAGAGCATGCTGTCACCTGAGGCAACAGCACCCGGCATGCATAGCAACGTAGGCTGCTAGCGTAGCGAAATGATGATGATTAGACGGATAATTTGATGTCGCTCTAAGTGAAATTCATTCATTGAGAAGAGACTCGTGTTTTTTGAGGCGAGAGTCCTACACACTGGATGTAATTTGTATGACAGAAATAACTCAGACTGCCTTGTGCTGCAGTCTTTAGAAACAAACCCCGGCATGTCGTCTAATGATTGCTGTTGTAAAACGAAAGGTTTGGGAAGCGCAGTCTGCAAGTATGTATGTCTTGCCACTCTGACATGTTTAACTCAGTCCCTCACTCTCTGTTGGTTAACAAAGACTTGGTCTCTCCCTGCTCTTCCTCCTCCTCTTCCTCTTCCTCTTCCTCTTCTCTCCTTGTGTCTCACCTCCACAGACGGCTCGGGAGGCGACAATGAGACCGAGGCCGTGTCTGAGCCTCCCACAGGTTGCACACACAGTCTTTCTGCCCAGATCTCTTTCAGACATGTCGATACCTGTGTACACACACACACACACACACGCACACACACGCATATACGCCTACAGTGTTAACTCAGTGTGCTTATGCAAGCCAGCCTCCCAACTAAAACGACATGTTTTAGTTGCTCTGAGGAGTCCCATGTGCTTCTTAACACGCGTTAACACTCCATAGCATGAAGCAGTCTTCAGTTCTCGTTCTTCTGTACTCCCCTGTCCTCTGCACATTCACCCATCCCTCTCTTTCTATCTTTCTTTCTTTTTGTTTGGATCCCCAATTCAACTGCTCTGGCTGTTTTCGGTTTCAGGTCACGGGCTGGCTGATTTGACACAATGCACAATAGAGGAGATGGCAAACATTAGTGTCCCTGCCGTAGACACTAGACACTGTGGGTAGTATTTTTGGCCGAGTCGAGGCGGCCGGCCAGCCAGCGCTCTGCAGTGCTGCTGTGTCACCTTGAGAGCGAGACGCACGACGCGTCCTGAAATAAACCTCCTCTCCGCTCCCCTGGCCTGCATGATCAGGCACTTTTGAGTTCCTGCATTTTTAAAGCCAGCTCCCCTAGTCAGCATGACCAAGGCATTTTTAGAAGCTGGCTTCGAATTTGTATTCACAGACAAACTGTGTCATATCTAGATTCATATTTTTGGATATCTATCTACTCAACATATTTTAAACATTTAAGTCGTGTAAGATATCCAAGACTAAAGGTTCAAATGAGCTGTTTACCGGTTACCGTTATGTTGGTTGTATCTTACACAATCATTTTGTTGAAATCTTTCTTTACCCACTTCTTCTTCTTTGTTTACTTTGAAACCATGCATCAGCATTCCATTCTGTCTCCACATCACAGTAACTCTATTGTTCACCCATCTCGTTGCAAGAGACAGACGTGCATGTGGCTCGGGGCCAGTTATCAGTTCAGCTCATCTCATGGTGTGTTTCTAAGCCAAAGCCTCCGGGCTGCGGCGCTCATTCAGGCAAGGCTGAGGGCACACTAACCTGCATGGCCATCAGTCACACAGACAGCTCGTGCAGAGGTGGCATGCTCAAGTCGTCAGACCCAAGCTTAGGCTGAATCCCCATGCCCACTCCCTCTGAAACCCCTAAGCCCTGGACTCTCACATACTCAACTGGCTTGAATCCTCTACATGTATATGGTTAGCTGAGTCATGCCAGTCTGAGAGCTGATTATTAACTGATGCCAGTTTTAGAGTTCTCCAAGGGTTCAGGGGTGATGGTGGGGATTCAGCCTTGGTCACTTTGTGTGTATGTGCCAGAGGCTTATGGTGCCCTTGTCCCCCCTGTATTCTCTAGGTGGCAGCGCCCACCTGGCCCAGTACTTCAGGGGCAACCTTGCTGGACTCATGATCCGCTCAGGCAAGCTGGACAACAAGAAGGTGATCGATTGCCTGTACACCTGCAAAGAGGGCCTGGACGTGCAGCTTCCTGAGGAGGTGGCCAACGCTGTGAAGGTGAGGGGCAGAGGTTAAAGTTCAGAGTTCAATGTTTTACTGAATAGAAAGGGGTGGTGTTTGTATTTCTCCAGCTTTTCTTCTCCTGTTCCTTGGAGCAGATGGAGATTGTGATTGTGATATTAATGTTGGTCTCTCTCTCCTCTGTCCTTTGCTGCACAGGTGCAGTTTAACCCCAACCAGTCCTCTCTGACCCTGGAGGGTGATGACATTGAGAGCTTTGAGAAGGTCATGCAGCACATCTCCTACCTGAACTCCAGGCAGTTCCCCACACCTGGCATCAGGCACCTCCGCATCTCCACCACTGTCAAGTGAGTGGCATTTTACAGTCACTTTCCTCAGCCAGTCTAATTCCTCTCATCCTATTGTTTGTATTCATAAACATATTCTATTTCTCACTTGCTGTCTTCTGGGCTCCTTTAGTCTAGGAGCAGGTACAAGATTCAAAGTTTAGTTATTTGATCTCATTAAAAGAGTCAAACTTCCTCATATTGCTGCAATAAATATCTTTTTTTAATATAGCTTATAATAAAATAAAATGAATCACTATGATCTCAATGTTCATGCGTGGGAACAACTTTAAAGCTGCACTAAGCATCACTAAGTAGCCTTCCCCCATCCTCTTCTTCCTCCTCCACGTTAGGTGCTTTAACGAGGAGACGTGCATCTCCGTCCCCGACTCCGAGGGCTACGTCATGGTGTTGCAGCCTGAAGAGCCCAAGATCAGCCTAAGTGGCATCGACCACTTTGCCCGCGGCGCCGCTGACTTCGAGAGCACTGAGGGTGTCACCCTCTTCCCCGAGTTGCGCATCGTCAGCACCATCACCCGCGAGGTGGAGCCCGAGGCCGAGAGCGAGACGGAGGGAGAGGACGACCCCACAGGTACGTCTGTCCACCAGCCCTCACCAGCGTACCAGCACTGAGTGCAGGGAGAGTTTCATAGCATGGGAATCATCAGTCATGGTGGCATGCCAAGGGCTCCCAGTGATGGAGGGAGAGAGAGGGATGAGGGGAAGGGTGAAGGGAGAAATAAAGATGCTGTTAATGTCTGCTACTGTAATGGGGAGTTGTTTAGAAATATTGTAGAAGAGCTAGCCTTAACAACACATGATAGCGTTGGATTTCTTGATTTAGGCCTTTTCAAATCTCTTGTTTTCTATGGTGCAGACATGCAAAGATTTATGAAACAGAATTAATGTCAGTCACATTTATTAAGGGGAATCTTTTTTTTTAATGAAAATTTGTATCGAAAACGAATTTCTACTCATGAACCATTGTGTCTACTTTCTGGCCTTAGTCCAAGAGACGGTGGTGTCTGAGGAGATTATGCACAACCTGGACACGTGCGAGGTGACTGTGGTGGGGGAGGACCTGGACGGCGAGCACGAGAGCCTGGAGGTGGACCTGGCCCAGGTGCAGCAGCGCGGCCTGGAGATGAGCTCTTCCAACGTGGGCATGATCATCACCGGTACGCCACCCCCATCCATGCACTCGCTCTCACTCTCTCTCTCTCTCTCTTTCTTTCTCTCTCTCTCTCTCTTTCTCTTTCGCTACTCTCCCACTCACCTGACTGACCAGCTCAACCATCATCCATCATTATCCCCCATTTTTTAGAAACGACCAGCCTGTATTGCATAGTGGAGGGTGATGACTCTACAAGTGTTAGCACTTGATGCTAATGCGTGTGAAAGAGACAGTGAGGACAATTAATGCCCTCTGCTATGAGTCATCATAGATCAGCGCCTGTGATGTAACGCGCTCGAGTTGTGAGCGAGTGAACTGGATGAGTCTCTGACCTGGATACCTTCCCCTGCCTGAAAAGCTGGAACAGTCATCATGTTGTTGCCAATGGGGTTTTGTGTGTGTGTATGAGTGTGTGTGTGTGTGTGTGTTTGTGTGTAAGCTGGTGGGTGGGTGGCAGGATGAACAAAGGGCTAACCATGCTCTGGGGACAAGGTTTTGAATGGTATCACTGGAGATCTGGCTAGTAGCAGGTCGATGGCTGGATCCATGAGAGCCTGCCTGTGCGGTCATTTTTCTTTTGTGCGAGTCCTAAATGGCTCCGCTTCCTGTGTGCAGGCGTGAACACCATGGCCAACTACGAGGAGGTGCTCCACCTGATCCGGTACAGGAACTGGCACACGGAGGCCCTCTTCGACAGGAAGTTCAAGCTGGTCTGCTCCGAGCTCAACGGTCGCTACATCAGCAACGAGTTCAAAGTGGAGGTATGACTGGACCCAATGATGAAGGCATTACTAAACCCTCAAATGAAATAACCCACGATGGTTCCAATATGACTGAATAGGTTAGCATTAGAATACATGCAGGGTATGAATCAAAGGGAACAGAACAGTGAGTTAGAGCCTTCCAACTGTGCGTGTGTGTGTGTGTGACACAAGTCTCATTTTCACCCAATGTGTTTGCCCCGCAGGTGAATGTCATCCACACGGCCAACCCCATGGAGCACGCCAACAACGCCATGGTTCAGCCCCAGTTCATCAACCCAGTGCACCACGCCTCGGTGGACCTCTCTGGACACAACCTGGTCAACGCCCACCAGGCCTCAGGTGAGCTCCTATTTGGCCCCTGGCCACCAGCATGTTCTCAAGCCTTTATGCTTTTGCTCTTGGCCCAAATCGCCCCACAGAAATGGGCTTTTGAATATATCAACAACAGTAGGAAATAAAGTAGTTCTTCCCACACTAGCGTCATGGTCATCCTTATCGTCTGCGGCAAAGGGAGTCCACAACATGTCCTACATCTCTCCACTGTTAAGAGAAAAATGTTCAAATGGTGTAAAGCCAACAAAACGCTGATTCCAGGAATAACGTCATCCCTCCCAGACATCCAGGTCACCTTACCTCCTTGTCCATGACAGGAAGCTTCATAGTCCCAAACAATAGTTTGTGCTAGATTTTGCTTTTTTTTTTTTTTTTTGCTAATCTCTTGTTAAAGTTAATCCAGGCCTTGTAATCAAACCTGTAATCTGCTTAATTTTTCTCGTTCTAAAACTCTGCTTTCTTTTTACTGCATTTTTTTGTTTCTGCATGTGGATTAAGAGTCAATTAAGGTGGCAAAAGTAGGGCACATATGAAATGTTTTAGTGTGGGGCTCGTTTAATGGGTGCAAGTTTAGGGATTAGGCCTGAGTGCTGCCCGACATCTGGACGCGCGAGGAGCACCAAGGCTGACCTCTCTGTGTCCCAGTGAACACACACTGGGTTGTGCTCCAGTGCTGAGAGCCCAGAGAGGCCAGATGAGAAGGAGCTGCCTGCCTTTGGCTTGGGCCTCCCCTCACAATGCTTGTGTTGTCTTCCCCAGCAACAACCTCTCCCCCACCGCACCACCACAGAGATGCGCACACACACACACATACACACACACACACACACACACACACACACACACACACACACACACACACACACACACAC
>JASCQY010000173.1:10232842-10246930 GCA_030264315.1 Sardinella tawilis
CACACACACACACACACACACACACACACACACACACACACACACACACACACACACACACACACACACAATCTGTCCCTCACTCGCTTTCTCACTCTCACACACACACACATTTTCTCTCTTTCACTCTTACTCCATCTCTCTTTCTATCTCTCTCTCTCTCTCAAACACACTCACACACTCTCTCCCTTTCTCAGACCTATGAGGACCAGCACAGCAGTGAGGAGGAGGAGGAAGAGGAGGAGGAGAGTGAGGATGGCGAGGAGGAGGACGACATCACCAGCGCCGAGTCGGAGAGCAGCGAGGACGAGGAGGGGGCCGAGCAGGAGGACCAGCAGGGGGCCAGCAGACAGCAGCAGCTGGAGTGGGACGACTCTACACTTACCTACTGAACACACACACGCCTGCCCCCACACACACACACACCTGCACACCTTCACAAACACTCCTACACACACTCTCACCAACATCCAACACCACCACCACCACCACCAAACTCAATCCTACCCTCCACTCTTACCTGTCAGTCAGCAGGGACCCGTCGTCCTCCCTGCTCACCCTCCTGCCCAACACCCACCTCACCCCACCCCCACCCCCTCCTAAGGAGCCATGATTATTGAAACAAAAAAACCTTAAAAGCAAAACAAGTATATATGAATATATATAAATCTCTATATATCTGGTGTCTGTTGTTACAGATGTGGCAGATTCAGCTTCATTTCCACCGGCCAAGGCTTCCCTGTCGTCATCTTTTAGTGGTGGTCAGAAGTGTAGTATAGTTTTCAAAGGATAGCTGAGGTCATTTTTTTTATTTATATTTATGAGTTGTTGCTCTTTTTTTAAATCCCAGGGAAGCTTGGCATAGATTTTTTGCATTGTTCTGAGCTATGTGAGGACACAACCTTGCACCTTTGTTATTTTATTCCTTACACATGTAAAGTCTTTTAAACCGGAGAATGATTTGATGTATATTTCTTGCACACTTGCATTACTAATTTGTTTGCCACAGATATGCGAGAGAGGGAGAGGCTTGGACTCCTTGCTTTGTTTTACTTTCTTTCTTTCTTTCTTTCTTTCTTTCTTTCTTTCTTTCTTGTGCTCTTGTGAGGGTCAGACAAGGAGAAGCAGCTGAGAAATGCTTTGAACATGCAATTTGCCATAGTTACGTTTGCTCTCCTTTCAGTTTTCTCTCTTTTCAGTGCATGAGAAAATAAATTTGCCGAGTCATGTGTAGAGGATGAAGTTGCTTTTTTTGATATTTTGTAAATACAAATGAGACCATGTAATTAGTTTGTGTGTGTAGTGATGGCCTGAACCGCGGGTTCCCAAGTACAGTATATATTATAATGACGCAGTAACCTGCTGTAGATTGTTTGTGTCTCAGATGCTTTTAGCATGTTTTAAACAAAAAAATTATAATTGGCAAAACTCTTCCTTCATGCTTCTGTGAGAAACATCGTTTTCGAAGAGAGAAACCCATGACGAAAAAAAGAAACATCAGTGAGGTTTCTAGGGCAAAGTGTCACTCATTTTGTCTTTTAAGATGAGGGCCTCGGACTTGATCGGCCTGTTGGTCATCATTTTGCTCTGTCTTTGCCAGGCTTAGGAAATGTGCTCTGTCGCTAAGCTTTGATGTTTTTTTTCCATTCCTGTGATGATAGCCTCATGACGGGCCCAATCTCAATAACCATGTTGAGGTGCTAAACGTGCGTACGAGTTCCATGCGGTACAGAGTAGTCAGACCTGCAGACGTGCAATCTTTAGGGGCCATGGGTTAGACTCTACCTGTTGCCGAACATACAACTCTACTGAAACCAAGCCTAGAACCCCCCTTCTTAGGCACCCTCAGTGACAATGGTCGTTCTGCCATTTTGTCGTCTTACCAAACACATTTTATAGACTGATGGAAGAGAAGGCGTTTCACGAATCGGAGCTTTACAAGAATCCCATCTGATAACAAGCACACAGTTGCTTTTGAATGACAGCTGGAAAATGCTATTAGATGTTGTCTGTTGGCTACACTGCAAATAAAAAGAAGAATCACAAGTAGTTTAACCTTGACAAAAATGTAACACTTGATTAATTTTTTTTCATTGGTCTATCACTGTCATCGTTGTAACAGGTAGTCACATTCTGTTCAGGAATATTGGATTACCTTATTTAGAGCTCATAGGCTTTTGGTAATGGGACTAGTGTAATCTTGTGAAATTGTGAAAATTGATCAGGTGTTACCATTTTTTAACTGTAAAATTCAGAGAAATATTTTTTGCGGTTGACCACAATGTTTTATTCTTCAAGCAATTGTACTGTAGTCATGTTATGTTTGTTTACATTTGCTGTACTTCCTTATTTCCCTCTGCTCAGTGTAAGAAATTTATACAGCCAATTGGGAAGATGTGTCTGCTGTTGATCTTATGCTATACTGTAACTTCCGTTGAAAAGTGATTGTCTCTTTACCCCCAAAAAACTGGACAAATAAAAGTTTACCCTACACATAATTTATGTAGAGATGAAACTGTATTCATCAGGAGATCCAAACAGATTATTGAAGCAACAATGTTGAATGTGAAAAAAGCTGAGTATGATCTATGGTCTGAAAGTAGATTTTTTAAAGAAAAGAATGTTAAAGGTTCGCTTTTGCTGGGCTGATGCTGATCTGAAAACACTTCACGTTGAGGCAAACAAGCAAGTGTATTAATGGTCATCAGAGCCCAGCTCCGAAAGGATTATAGGCTACAGTTCTGAGCTTTCATAAGGGTAGTGGGTTGAATACATTTTTGTCACATCCTTGTTTTTCTTTGCTTCGGATAAGCAATCCCCCTTCCTTCCTTACAGAATGGGGCCCAATAGAGAGGTCCAGATTTGAGTTGGTGAAATTGGGAGTGCCTTTTACCTGTCACAGCGTATTAACACAACTATAAAGACAAAAAGACAGAAAAAAATCATACTCATCCACGCCATAGTCCTGGTGATTTTTGTTTTACTTTTTTTGTAATTATTTACAGCTAGATTTGTTACAAATGCAGGGGGAGTGACTTTATTCCTTTTTTATTATTATTATTATTTTTGTTGTAATTTAGGTTACTGGGGGTCAACTGCTAGTTTAATCAAAAAGTGAAAGTTTTAATTGTCCTAAATAGTTGTATTGTGTTCACGTTGTTGTGTAGAGAAAGTAGGTCCATATTGTTATCATCGATAGATATTGTACTCTGTCATGTTTAAGGAAATCCACTTCTAAAAAGCTGTACATTCTTCAGATGCTCCATGGGGTGCATCATGTGGGTATGCATTTCCCAAACCGTGTATAGTGAAAGGCCATTTTGAAGTGTATTGCCTGATTTCCTGAAAAAAAAAAACAAAAAAAAAAACAATATGTAGAGGGCAGCATGAAATTCACTGAAAGCAGCAAAAATAACCAGTTCTCTACAAAACTCACACAACATACTTGTAAAGTCTTTCACAGATACAGCCACACACAATGAGTTGGTATCACTATTTTTCTTTCCAAGTATAGTATGACATTCTGATGTAAAACCAGTTATGATCAGAGTGTAAGTCATTCCATTTCAACTCCAGATTTAAATTTGTATGCAAACAAAAGATTACATTGGGTTGTATTTTTGCTTAATCCTTTATGAAGACTTTTTGCTGGGTGCTGGAGGTAATTATCTTCTCCTCATGGTGGTCACATGACTTCTGTTCTGATCACCAGGATCTGGTCACCATCCATACTTTCGGTCACTATGGGATGTAAAATAACATCCACTTCCCTGCAGGAGAAGCCCTAGATAATAATACTTCAGTTTAATGGGAGGGATTTCAAACAAACCATTCAGCTCCGCTATCGATATTCTTGTGTGTATTACACATTAGGGGAGTTGGCCGAGGGTTATCCATATTCATATGCTACCGATTCTCAAAACTGTCTGATTCGCAGGCATACTTACACCTTTTCCAATGTCATTGTCTACCTTTTTTGGGTTCATTTTTTGTTTAATTTAATTTTGCTCTTAAAAAATGGAAAGCGCAAAGAATGGATGTTTTTAGAATTGCTGGATGCTCCTTTTGTGTTCGGCAGGGCTGCACTCCCTTTTCTACCATTCCAAGGCAAATTGTGAAGTTTATGCTTGCTCATGAACACAAATAAAGGAAGAAGAGATGGGATTCAAAGTGGTCTCTGACTCAGCGTCATGTCTTTTCATGGATGCCTTTGCAAAGCTTGCAACATTTCCCCTCTCATTGTACTGGATGTGTAGCTGTTGTGCTGTGAGTTTAGTAACTGTAAAACACATAGGCACAATGGCAGAAAAGGCATGGATTAGTATTGTATAGTCTATCCACTGATGAACTGAGGATGTGTCAAAAAAAGTCAATGTCCAAGAATGTGAAGATGGTGAATTTCCACAGGCTATACATATTTAAATTTGTTTGGCCAACTAATGAGAAATAGCTCAGTAAACACTGAAATACCAGTCCGCTTCATATGTATCAATGGGCAAAGCTTATTTTTTTTCCTGTTTTAAGGTCCTGTGGTGCCCCCATGTGTCTGAAATGGAAATGACTGCTCCTGTCCACCAGAAAGACGCCAGAGGGCTGCAGCAGAGATTCAAGCCTCCTCTAATGGCGTGTTGGGCTTTGCCAACGGTCCCATCCTCACTTGGAGAAGCACCCCCCTGACTTGTCTGAAAGCTTTCCCTAGCAGTACACCCCAGAGATTGCCCTCCACCCCCTTAGTTTTCACACCATTCAGACCCCATGGGAACTTCTGGAATTATTTTTTGATACCCTACACTTGAACAGCCCACTAAAAACGTTGTTTATCGTGAGAATATGTCCATTTCATGGTCTAAGGTGACATAGTGAAAACAAAAATCAACAAAGAAATAATTTTGAAATTTTATAAATATGACAAAAAATACATTAACTGGTGTAAATATCACCATCTCGTGTCAATACAGCATACAACAACATAATAGGATATTTCACAGGCACTGCTATCTGCAGGAAATGCAGTAGAGCACAGATTATCAATACAATGATGTTATGCAGCATCCTTTCCCAATGTGGCCGCTCATTGATACTACTCAAATCATAGACCTTTATGGACAAAGTAATTGGATGCAAAGCCTTTCCATGACTTCACCAAAAAAGGGAAACAAATCCACAAAGTGCTATTTCTATATGTGCTACTCTTAGATCTGTATGACAGGCATACATTTAAGCAGCAATGTAAACTTTCACTGTGGTACCTACTTACAGGAATCTACAGTATAACACAATCACTTGTGCATGCATTGAAAAGGCTGTCAGAATTAGATACAAAAATTCAAACATGAGCAAGGTTTACTCATCTGGATCAGCATCAAAGCTGGTCAATACACTATCTGTGGTTTGATGGCACTTTACATTCAATATAAAACAGGCAGGAATTGCTATCCTTTCAAAAATGGATAAGGCAATACTGTTGGACAGCATAACTGGCAATGACAAAAGTCTACCTAACAACATGTAGGTAGAGCAAGGGGTATATTCATTGGACATGTAATCAGCAGCAGTTTAATTACATCACATCTAGGTGACTCCATGGTAATCTTTTCAGCCCAAGCTGGTTATCTTTAAAACTATATTCAACAAGCATGTGGCCAAGCAGATCTTTTGCCATCATGTTTTGCTAGTTTGATCAAATACAAACCCCATTGGCCCTAACCATACATGGGTCCAACAGTCCCTGCCTTTATTTAGAAATAAACATATTTAAAATCACTTACAACCTGTACACAAAATAACTACAATTTCCAGCCATCGATCACTGTGCTATGCCTTGGTTTTCTCCACACCAGAACTAGCCAGTGCCATGATCTTGTCTTCAGATCCTGGGAGCGAAAAGAAGAGAATTTGTGATGAGAAAGCACACAGGCACAAACGTCTGCCTTGATGCTTGTAACTTTGTGTGCAGTTTAAAGCAGGGGTGTAACTTTGGTCTTCCTTTGCTGTCAGTAAGCAGTTCCATGATGCACCTCATAGCTGGGTTCACTAGTGACATGCTTTTCATGCAGGGCTGCCAGTATTGTGTAGACTAAACATGAAAAGTATTTTATGCATTGTTAAATCTATTTTCAAGCATGCCACATAGCTACATTTCTCATCAAGCTTTTTAAATCAGGCCGTATGAAATGAAGTGAAGGGCCATTTCTGGCCCCCAGGCCGTAGGTTTAACACATTCGGTTTCAAGTTAACAATTCACAATTTTTATATATTTATATATGCTTCTCTATTTTAACGAACCTCTGGCTTCATGCACATAATGTTTCTGATCCTGCCAAGAAGTCTACTTAGTTTTACACTAGTATGTGGTCTTCAAGAGAGTTTGCATCATAGCGGTTGATATAAATGTGATATAAGCAGAGGTAGATGAAGTATTTGGGAATGAAACAGAAAGCTCAGGCATTGTTTTTGTTTGTACTGTTGAAAAAGACTATCATCAGTGTCATAGGTTGAATCCTGGTGCCCCCCCCACCCATACACAACTGGCATAAATAAATCAATAATGACCACCCCCCCACCCCAACACAGTTATACATGCTTTACCTCATACTAATAAACCATTAAGGTCTTGATGACCATTGCTTGAAAATCAGTTAGTGTTGATGTGGAAGACACAAGGAGATGCAGACTTACCCAAGTTGGGGGTGACCTTTTCAAACTGGCTGAGTGTAGCACTGGCATTGGTTGCTAGGAAAGCCTCATCCTCGGCAGTGAGCTTTGAGAGAGAGAGACAGACAGAGAAATTGGTCCATGAGAGTGTTATTTCACAAGATATCAATACTTTTGGCAGGTATACTGTAGCAACTCTGCTCAGCATGTCACCCTATCAGGAAAGTGACTGACCTTTTCCCCCAGTTTCCTCAGGGCTGAGAGGATCTCGACTTTCTGCTGTGTGTAGACGTCCCGAGAGAGTTTGCCCACAATCACGTCCCGGTCCATCTGTGGCAAACACAGCCTCATATAGTTAGCAGGCCGGCGGTTTATTTATTGGTCTGTTGTATGTGGACCTGGTTAAGACATGGTGGTAAAACTACTTCATCCAACCTCTGCCAGTCTTGTCCTCAGTTGGCCGGGCTGCTTCTTGGCAAACAGTCTGATGACTTCAGGGGTCTTGAATGCCTGGCTGATTGCAGCTTGTATTGCCTGAACCAAACCAAAGGCATGTACGCTATGTCATTCTGATATGCCTTTTTTGTGGATTAAGACATTGTAGTGTTTCACTGTAATATTTGACACTTACCAGCTGCATTCCCCCAAGCTCATCAACTAGGGTCATGTTTCCAGACATGAGTTTTTTCAGTGACTCATTAAACTCATTAAGTTGTTCCAGCGTTTCACTCTTTGTTTCTTCATATTCGGCGTCATCGAGATCTTCTCTGGTGAATGAATGTGCAGTGTTACATTTTTAATACAACTACATTCATTTAAAGACATGTGAACAGGCTCATCCTTATGTTGTTGACAACAGAAGTTACCTGCATTCCTCCAGATCCTGAAGTTGTTGCATTAATCGATCCAACTGTTCCTCCATATTCTGTTTTAGTTTGCTTGTTTCTGATTTTCCACGAGATGCCATGTTTGTTATCCTTACACCTATTGAGGCAATGTACAATATTAATGTAACGTTAGTCCCAAAAAACGTTGTTTTAGCTTGCTGGCAAGTTTTTTTTTACTTTTGTGTAACCCAGCGGGCCAACTACCGCAAAGATGACGAATACGGTGAATGATAGTCATGTGATAACACTGCTGAAATAATTACATTTATTTTCCAGTCACATGTTTCTAAGTAAATATGTTTTGAAGGACATCCTCTCAAGCCGATGAGGAACTAGGGCCTGGATCCTCTGCTTGTATGCTACTCTGAGCAGCTACTGGTAGCTGGACATCTATTCATTGGCCAATAGGAGTATACACTACATAACTTCCAGATAATACATTAATCTGTACTGGTGTGATCGTGAAAATGAATAGATATCTCATTGTTGATACCACCACCATCCCACTTAACCAGTTGATGTAGGTAGGGTTAGCTAACTAACGTTAGCCAACTAGCTAACCTTATCCGCCGAGTGGTAACTTCAGAAAGTTATTTGCTGCGTTCGTAAATGCATGGAGCTAAACTAATGCCACCCTTGAAAAAAAGACAGAAGGCTAAAAAACACAACCTAATTACATATTTCACTGCTAATACGCGCTTACCTTAGACCTTTTGTGAGACTGTTGTTTAGCGGTGAAATGAAAATGTAAGCTAGCTGCTAGAATTCTACAGTGTTTAGCACTGATCACAAATAGTAGGGATAGGTTGGACGCGTTCCAGCCAACAACCATAGTCATGCACACATGACGTTGAGAATTTGAGGTATGGACGTTTAAACATTAAAAACCAATCAGCTAAATCTTTACTGAATTGTTAGTCCAATCAGGTTTATTTATGTTACAGAGAGGAAGAGTGCAAGTCAGGTGTGTCTCGGTGAGTCGTACCAGGTCGTACTTTATGTAGTTTTCTATTTCATTGTCCCTTTCCCGAGACACAGCCATGCTAACATGCAAAGAAACACTACTCATTACTGTGTCAACCTAGTTGTTTTATCCCGTTAACGTTTCGCTGTAACGTTAACCAGGGTCACACGATTGTACAAGTCTCAGCCAAGCTAACATTGATGTTAACGTTAGCTTACTTCAGAAACATAAGGCAATGGTCTCTTTGTCATCGTTTATTTTACACTTTAACGCATTGATATGCCTTGTATACTTTAACGTCATCACACTAACGTTAGCGTTTCAGAGAGTTGCCAGAGAGGTACCAGAATACGATGCCAATCTGTTGGGAACGGGCACACACTGCACGGTTTCTTAATTTACAGTTTACATTTAATGGATTCTTGCGCGCTCTGGTGGAGAACATGAGCTGTGCCTGAGTTGTAATGTTAGTAGAATATAATTTCTGTGGTCGAAGAATATTGACTTGGACTTGTATTCATGCCATCGAGAAAAGTTAATAGCATGTCTGGGATGACCTTATCAAAGATACTGAATAACCGTCTCTGACCTTATTGTGGGTTTGTTTAGGTCTTCCTTGTGCCTAAATGTGCCCCATGGAGCCAATGGAGAGAATCAAAGTTGTCCTCCTGGCCTGTGGTTCATTCAACCCCATTACCAATATGCATTTGAGAATGTTTGAGCTGGCTCGGGATCACCTGGAAGACACAGGTAACTGATGTATTTGCATGCATTCGTTACATATGGACAGCACTGTGTGCCTGGTATATTATGAAAAGAGCACTTTACTGTGACAAGGTAAAATTATTAATTGTCTGATAAGATAGAAAATAAACTACCCCAAATAAATATTTCTGCAGTACTAGTCAGTTGCAGCAGGACTATCTAAACAATTTATGACCCTGTGGTTAACATACAATTGTATGTTTTGCCCCCATCTCAGGCAAATATAAGGTTGTCCAAGGCATCATTTCTCCCGTTGGAGATGCATACAAGAAGAAGGGCCTTATTGAAGCCCATCACAGAGTGCATATGGCCCGGCTGGCCACAGAGAACTCAGGCTGGATCCGGGTCAATGACTGGGAGAGCCAGCAAGCTGAGTGGTTAGAAACCGCAAAAGTTCTGCGGTAAGGTGTTATGTTTGGCAGACTTGTGATTTGAAACTTGTAGGAGTTTAAATTATGCATACAATCACTTGCAGGTTGGAGTTTCAGTGATATAGGCTATGCACATTTTTGCTGTGTAATTCTATTCAAGACACCTGTTGGGATTAGCCATTGTTATTGTGTTGTGGGTCTATTGTATTTATGAACATTTTAATGTGTATTAAAAAATAGGAAGAACTCTGAATTTCTTTTAACACCTTTGCAGTGTTACATCCACCACTATTGCAGTGTTGCATCCACCACTGGCGTAATTGTTGCCATTGTTTGCAAAAAGTGACTGAGGTGTGATGGAAAATTTGTAAACAAGAACAGGAACAAGGAAAGGTTTTGGTGTAAACAAAAAAATTACCTTCAAGCACGAACAGTCCTGGTCAACAGCAGTCAGGTTTTCACAGATAAAATGTGTCTGTCTTGGTTTTTCAAAGTGCTGTCCTGAACCATATATCTGTAGTAGGCATAACGGCTAAATTGAATGATTTCTCCATAGTGTTCACTGTTCACAAAAAAGTTTTCACACAAAAGTTTTCACACAAAGTGATATTTTTGTGTTGCATCATCTCATCTATCTGTCCATGTTGCTTTCTTTATTTGCTCAGGCATCACCGTGCACAGTTGACGGTTTTGCAGAATGATGACGAGGTCGACACAGTGAAGTCTTGTAAAAGAAAACGACTAGAAGACGCAGAGTGTGTTGTTCAGGGCTCCTCTGGTTGTGCATCAAGGACAGGTACTACTCGACCGTCTCTGTTGGAATGTTGCAAATGTAGTTTATGTAAGAGCATCCCTGTAGCTGTGGATGGCTGATTACGTACAGGTGAGGAGCAAACCTGCCCCCTTGGGAGGAGAGCCCGGGGGTTAGAGGCGCAGAGCAGCGTCTCTTTGTAGGGATGAAGCCAGTCAATAATTCTGTGCTTTGTCAGGTGACATTCTTCCAATCTAGTGCATGTTGAGAACATAGTGAACCAAATGTTTCCTACTGTACTTATGCAACCTGTCTGGTGCAAAGTGGAATGGGGACAGTGAAAACACCATGTCCTAATAACCTTATAATGGGATAGTGGGTCTAGTTTCGCTACATTGTATAGAACATTCTGATATTTTATTTAACTGATACATATTGTATCATCAGATATGCAGTGTAGTGCCCTGCAGGAATGAGGGTTGCCTGTAATCGTGTCAGTCAAGCCTGTCTTTTCCTCATTGTGCTGTCTGGTCCTCAGACATGCCCCAGCTGAAACTGTTATGTGGGGCAGACGTGCTGGAATCCTTCGGTGTTCCCAACCTCTGGAAGCCTGAAGACATCGAGGAGATTGTGGGCCACCATGGCATTGTGTGCATCACGCGGGGTGGCTGTGACGTTGAGCGCTTCATCCAGCAGTCAGACGTGCTGTGGGAAAATCGCAAGAACATCTTCATCACGCGTGAGTGGGTAACCAATGACATCTCGGCCACGCACGTGCGTCGGGCCCTGCGGCGCGGGCAGAGCGTCCGCTACCTGTTGCCGGACCCTGTGCTCTGGTACATCCAGGAGAGGGGGCTCTACAGTGCTGAGAGCGAGCAGAAGAACACGGGGGTCACACTCGCACCCTTGCAGAGGTACAGTGCTACCTCATGATCCGAGGGGGGCGGAAGGCTCAGAGCGTCCTTTAGGGACCTCTCGGGCATATTTGACTTGAATCTAGCCACAGTTGCCTTGGGTTATGTTTACCACACTGCAATGAAAATCGCTGGAATTTTTTTGCAGTTCTGCAGCCGAATGAAGAAGAAATGAATAAATGGTGCTATAGTCAGGCTGATTTAACTGTTTACAATGCTTCTACTGTAAATCTCATGGCATCAAAGTACTACTTAGGAACAGCTGAAACTCTTTTACTCTCTCTCTCCAAAAGCAATATCAAACAATTGTTTTAAATATATAAGCAATATTTCAAATAATGATCAATTTACAGTGTAACCAAAAAACAAAATGTTTAGATAATGGATCAAACAAAAATACACTATCTTTTGCATTAAATGTAGAGTAATTGCACACTATCCTGATCAAATAAATTGTCTGGAAAAAAAGAACAATTACTGTGTAATAACTAGATGCATGTTACTGTCATTAAATGTAACAAAACAGTTTCATTGTGTATATTTAATTAATTTAAGCAGTGTAAGGATGATCCTTTTAAATCTGGGAACAATTTGACAGACATCAGTACACCAGCAGTGCAGCAATAGATTCTTTATCAAAGTTGTGGATTAAAACAAAAAGGCATCCATTAGACCAGAGCGTGACTATCACTAAATCTGATCAAGCAGATGCATAATGGCTGAGAAATTGCTCAAATTGTTTCTTGTCTCCAGTATATGCAAGGCCTATTCAAGATCATCATCACTGATTACATTATCTTCTTAATCTCATGCCTCTATTTCCTTTTCATTAATGTACTTAAACTCACCTCCAGACAATGGCTGTTCATTATTACTCCTTAATATAAAATCCTCATTGAACTGCATTACTAAGCTGACAAAATGGCGGCAAGCAATAAGACGAGATGACAAGGCTGGGGAAAGTACCAGTGCATACAGTAGATTTCAAAATTGCTTTTCTGAATAGGAGGGTTTTGTTTTGCGCTGCTTGTATTTTTCCACACCTGTCATAACAGGTGACAAGACCCATCCAGCAGGATTTGTGCTTGTTGCTGACAAATTTCATTCCACATCTGCAGGAAAAAAAACAAGTTGCTGAGAAACATTTTGATTAGCACCAGATATGGCCATAAGACCATAAGGGTTTGTGTTCCAAAACAAATTTTATCACATTCACTTGTAAGTTTTAAGATATGCTAAACATCTAACAAAGTTTGCTGGTAAACATAAAGTGTAAAGTGCATGCAGATACAGCTGCAGATTTGTGTACTGAAATTAGCGGTGTGAAATAAAACATACAAAAATACTTTCTTTGATGTTTACTCTAACAACAACAGTTCTTAGACTTGTCTTACAAGTTTCTTTCCTGTTTGTAAAAATGTTCACCTGGGTATGGGCCATAGCCAACAGGGTCAATAAATCCATCCAAAGCACCGCCCACGTGTTTGCTGAGGATAAAAAGGCTTTACATTGAAAGTGAAGAACAGATTCAGCAACAGCCTTGGAGAGTAGTGCCTTCTGTTGCATACTATTCCATACCATTCAGTAAAAATGCCAGCCAGTCTTTGTGGGACCTGGGATATGCTTAGCAATGTCAACTTTGAAGGATACATGATCGCATTGGGTGAGTATGCATAGTCTGTGGTGTGTGTGTGTGTGTGTGTGTGTGTGTGTGTGTGTGTGTGTGTGTGTGTGTGTGTGTGTGTGTGTGTTGCAAAACAGTTAAATTGCAGTTCTCTTACGAGTTACCAGGTCAGCCTCCAAATTTTGTGGATTTGTAAAAGCATTATCTCATTACTTAATCATTGCTTGAGTCATTACATGGAAAAGCGTTGGACAAATTGACATACTGTATGTAAACCGTCCAAACAAACTATAATTTAGTCATTTCTAATAGAGTGTCTGATCCCTTTTTTCCTGGGATTTTTTCCTAATGAATTACATGTTCTGGTATCAAACTGTCTACTGTAAAGTACTATGTATTGTTTCTGTATCTAAATCTGTATTACTGTAAGCTCTCACAGATAATGTAAAAAGAAAAAAACATTGCATTTCACAAAGAAATGCTTTAATTGACAACTAAACATTTTGAATATTTGTGCATAAACACTGGAGCGACTTGTCATTCTGATTGCACAGATTAATTAGCATAAATATTGATTTTGACACATATCATGCAAATTATGTGCATTTTCTGGCAGTCCGCTGCATTTTCCACACATTCAATGATTTGCGAAATTGCTTCTGTTGCCATCATTAGCATTTTCCCATACAGGTAAGTCAATAATCATGTTGGTTTGGAATTTGGAATGGAATGTATGCTACAGGAATATCTGATGTTTCAGTTGTGGATATGCCATCCCTCTTTTTTGCCAGCGGAAGTGCTGTTCATGTTCTCAATAATAATAATAGCTACATTTTATATAGCACCTTTCAAAATAGCCAAGGTCGTATGTACGTGCGGGAGGCAGGGAGAGGCCAAAGGCCTCTGTAAAGAGATGTGCTTTGAGGCACTTTTTAAACAGAGGTAGTGAGGGGGCACATTGGATGTGAAGGGGTAGCTTGCTCCAGAGTGCTACATTAAAGGCTCTGTCACCAAAGGTCTTGAGTCTGCTGCGGGGAGCGGTCAGTAGGCCAGTAGGCCTATTAAAGGAACACACCACCGATTTTTGATATTTATGTATTTGCATTGTGTCCAAGTATTATTCAAGAAAACGCATATCATTTTCTTCTCAGTGTGTTC
>JASCQY010000173.1:10247030-10257117 GCA_030264315.1 Sardinella tawilis
AAGTGTTTTCATGTTCAACTAGGGGTTGACTACAGATAAGCAATTTCCTGAAATTAGGTGGTGTATCCCTTTAAGTGAACTAAATTAAGCCTGGTGGCGGATGAATGCGTGAAGAGATTAATTGAAAGTTGAGTCCATGCATGGTGTAGCTTAGTGTCTAGATTTGTGAGTTTATATGAAGAGGGGCTCAGGGAGCCCTTAGCTTTATCTCCTCATGTTTTTCTCTTTTTGCAGGGATTGGCATCACGCTGCGTAAAATTGCCTTGAGACTGAAGCAGCGGAAGGTGATAGAGCAGGTGGGGGACGTCTACATCATCAAGACCCTCAGCACCTTCAGAACATACACCCTCACCTTCAAAGTAGGGGAGGAATTTGAAGAATTCACCAAAGGTTTGGACAACAGACACTGCAAGGTATGATGAATGGTCATTTAATAATGTATGTCTATTACTTTTCCACCCTTGTTTATGAATGATGAAAGATTTTATTCTAAATAAAATATAGGCCTATGACATGTTTATTAAGAAAAGATAAGATATGAAATTCATTCAAACCAAGAGGTCATGACAGTTTGTTTTCTGCAGTCACTGGTGACATGGCAAGGAAACAGGCTGGTGTGCACTCAGCAAGGAGAGAAGAAAAACCGTGGCTGGGCCCACTGGATTGAGGATGATAAATTACACCTGGTAAACACATTTTATCTTGATATTAGTCGCTCAATACACACACGTTTTCTGGTGAAAACCATATCAATGTTCTGTACCATATCAATCAAACCATATCAATGTTCTGTCTGGTTTCCATCTAGGAGCTGTACTGTGAGAATGAGGTCTGCAGACAAGTCTTCAAAAGGAATGTTATTTCACAGGAGGAAGTCTGATAAAACTGTAGTCTGTTGTTTAAATCCATATGATGAACAGGGAATATCATGAGAACTTGATATCCTCTATCCAATGTGTTTCACGTGCTGGCAACCTCTTTATAAGTGACTAGATCAGGCATCAGGCACTGATTATTTTGAGAGGGCCATGAGCCGCAGACCATCAGGAAAAGATGTATACTCATTGACCTCAAGGGGGCAGAAAGAGCTTGAAGTATCCCTGCAGCAGTGGACTGAGTTTGTCCACTGAGGACATTGTAAACTCCGCGCTACTTAAGCCTTAGCTATTCATTAGACATATAGGCTAGGAGGCTGGTTTTGTGATGTTCTGCATGAAGATTTTGTATGTCTGTGATAGCCTAATGAACCCATCATTCCTTTGTTTCATGTGACACCTCTGCAGATGTTCTTTTAAAAGTTGGAATTTTATTGCAGATGTTATGACATACTGTGCATGGTATTAAATATTTTATAAAAAAAAATACTTTGAATATCTCTCTCTCTCTCTCTCTCGCGCGCGCGCTCACACACACACACACACACACACACACACACACACACACACACACACACACACAAATATAGGCTAGGCTATTGCACATAAAAAAGATTCCACCTCTTCTGTTCAGTCTTTTGTAATTTCCCCATTTTCTAATAAAATTAAATTAAATTAAATTAAAATCCAGATATTGGGCTGAAAGGTAAGGTATGGAATTCTCAAAACGCCACTATATTTTGAAAAAGGTCCCACCCAAAGTCCTGCCCTTTTCCTCCAATGGTGGAGTTCAACCGTTTGATTGACATAAAGCTGTCCAGTGGGGAATGCTGGTCTGTCAAATGATAGATTATAGTTTTTCAAGCCCTGTCCGTTCCACAAATGATTGACATGTTTAATTTTCATAACAGTGCTTCCAACTGTGACTGTGACTGGGTAATGAAGAGGATTTAAAATAATTTCACAAAAATGGCCAAAAAATACCCAATCTTTAAGTATTAATTTTCCAACTTCATTATACAATAAGACTAGTAGGCCTAATATAATAAAAGGAAAATCCTGATCAGACTATTCCTATGTGCCAGATGATGGCAGATGTGCGGTAGCAGAAGAATGGCTTTATATGTAGCTGAAACTATTTAGGCCTACCTCTAAATATTTGGCTTTTACGTGTAAATGATCTTTTGTTTTTGCGGATGTGGTTACTGTACAGGTACATACCTAACCTGACAAATCTGGACAACGAAGAAATCTTTTCCTTTGTTTCTCAAATGATAGTCTAGTTTAGCATATTTGAAAAAAAAATAAATAAATAATGGACAGATGAGACATTAGGGACCCTTGTCTTGTTAGACAATTGACAATGTGTCTGCATGAAAAAAAATCATGCAACGAACGTGATGCATGTAGATTAGTCTTCTTTGCATAAGCAAAGGATTGCTTCCTGATGATTCTTGTTAATTCTGTTTCAATGTGTAGAATGATGAGAAATAGGCTAAGTAAGAGAGAGAGAGAGACAGCAGCAAAAAGCTTGACGAAGGACCTCGGCATCTTGTCTTTTGGAGGATCTGGTGATTGACTGAAAAAAAAAAATAGGAGACACTGACAGCCAACAAATCATTGCTGATATGATTAGGCAGTGTGTCACAGTCAGACTCAGAATACGCACCCATCATGTATCAAACATGTAGCAATCATTTTAGGCCAATCTCTCAGATGACCTCAGTGGACTGCCGCATCTTGATATCTGTCCCATGTCACGTGATCATATATCCAAAATGGCCGCGATGGTGTTTTGACTGGCTTTGACGAATAATACTTTTGTGTTTGTTTCATTCTTCATAGAATTCGGTTAGGAAAAGCATCCCAGCGGGGAATTGTACATGTGTCTCTACTTTTATTTTAAACATTATAGCAAGACAATCAAGATTTAACGTTACAGCTCTTTGTTTGACTTAGTGGACTATGCACTTTTGGCCATTATAAGATAGCTAGCTAGAAGGCTAGCAAAATTATTTAGCTAAAATTAAAAGAAAGACGATGGAAGAGCTCAGTGCCGACGAGGTAAGGTCACTCTTCTCTCCCACCTTTACGTGGGTTTACTTGAAAAGGATTATAATTATTTTGTCCTGATTATATACGTATTGCTTTCACAGCACTCAGTGTTTGATTGCATGTCATTGTCACCTTTTCCTCAGTCGAGGCATTGGTTTTCACTGTAAGCTAGCATGATACAGTAGCTTTTAGCCGAAGGCTAATTAGCCAGCTATGCAAGTTAGCCAGCACAAATACAGGTTTGGGGAGGAAATGTTAGAATATTGGTTGTATAATTTGAGAGGTTATCTCATGACATGATACATCATATGTCGAAAGCGTATTTTGTCAGTGTCATTTCATTCTAAAGTATCGTCAAGTTGTTTATTAGATTCTATGCTTCTGTGCTTCCCATCGTTTGTCGCCCATGAATTGATCATAGCTAGCGAGCTAAGTTATGCTAGTTAACGCCGAGACAAATAAACAAGTCAATCTTTGTTGCATTTTGGTCGGCTACAGGGTAAATGTATTCTTTGTAGCCTCGGATTCTTTAAAATATAACACACGATATTGCATTTCCCACTTGCCATGTTTTTAGGCCCCATTCGCATAGGGAATGTTATTTGCTTACGAGCCGGCTATGTTAGCTAGATTTCTAAGAATTGTTATGTCGTTTGATAGGACGTGTCACGAAAGAACAGTAACGTTAGGCTATGACCATTTACCACTTTAGCTTTACCATACTAAATGTGAGGTCACTCGTAATAAAATGTAATCACGATTACACTTTGTAAGGGTTACAAATTCAGCACGTTGCTTTAATAATGTTATTTTACCTCTGTGTATAACTGAGGTAGGCCTATTGATTTTAATCATTTGTTTATTAGCCTAGCTTAAAGTAAGGCATTTTTTTATTTGAAATGTCGGTACTCTGCCGACATAATCTGAATAATTGTAGTAAGGCAGTTTTCCGAATCAGGTGCATGATTCGTTTGGTGTAATTTAGAGACCATATGAGTCATTAAATTGCTACTTTATTAGGCTATCAAATTGTATGTTATCCTGTCTTTCCACTGTCATGCATTTTACTGAAGTAGACTCGAGTAAGTCCACAGAATGCAAAACTAATGTATAGCCTTTGTATGTCTACATAAATAGTGGAAGAGTGAAATGGTGAATTTTATCCCTGAAAGTACTCTTGCGTTGTCCCTCCTATAGCGCTTTGTGCCGTTTTTCAAGTGCTGTAATGGCCAATGGCTTCTCAGACTTTGTTCTTTCATCTTGTCACTTTAGGTTGTAAGGGAAAATAGAGCAATTTGTGTTTGTAGTTTGCATGAATGAAATAACCACCATTTCCTTCCCTTCACAGGAATATTGGCTTTACCAGTACCTCTTTAAATAGGCCAAGTTTTTGGGCATTGATCTGGAGGTGGGGCTCTGTCACTCACAGTGCTGTAATAACAATGGCAGCTGATTAACCTGAGCTGGTGCTTGTGTGTTGTGCAGATCCGCAGGAGGCGGCTGGCCCGGCTGGCAGGGGGGCAGACGTCTCAGCCCAGCACCCCTCTAAGCACGCCCCTCACGTCCCCACAGAGAGAGACCCCACCGGGGCCTCTGCCCGGCCCCTCAGGGGCCCCGCCGCAGCCCATGCCATCTGCTCCCTCTCACACTTTGGGCCTGAACACCCAGAGTATCACCACACCTGCCACCTCCCCAATGGGGGCCTCAGGTAAAAGTGCTGCAGGTGCTTCACTCTTATTGCACTCTAGTTGGAGTTGTCTAGGTCATGGCAGGAGATGTCACCTTTACCCTATTGAGATTTTTCGGATGATGTTTTGAGTCACGCTATTTGGTAGGCAGAACGTCAAGGTAGTGAATACAAGCCTATGCAATGTCTGTGTTTTTTGTCCTCAGATTTCATCACTATGTATCAAACCTTGAGAAATCTTGTGATCTTGTCACAATATATCACTTCATTATGTACTGGGGGAAAAAGTTTTTTTCATGTTGTGATATTGAGGCTATCATTTGCAGCCAAATTCTATTGGGCTACATGGACAGCGCTGAACTCTTTTCTCCGCTTTTCACCATGAGGTTTTCTCTGGGCATTACAAAGACAGACAACATCTACAGTTTAAAACGAGTGTAATAATTACGTTGAAATTCATCACTGACATGTAGTACAATGGGCAAAATGAGTATGGGTCTTAGTTTGTAAGAAAGTTAGCAACCGATGTTGGTTGTTGCGTTTTTTCAAGCAATTAAAACAACGTACTGACACACAAGTAGTTGTCATACCTTTAGTCAGTGTTATATCAAGCGGTCATTCACAAGTCAATTGCTGTTGCCCACTTAAATGAATTTCTAGAAACCGCCACCATTCATTTTAATGGCAGGCCACAGTAGATTTGCCTACCAATGTTAAATTCCCATAGACGATTGGCATTATGACGTTGCAGGTGGAAGACCTCAATATTCGGGCCATTTAAATGTGTAAACCTTGTAAACTATGAGATTGGGCAGATTGTGTGCTCTCTTATTGGTCTCTGAATGTTAATTAATTTGCCATAAATGGGCCCTTAATGTTACCCTATGATCCATCTCACTCTGTGACTTGACACAATGTCTGGCCCCTATCACATTGTCCGGCCATACTCTTGCTAACCACCAATGGATTGACTATCACATAATGTTATAGGACAATAATTTGGAACCTTCATTTCGATCCATATCCCTGTTGTTAGAGGTCACTGAATGCTGTCTGTAGCAAAAAGAGCGAAAAAAAATAATGCAACATAGGCAGAGTTATGAACCAATAACTATTGTTAACTGAATGGGGCATAGCGAAATGAAACTGAAAGTAAGACACTATGCCCCATTTACTTAGTGTTAGTTGCCAGGTTCATTATTCAGCCTGTGTTGTATCAAATTTTTTCGTTCATTTTCCTATAAACAGCACTCAGTTACCTTGAACAACAGGGCTATGGATTGATGCACACCGAATTTCTCCTTTAAGTGCCATACATTGTTATGGGACAATATTTTGGAACTATCATGTTGCTTGGCTAAAAGCATGGACATCTCGTAGTCTATCATGAGTACTACTGATTGAACTTTTCCTGCACGACCCCAGGCAGTTGGGTTAGGCCCTTGAGTGGTGGAGCCTCCCAAGGTCTCTTCTGCTCTTTGGTGCTCCTCGCTGTAAGGCGCCTAGAGACAATGTCATTGGTAAAGGCGCTGTGTAAATAACATTGAATTTAACTGAATTGAATTATGGTTATGGGATTTGACAGATGATTTTTGTCTTGGGCGACCAACTATACAATATAATAACATTTAAAGTCATTGTATCATTGCGTCTCTTTTACTTCTCACTTTCTCACTTTCTTCTACTTGAAGGTCATAGTCTATTAACTCATCATCTGTCTGATATAGCACGCCTTTGGCATAGCTGTCAAGACATGAATTCCCATAATTTACTCTTGACGTGTGTTTGTTTGTCCAATAATTTAATATTAAGAATAAATTCTTGATATGTTCCAATCATGAACTAAGCACCATCCTCACTTTTCAAGGTTCCACTATAAAAAGCAAGACTACTTTTCACATTTATGCTCTGTCTGCTAAGTAGCCTATCTAGTTAGCTACAGTGTCTCCACTAGCTAGTCAGCTACAAAGTCTCCACCTCTCTTGTGAGCAGCATGGACTAATGAATCCTAAATGAAATAAAAACCAAAGATAACGTTGTTCTAATGACGGCGCCACTTGCTTCCGTGCTACAGAAGTATTATGTTTGCGTACAGGCGTCAGGACTAGATGGGCAAAGCGCATGTGGGGAAATTCCGTGGGCATAAGATGTTATCAGCTGTCTGCTGAAGCACAGGTTACCTGCTGTGTCCTGCTGCTGGTGGAGAATGAACGCGTCGTCGCTCTGAGGGGAAAGTGCAGAGTCATACTGATCTGGGCTCAGCATTTCTCTCTCTCTCTCTCTCTCTCTCTCTCTCTCATACCGAGTTCATCGACATGGTTGAAGTGGACCTAGTTTTTTATGTGCCCGTAGTAAATCATGTGGTTGATTATATCTACCTTGTGTCCCAATATGTGATCTAAATAATGCATGTAGTTATGTGTATTGCCAGGTTAAGGAATGAATGTGTCTACATGCCAGATGAAGCTAATATGTGTGACACTGGTTTGTCAATAACAAGCATTGCTCTTGTTCTTTGCCTCAATTGAAGCACCTGTTTTTAGGCTTAGGTACACTGGACCTTAGTTGCCTGTGTGCCGTTGCCTGTATTTGACAGGAAACAGGAAATATGCAGAACATTGTTTCGAAATGGCAATTAAAGCTTTCAAGGAGAGGTTGAAATGGCAAATAACCATTAAAATGGGCGGCTATTCAAAAATCAAATGCTTTGCTATGAAAAATCCCTTGATGCAGGCTTGGCCTAGACTCAGTGGTTCTGTTGGCTCATTGGAGTTTGTGTAGATGATCTGTACAGTGCACTCTGTAAATCAGCTTCCTGACTGTCAGTTTGACAAAAGACAACATTGGTTGCATGACTGTGCCTCTCTAGAATCTCCACGGGGACAATAGAGCCTGCCCTGTGTTTTATTGCCCTCTGAACTCCACTCCTAGTCAGGCTCAAGTGCCTTCTGGAAAAGAAGTCTGCACGGGGTTGTGTTCCAGGGCAAAGCAAACAATGGACAAGCTGCCATGAAAAAAGGCTTTAATATTTTCAGGGAGACGGAGGGGTTGGGAGAGGCAGAGTCATTTTTAGAAATTTATTGGCAAATAAGAAAATGATGGCACAGCTGCTAAGTCATTCTACACTTTTGGGGTTGTTGTTGTTGTTGTTGTTGTTGTGGATAGAAGGCCATTCACTCAGAGCAGCTAAAAATACACTTAGGATCGATTGGGGCTACTTAGCAGTTAGATGCATTTAGATGCCCTTGTGTCTCCAGGAGATCAGGTCACTGTGCGTGTGCTCAGATCGCCTACGAGGGTGGCAGTTTGGGCTCCAAGCATACAGGACTGGCTTTTGTTGTCTTAGATGTTGCCAGGTGGCTTGAAGAAAATCCCCTGTTGTTGAGGAATGCTCCGATCATTTCTCTACATAACTAACATTTTTACGCACCAAGGTGTCTTGCATGGCCCAAATCTTGATTATGTGAACAGAATATTTTTTATATTTTCTATATTTTTGTCACCCTGTGTATAAGAAAATCTTGACTAGTGTTTGAGAGAGGCCTTCACTCTTTTGTGTGTGTGTGTGTGTGTGTGTGTGTGTGTGTGTTGCAGGGGTGGCGTATCGCAGCCAGAGCAGCGAAGGGGTCAGCTCTCTCTCCAGCTCTCCCTCCAACAGTCTGGAAACCCAGTCCCAGACCCTGTCCCGATCCCAAAGCATGGACATCGACACTGCCTCCTGTGAAAAGAGGTAAGAAAACAATCATAATTGATGTACTATTTGTCCACTACAAGGCAAAGACCCCCCCCCCCCCCAAAAAAAGTTCTACCTTTGCTCGTTGGACATGGAGAACGAATAGGGCCACTTCATCCAGTTTGACTGGTCTTCAGCTATGATGCTGAGATGTGAAGGACAGCAAGTTAAGTACATCAAGATAACGGTGCAGCATTGAAGAGAAGGAAAACATCCTTGGAATGCATGTTGTGGCAACAGTTGCATTTCAGTACTGATGAGCTCTGATGAGGTGAAATCGCAAGTGTTTGTATTTTCCCAGTGCTCAGTTGTCCTGACTTGTCCCTCTCCCTCTGTGTGTGTGTGTGTGTGTGTGTGTGTGTGTGTGTCTCTCCCTCTCCCTCCTCCTCCTTCAGCATGTCCCAGGTGGATGTGGACTCAGGTATAGAGAACATGGAAGTGGAAGACAGTGATCGCAGAGAGAAGAGGAACCTTTCAGAGAAGGTTGGTCCCCTTCCCCCAGATTCACCCAAATGCATTTCCTGAGTTACACATCAAAACAGTATTAAAGGAACAGTGTCGGGAATAGAATACATTGCTTACTCTTGGATAGTAACTAATACAGTGTTTCTGGAATTATTTTTTTGCAAGATATTTGGATATTTAGCTTGGAGAGGATTGTTTCCAATGATCTGAAGGGCATGCTCCCTCTCACATCCCCTTGCCTTAAGCTGGGTAGAACAGGCTCTTTAACACAATACTGAGAATACCTGTGAAGACTTTAAACATGTTGCCTTGGGTTGAAGGCTTGGCTAGCCAATATGCCAAAGGCACGACCCAGGCTTTTGTATCTCAGGATGCGTAGTACTTGCTTTAACACGTTGTAGTACGTCATCACATCACACTTCGATTAAGTGATGTATATGGGTCCCATCATTGTCACAGAGACAAAAGCTCAGCACTCTACTCTACACCATTTCCTCTACTAAAAGCTGTCCAATGCCAAGGCTGTTCTCTAAAGTGGAGATGCAGGTAGACAGGCACATCGTGGTCTAGTGCACGCTGCGCTGCCTTCAGTCTCGCCTCCCTCGCTGCCTTGTTGACTGGGTCTGAGCACAGCTGTTCTTATTAAAGATTGAACCAATCCGCTGTTGGCTCCTGGACTCCAGCGTAAATGTCAGCCTCATAAATTCCAGTCTGTCAACACCACCGCTTCATCCATGCACCGAAGCGTAAACAGCAACAGCCAGCATTGTGAATATAGCCTGGCAACTAATAGTGTGTGTGTGTGTGTGTGTGTGTGTGTGTCTGGTCTTCCCCCTCCACCCTTGTCAGGAGTCCTCCTCCAGCGCAGACGTGTCTGAGGAGCAGGCCCTGCAGCTGATCTGCAAGATCCTGCGCGTGTCCTGGAAAGAGCAGGACCGTGACGTCATCTTCCTGCCAGCCCTGGCCGCCGAGTTCCAGCAGAAGAACCCAAAAGATGGTGAGACGAGAGCCAGTCGAGGGTTCAACAAAATCTAGAACTTGCATGCATACAACGGTCTTATTAATCAATTAGCACCACACCATTGCTACATTTTCTCAAGATGTACTGTATGTGCTGACAATGTGGTTGAGGTAGTTACAAAGATGCGTTGCTACAGGCAGAAAAAAGTGGTTGCAGTGGTTGTTCCTGTCAGAGACTTGTCAAGCAGGCCTGTCTGAGAAGAACTTGAGATGTTTGAGCAGTTGCATCATGTCTTTCCCATATTTGGGGGG
>JASCQY010000173.1:10272846-10285346 GCA_030264315.1 Sardinella tawilis
TTTACTGTGGGTACAGATGGTCCACTTTGCACCCTGGTCTACTCAGGTATTTATAGTCCCCAGGGAAAGTTGAGCTGCAGGAGGGGGGTCAGAGTTCTGGTTTTATATAGCCAGAGGTGGTGGCGGCGGTGGTGGGGGGGGGGGGCACAGTTGAAAGCGAGCTCCACCAACACCTCAGCACTTGGCTGAGTCTGTGGAAAGAATGCAGCTGTAAAAATTGCAGCGGTGGTGGGTGACTGATAGGTTGTCTTTGGTGACCACCACCCCTCCCCTCACCTCCCCTTCCCTTCACAGGAGCTGGGACCCCGTCTGGCTGCCATGCTGAACTTTAACCTCCAGCAGCTGTGCGGGCCCAAGTGTCGCGACCTGAAGGTGGAGAACCCCGAGAAGTACGGCTTCGAGCCCAAGAAACTCCTGGACCAGCTGACGGACATCTACCTGCAGCTGGACTGCGCCCGCTTCGCCAAGGCCATCGCAGACGACCAGGTGGGATTTGTATTTTTTAAAAGAATCTCAGAGATCTGTCCAGACAGGTTTTCAAATCCATACACAAATGAAAAGTTCCCAGAAGCTGGCGTCATCATCGTAGTTTTGCTCCCCTATGGCCGAGCGAGGAATAAAATCCGGTGAAGCTACTGCTCAAAAAGTCTCTCCGTCAGCAAGCTCCAGCTATCGACTAGCCCATGTTCCAGAAAGCTCTGGTCCGAGAGGGGGGAGAGAGGCTGCGGAATATTATCCCTCATGGTTATGGAGAGCAAAGCAAAGAGACTGTTTCATTAGCCTTTGGGGGAGACTCGCTTCTCCCCTTTTTTCAAGTTCATCCCTCTCTTTAACAGACACAGACACAGACACAGACAGTAACTGCCCCTCTGCGTACTTTATTTTCTATTTCACGTACGTGTGTACTTTGTTCTCCTGCTACAGAGATCGTATAGCAGGGAGCTGTTTGAGGAGGTCATCTCCAAGATGCGCAAGGCTGGCATCAAGTCCACCATCGCCATTGAGAAGTTCAAGCTGCTCTCGGAGAAGGTGGAGGAGATTGTGGCCAAGAACTCTCAGTCAGAGATGGACTACAGTGATGCCCCTGATGAATTTAAAGGTCAGAATGAACTGTGTATCATGAATAGTGTCAAAGTTCTGTCTACTTCTAGAGACAGAGACAGAGGGCTTTGTCTCTGTCCTCATCACAGCCTCCTTGATTGCAGCAGCAGGTTGTATAAGGAAACATCACACAATTCTCCCCCACCTTTCTATCTCTCTCCCAGTGCAGCCATGGTGTGACCGAGGACAGTAGCACACTTAGAAAGGTGTCACTAAGACGAACCCTAGAGTGACCCATCCCAAGTGATCCCAAGAGCAGCCTATTATTTTTAATCCCGCCTGCAAATAGGATCCAACTCTCCGTTAACAGCCTTTTTTAGGTCTTTGGGTTAGGTAGCAGGATGTGTAAATGTATCGCACTTGTATCTCACTCTGCTTACAGTATGCATCTATTGGACTGGGTTATGGGGGGCTGCATTCTGGCTTGTGTTCTCATGCTGTACAAATGACTTTGCTAATAGCCAAAATGGAAGAGTTCATGTACAGTTTGAAATGCATTATGACGACAGCGTCATAACATATTTCTCCTCTTTTGTCTATGGATGTGACAGTAAAAACTTTTTGGATCATATCGGTCTTACATTATGGAATGTGGATCTAGGAGCGTAGCGCTTCCTCAGTAATGTGGATTGATGGTTGTAGCTGCCTGTCAGTTGTCTCTGAGCTGAGGTGTGTGTGTGTGGAGTAGCTGTGGTATGACTCTCTCTCTCTCTCTCTGTCTCTCTCTCTGTCCCTCTCTCTCTCTGTCTCTCTCTCTGTCTGTGGCTGTAATAGACCCTCTGATGGACACCTTGATGACTGATCCGGTGATCCTGCCGTCGGGCAACATCATGGACCGCTCCATCATCCTGCGCCACCTCCTCAACTCCCCGACGGACCCCTTCAACCGACAGCCGCTCACCGAGAGCATGCTGGAGTCTGGTAAATGATGGCCACAGACTGCACTACTTCATGCAAGAAGAGTTCACATGCAACTCCCTCGAGCTCCATTTGCCATTCATTTACAGAAATATACAGTACTTATATCAACTTAAATATCAGTCTATCTCCAATTGGATTGTTTTTGCTTGATCTGTTTTTTATTTGATAACATTGTATTTACATTTGTATATTTATGAAGATGGACTTGGAGAGTTTTGCATCTGAAGTTTTCCCTCGTTTTACCAAACAAAGGCATGTTATTATGGCATCTTTGCTAAAGATATGGCAATGGTTGAATCTCAGCATCCCCACTAAGTCCTAAGATCCTCAAGGACTTAAAGGAGCTCTCAGGCGTGTTTTAACCTATAAAGCTGGTGCTTTTCTATAGGCTGGTACCTATAGTGCTTTCACATACTCTGCACAAAAATTATGAAAATTCATAGCCATCAGGCCAGAGCTGGGTTTTTATTTTGATGTACTGTATAGAGTCTGCTCTGTTAGCTATGTTTCATCTGGGCTTATGATATTGGCAAATAATAAAAACACAAAACGATTTTTATCAGTTTTGTACACAATGAAAGTACATAGACCCCCTTAACAACAAAATTGAGGTTTAAATGTGCTGGAGTTCTCTTTTAACTGATGAGAATCAGTAAATATTGTAGATGAATGTTATCTTTTATGCATACAAACACTAAGCTAATACATATTTCTTCTGTGTCCCTGTGTGTCTGTCTGTCTGTCTGTCTGTCTGTCTCTCATAGTGCCCGAGCTAAAGGAGCGTATCCATGCCTGGATGCGAGAGAAGCAGGGAGGTAGATTGTCTTAGTAAACCACGTTACCATCAGTGAGGGAGGTTTTCACCACGCCAGAATTCAACACCAAGCTATGAGAGAGAGAAAGAAAGAGAGAGAAAATCAGCTAAACAACAGGAAGATATCCTGATTTCATTCTTCCCTTATTTTTTTCCATTGAGCCATTGTCATTCAGGCTCCTGGGTCTAAAACAAAAGCATAATAAAACGTTAGACTTTTAAACAAAAGGTTTTGCTGATGACTTTGTATATATATCGACATATATACATATATTTAAATGACTACCAGGACTTGCTGAGAACTTAAGGAAATTAGTTAGAAGGGCTCTTGATTGGATTTTAAGAGCCCAGATTTTTGTTGTGACCTTTCCAGAGTAAAAAGGCAACTTTATTTGTGCATTTTGACTGATTTTAAAAATTGAGGCATAAGGACACTTGATTTTTACTGGATGGAAGGACAGTTCTCTTAAATGCCCATTTCGTCCTATTTTGCTTTCAGTATTCAGTGGGGTTAAACAAGATGAGTAGTTGTGCTCTAGAAACAAGCTGCTCTTTTCAACAGGCAGTCTCTGGCTTTTAATGTAAATCACCATGCATTCTCCTCTTCTGATGACCCTTTGAAAGAGGGAACCCATGTTATTAAAAATGTCTTGAAATTGACTGCCTGAAAGGGGATCGTTGTGGCAACATAAGTAAAAGGTTGGATTTGATTTGGTGGCATTTTGATACGGTCAGTGCAGCTCTGGAGTGCCCAGCAGATGAAGTGTGCTATTGAATGTTTCTTCCCGTCAACTTCGAGTCGCTACGCGTATGACTGAAGTGGCACCTCAGTGCGCAGACAGAGCCGGACCATCGCAGTGATGCTCGAGCACGAATCCAAGGACCTCGTCCGTGTGTGACGCATTCGTACAGCATGACCAGCATTAGAGAACGATGCGTTCGCACCAGATGTCTGTTCTTCAAAACTGTCATTGATTTCTGTGCCCACGCTGAAAATGGTTCATCAAATCCTGCTGTCTATAACCCATCCTCCCCATCCTCCCTTGGGTGTTGAAATCTGTTGTGAAGTTATAATGGCCGAGTCCCTTTTTTCACCCTCCTCCCTCCAATTTTATTTAAAAGAAAAAGAGATTACAAAAGTTAAATTGTACAGGAGGACTTGGCTTCCTTTGCTACAAATCTTTTTTTGAATTCAGGACTTTGAACTGTAATAAATGGCGATGCACACAGACTTGCCACTCTCGTGTCATGCTTGTTTTTTTAAAAACATGGAAATCATGTGGAGGAATTTGTCAGTGTGAATAAATAAAAAGGTCACGTGAAATTTTGTTTTAGTTTTCCACATGGTCTTATATTTAAGGGTTAGAGGACCTTTTTCTGTGGACTTGGTCATAACTTCTTTCCCACCTTTTTAGTCATTATGAATGGCAGTGATACACTGGTACAATTTTCTGTCAGACACTGCTTTCCCAACAACGTTTACATTTCACATAGAGAATAGAATGTAATTTTTACATTTCTCGGTTCAAATGGGAAGTCTGATAATGTTTGTTTATTGGTACTGAGGCCAGAGTTACTATGATTTATTATAATGAAATGATTAGTCATCTCTAAAGGTTTCTTGGTTTAAACATCTTCAAGGCTCTACGTGTTAAACGACACAAAAAACTGAGGTTACACTTCTTCTAAATTCTGCCAGGTGGCGTAATTTCACGATCGTATGTGGACGACCTAGTAATGGTGCGACGGCCGTAAGAAATCCTGCAGTATTGCGTCACGACGTCAGTACCAACCCATCATGTACTTTGAAGATAGTCATTGGGCAACAAATACAACGCTGACGCAGTAGCGGAATACAATTGGTCAGCCCAACTGACAGTCAACACAGTCAAGCGAGAGTTGACGTAATCTTTTCAGTAAATCAAGGCATTCAACCATCTCCAAAGCTTGCTAGTGAAGCGATCCACCAGCACCGCTAGTTTCAGTTCGCAAGGAAAAATAACCTTCGGCCGATAGCACCGAATGCAGTGGAAGCCCGTGTGGTGGAGAATGAAGCATTGCTATAATGGGTGTATGTGACAAATACGGAAAACATTTTTCTGTGCTTGTATTTTGATTATTGATCTAGACGTCATTTAGCCTTCAAGTCCTGCTGGTTTTCTATGGTGTTCTAGTCTTTTCGCGTGGATCTTCATAGGTGAGTAATCTCTAGGCCTACATAGCCTACTCTTCTGATGAATTCGGATAGAAACATTTTCATAAAAATGCATTATTATGGGAATATATCTTGCTATATGTTCTTGCAGCATTGTTTGCAAGATGGCAGGGAGGTGTTTTGGGTGGAATGCTTGGGAACCATATTTGTCTCAGGAATGTAAGCTAGGTTAACAAAGTTGTTTTGTTTTTATGTTGATATTACTCATGTAAATTTGCAGACGTCTTTGAATGGTGCACTGTCAAGTTGCTGTAAATGGTGTTGAAGAATTCACTGGGAATAAAAATGTGATATAAAAACTGCTGTATTTAGGAGGCAAATTCCTCACCTCACTTGCATGTTTAATTGATGATGGTGTTGTTTAACTGTGTAGGCATCGATGACTTTAGGGTAATAGTAGCTATTCGTTTGAAAATCACCGGTGGATGAAGTTGCAACATTGTAGCCATTGGCTTCTATTTTGGCTACCGCAAAGCGACATTGGATCTTACCGATTTCCCTCCGACGTCTGTAGGTTATATCGTATAGATTACGTCTGAATATAGGCCTACAATCTGGAATGAAATCCCATTATAGTAACTTATAATAGTTTATATGAAAATACGCTTTTTTTTCTGCAATGGCAAAACAGTGTTATTGTGTCTGGTGTAGCCTAGCCGTTTCTCTTCTCTGACTAAAGTAGTCGGATTGAATTTCATGGGCGTATGCTTTAGGAAGGGAATGGCTACAAGGGCACAGGATCATAACATCTCTTATTTGGTTGGCTATCATGAGAGTTTTGCGAACATTATTTAACATCATATAAAAATAGATTTGTGCGTTTTCAGGCATCTATTATGAACTACTTACGAGCAAAGCACACTCAAGATTTATATCCCGTAAAGACATTTCAGGATGTTGACTGATGAATTTATGCCTTTCACGGAACTATATGTGTTAACATAAGGATGATTTTCTTGTGAAATACATACCCAAGCTTACAGTGTTGGTTAGTCGTGCAGTGCTTTACAGAATGTCCAGATATGGCCCATCCCTGCCGCAGGTTAGCGGCAGCCATGTTTACAACGGGTCGACAGAGATAGAGAAATATACTTCAGTGCTGGAAGAGAATGAGTGGACTTTTCAAATCGAAGAGCAGAGATCTTATGATGTTGCAGACCACATGAATTGTGCTCTATGGCGCAAACTAGCCACACGGCACCATTTGTCCTCAATGACCACTGCTTTTGCTCAGTGTGTCTTCGCATTCCTTTGCTGTTGTCCCTGTCATGACAGTTTCATGACACATGGCTACCTGCACTATTATTCTGTGCCATCATTCATTGTTTACCAGGCTTTTGTAGGACTTTTACGCATAGGCCTAACCCACTGTGGCTTTCAACTGAAACAAACGCTGATTTAAACACAATTTAGAAACCGCAGTGGTTATTATGCAGCGTGTGCCTCAATGCTCCAGTGGAAGGATTGCAGTCAAGCAAGATTTGTTGAATTGAGGGATTATTTGCTGCAGGCCCGTGGTGACATTTAACTGTTGAGGCGTTTACTGCTAGACAGAAGGGTATTATTTGCATAAATGTATAACTGTGTCTGTCATATTTGGCTTGTTTATCGATTTTGTTGATAGTTAAAAAAACAAATCTTCCTTTTTTTCCCAGGAAAAGTGGACTAACTTGGTTGTGAAACCCCCACAGTCGCAACCATGTCTGGGGCCTCGGTGAAAGTTGCAGTGAGAGTGCGCCCCTTCAATTCGAGGGAGACCAGCAAAGAATCCCAATGCATCATTCAGATGCAAGGCAAGACCACCAGTAAGTGTCCCCTCTATTATCCAAACACAAATGTTTGGGTGGGTTTTGTTCTGCCCCCCCTCTGCAAGTCAGTAGATTGAACGGCACAGATTCGAACCCAGAATCTACCCTTGCGTTGCCCACAGTAAGACAACCTTAGAAAAGGAACTGGTAGATAAGAGTGGAAAGGGAGAGAATCTTCTGTTTGAAGCCAAAAGGCTGTGGAAAAGATCCTCTAAAGTGGCTTCTCTCTTTGTGACGAGGAAAGAGGTGGAGGGAAAGGATTTGGTTCCAGGGGACCTCTGTGTGTCAGGAATGCTGAGCTGGTCCGTTTCGAAGCCACTCTCTCCTCCCCTGGCTGGCTGTGTGTGTGTGTGTGTGTGTGTGTGTGTGTGTGTCTTTGTGTGTGTCTTTGTGTGTTTGTGCCTGTCTGTGGATGTGTCAGTGCCGAGAACACAGAGAAACTACCATCCCGACTCAGACATCGGTACTTGTTACAGGTTATTTCTGTGTTGTGTAGGACATGATCATGCCATCCCTTCAGAGGAACATCACATGTTATATTATGACAGGCCAGTCAAAAATGTCAACTGACTTGCATTTATACTCTGATATTTGTTTGCATGAATCACCCAGGCTAGTAAAAGGACTGGAATATGGGGATGTGGATGTACCCCTCCTGATATGTCTATGTGACTGCTTGGTAGTCCTCCACATCAGAAACCGTGTGCGGTTATTTACACAGATGACTGATAACGCACAGACTCCATATTCTTCTGGTCTCCACCTCCTTGGCTGAGATTGGAGGTGCTGAGTTGCGTCGTGCCCTGGTGGACGGCATTGGAGCCCGATCAGGCAGGGTGGACACGGACATACAGTACTGTAAGCTATGCGTCCTTTATATGACGTGCTTCTGAAGGTAGTGAATCATCGTGCCCACCCAGTATGAATCATCAGCCCGAGTCTGTGCTGGTAGACCCACACTGTCTTTGCTTTGGTCTCAGGTGTCCTAATGCTGCTTTCTGCCGTCTGTGTAGGGGCCTCAGGAATGTTTTCAAAGAGATCTATCCTTTTTTTGTAACTTGGACCCTAAACTGTGTAAGTCAGTCGGGGAAAAGTGATCTATTTCATTTGTCAGACACACAGTGGAGCGGGATGTTTTGTTGTCTGTAAAGTGGGTCAGCAGAAAGTCCTGTGTAGGTTATCGCTAGGATCTTGTGAGTGAATGTAAATCAAATTGACCTACAAGAGTTGGTCATGCACAGGCACTCCCTGTCATTACTTATGGCTTAAATCTGCCCCTCTCAACTCAGACGTCCAGTAAGCTTTTCCTGTGCTTCTGTAGGTTAAGTGAATTCCTGAATTTGTCAATTTTGCAAAAGGTAAATTGGGTTTTGGTGTGGATGTGTGCTGAAATCCAGCTGATTTGTGCGTTAGGATATGTCTCCAAAGCATAGGCTGTTACAGTGTGCATGAGCTTCCTCATAAAGTGATGTTCCCCTGCACAGAAAGCAACAAGTATCTGCTGGACCTTTGTCGTGGCCTCTGCAGGCTGGTCTGCAGGCGAGTGGGTCTGGTCTGGTCTGGTCTGGTGCAGAGCAGAGGTGTGCACGGCAGTGCAGGCTTTGAATGGAGAGCTGAGAGCCTGTGAGGGGGAACTGCAGTCTCTTCGAGCACCTCTCTGGCGGCATCCTTGGGCCCCACAGCACAGGAGAACAGAGCAGAGCACAGGAGTTGGCTCTGGGCCCATGCCTTTCCTCATCAGGACACTATTGCGGAAGATAGCCTACACCCAGCTCTGTGTGTGTGTGTGTGAGAGAGAGAGAGAGACTGTGTGACTGCTGTGAACATAAATGGTGGTGTGTGTGTGTGTGTCATCATGGCAGAGGTCTAGATGGAACAGGGAAGAGGTCCAGGTCATGTGACTGTGCTGCACGCTCACATTAGCGGTTGTGCTTGTGTCCTTGCAGAGGTTGGCCTGTAACACTGACTGTAAGCACATTCTGCTGGAGGACGCCTAAGCCTAGCGGTGCTGTTTGTTTTGTCCTGTCTTGCTGGTTAGCTACCTAGCTAGCTTGACTTGGCTCTGCCACAGTCATCACATGACATAGACCTATGTTAACCATCTGAGATTAAAGAGCTCCTATCAAAACAAGGTGAACTTTGACATGAGTGTATTTCTTCAATCCAGTCCAATCCAACATTTGGTGACCCTGGTTGCATCTATTGACTGGGTACTATTGATGTGAATTTTTTTGCGAAAGGGCTGTTGTGTTCGAAGCAGGAAATACCCGCTGAAGGCCTTTATGGCAGGAAATACCTCTGCCTCACTTGTGCCTTAAGGTGGTTCACACCTCCTTGAAAAAGACTGTGACTTTGGGAAGTTTGCATTTAAATGTATCCTGTTTGTGTATAAAAGAGAAACAAAGATTTGTTCATTGCATTTGCACAATTGAGAACATTAAAGTCATGAGATGAAATACCATGAAATCATATGGGCTTTAACTAGGTTGGCACTATATCATATTTTGTCACCCAATGCTGTTTGATGTGAAATATTTTTTGTAAAGGCTAATGTTGGCTAGCCCTTGCGGCTGCACTTTGTGTGTTTGCGCCTGTGAGTGTGCGTGTGTGTGCATGTATTTGTGTGTGCGCGCGTGTGTGTGTGTGTGTGTGTGTGTGGTTGACGGAGCATTTCTGGGCTGCTGTGATGCCTTTTAGTCTGTCCATTAGGGCCATGCTAGTGCATTTCTTAGCTGTGTGATGGTGTGAGAACAGCATTGGAGCCTGCTGGTCAGTGGCTGGATCTCAGCAGCTGTTTTGACGTCGCTGTTCCATGTTGCCACTTTCTGTCTCAGCCACCTCTCTCTCTCTCTCTCTCTCTCTCTCTCTCTCTCTCCCTCTCTCTCTGTACCCTTGGCTAAGCAATGACATGGGTGTGGGAGCATGGATGGGGGATGGTGGTAAGCATAGTTGTGGTGAAGTGATTATTTGATTTAGTCGGAGGGTCTGATTTCAGACACTACACCGCCACCCCCTCTCTAGCCTTACTGAAATCCATTCCTTACTAGCCGTCAAGGCCAGAACACACACAGACACACACACTCTCTCTCTCTCTCTCTCTCTCTCAATTCAATTCAATTCAATTCAAAGGAGCTTTATTGGCATGACAAAATACACTTCATATTGCCAAAGCTTTTTGTTGTACAGGTACATCAATCAGTACATCAAGAAAAAAAAATAGCAAATAAAATAAACAAGAAACCAAACATCTCTCTCTCTCTGCAAGTACTGTGTCTGTCTACTGAGGCTTTCAGGGCCCAGCAGAGCCAATGTAATGAGCATCCAGTGGAATGGAGGGAGGCAGCCATAGGGACACTCTCTGGGAGCCGAGCCTCCAGTGTCTGCTTATCCACCCCCCCTTCTTCCCCCTTCCATAGCCCTGTGTAACCCCTCCCTGTGCCACAGACTGCAGCTACAACCAGGCCCTCGCTGCTGTTTTGGCCCCTTTAGAATAGGACAAGACTATGCCCCCATTTTCCTCCAACCAGTCAGCATTTCCTGATGGTTCAGTGTAAGTTGCATGCCTCTCTTTTTCTGCCTTTGACTAATGGCAGATTGTGTGTCCATATAAGGCAAGGGAGGGGAAAAAAGACTTAATTGCATTAGCGAAGTCTGGGCCCCTGACCTTTTTACAGAGTGTCAGAATGCCTTACTCTGGCCACCATTTTCTAGTGAGTGGAGACTTCTCCCCATGTCCTCTGGCAAATGGAGGTACAAGGTGATGTGACAGCTCGTCTGCTGGGAATAAGGACTACATGAGATGAGAGATGGGTGTGTGTGTGTGTGTGTGTGTGGAGGGTGGGGGGGTGTCAACAAAAGAAAGGCTCAGCCACTGATGGACAACCAGTTGTCAGAAGAGGAATGAATGGAGCATGTGACGGTGGAAGCAGAAGGCCAGCGGGTTCCTCACAAGAGGAGTTTTATTACACATCAGAGAGACGCAGAAGGAGAGGGGGAAAGAGAGAAGAGAGAACCAGAGAGATGGAACGAGAGAGAGAGAGAGAGAGAAACGATAGAAGGAGTTTGGTGATGGGGTGGAATAGTAACTGAAGTTAAGTCAAATTTCATGAGGCATTGAGACGAAGAGGGAACGTCCTTGATGATGACGAGGAATATGAAAGCACACTCCTAGGGAAGGTCATATCTCTATTGAGTTGTCAGTAGAGGTGTGTGTGTGAGTGTGAGTGTGTGTGTCTGTGCTTGTGGGGCCGATTGACCTGATTAGGCGGCGTAATCCCTCAGCTAGCCCGAGGTCGCCTTCAGGTTCCAGGCTTCAGGGCGCTAATCCCCCTCCAGCCTTGCAGGTGCCCAAGCGCCGGGCCGCCCACACTCAAGGTGTCGCATTCCTCCTCCTCCGCCACCGCCACCGCCTGCACCGCCACCGTCACATCGGAGCATGCCAGACCTAGTCCAGAATGGGACGAGAGGAGACGAGGCCGTATTCAGGTTACCAGTCTCTATTGGCAGACAGGACAGTGCGCACAGTTGGTGTTTGACCCAGACGTGCTGAGCTGTCCTACAGGATCCACTCAACGCACACAAACGGGGATGGGAATAGTGCTTGCTTGCTTGATCCTCAATTCAAACGAACATAAACATGAGATCTGCTTGACTTGACATGGAAGAAGAATGTGTCCTCTAAACTTAGATGCACTTAGATCTATCAGTCTGCCTGTATGTCAATGAAAGGTGTTAATCATTGATATATTTCGGGGCAGGAGTCATATCTTGGCTAAGGGTGCGATCAGTCATTGTTCTCGCGTGTCACCTGTATCAGCTGCACTGACCTTTTGACCTGCCACGTGCTCAGCTAGCTCTCCTAAAATGGTCTTGAGAGACGAGTACAGTATTTCTGCGTGATGCAATCGCTCCCCTCCCCGAGATCAATGGTGACCCCGTGCAGCCCGTGCTGCACACAGTCTCCCCTGGGTGTCCACGCTAAGGCCTCTGCCAGCAGCCTCTGGAGCTGCCCGTGGAGAAGCCACAGCACTCATCTCTATGCGCCGACGCTTCTGTCACAGATGCAGATATTCCGCTCGTCTCCGTCCGCCATGACGGACTTGTTACATAAGCGAGTGTGCAGTAAGTAAGGGCATGCGTGCTCTGCATATAGAGATGCCCTACTTTGCCATCTACGCTCCCCTAAGTCCATATCCAGCAGCTGTGTACTCTCTCTCACACACACACACACACACACACACACACACACAGTCAGTGTAAACCAGCGGTGTAGGCCGTTGGGTACTGTACCTCTATTTGAGCTGTTTGATGGCTGCTGTGTGTGAAATAGTCTTTGCATGTTTCCAGTCACATTTTTGGTTTCGCACTTCGTGTGTGTATGTGTGTGGACCCATCTGTTTGACCCCTGGTCCTCCTAGTCATAACTCAGTCAAAGCCAGGTCTAGCTGGGGTCAACAGTCCTAAATCCGACACAGTGCTATGCAGATTAGACATTGTGCCATTCTGCCATTGTGTGGTTTTATAGTTGAATGGTCATATAGTTGGATGTTGGGCTGTTGCTATGAAGTAGATACTGTGTATTCTATATCATGATTGAATATTTAAAACAGTGTTTTTGTTTATGTTTACCCACTCTGGTTTT
>JASCQY010000173.1:10287846-10290857 GCA_030264315.1 Sardinella tawilis
GTCCGAGCACGCCCCTCTGTGAGCAGCGCTGGCATTCATTCTGCGTTACTCAGCAGGCGGGGACCGGCAGATAAAGTGGAAACATTTTCGTTTTTCCGCCTCCCTCGCCCTCCCTCCGCACTCATTCCCACACACTCCGAGGTCATGTGGCGTCCTCCCAGGTTGCTGTGGCGCTGTGAACACGCTGCTGCGGTGTGTGGGGAAGGAGATGGGAGCGAGGGCGAGATGTGGACATTTTCTGTTAGTTAAAATGTCTGCCTGATGAAAAGGAGTAATCACATGCTGTTCATGCTGAGCCTGTTGCCTCCAGCTACTCGAGGCGCGCACACACACACACACACACACACACACACACACATGCACCACACAGAGTTAGGCACACACACGTCACATACACGTGCATACACACACGCACACACACATACACATGCATACACACACACAGAGCGAGGCATACACACAGACACATACACACGCTCACACACACACACACACACACACACACACAAACAAGCGCACATCACTTCCGTTCAGTGGAGAACAAAGCAATTAGTCATCAAACGTTTAGCTTGCTCGTTAGCGTGCTTGTTTTGCAGTCATCTCCGAAGCAGCCCTCTGCTTTGGAGCCATTCAGCACTGCAGCCGTCCTGCTCACAGCCTCAGAGCCTGTCTCTAGGGTGCCTCTGCTGGACTTGCACCACTACGCCCATGTTGACCGGAGGGCGGGCGGGAGAGTTGGGTGATGGGGTGGTGGGGAGGGTCAAGGGTCACCCTTTCACTGAGGGAGTGTGTTCGGGAGGGCAGGGCAGGAGCTCGGGAGGTCACACAGGTCACGCCTGTGTTGGGCAAGGGGGCCCTGTGTTGGAATTTCCTGTTCAAAGGAGCTGTATGGTGGACTGCCCACAGGGCTGCTGCAGTGGCATGCAGCACGCTCACAGAAAGCCCCTGCTGCTCTGGTGGTGGTGCTGGTGGTGGTGGTGGTGGTGTTTGATCAGGAGCGGAGGTGAAAAGAGGCCTGGGGCCTGTGCTGTGTCGGGGGAGAAGAACAAAGCAAGAGTAGAGGGGCTGACCTGCACAAAGGCCCACTAAGCGAGCCGCCAAGCCCAGCCAAGGGCCTCACTCTCCCCCAGTCCAAGCGCACCTGTCCCGCAGGGACCAGCTGATTCACTCTATGCTTCCACAAAGTCTCACAGACTCCAGATCAGTCACGCTTCAGAACACAAGTGTTGTCAGCTACAGTGGTAACTTCATTTTAGAGATCCATGTGGGTCATTTCTGTACTGCCCATAGTGCAAGCGGCTAGATTTCCATTATGGGTATGGAGAGAACCCTACCCCCCCTTCCTGTAGCGTGACATTTCAGAGGCCCCGTTATCAGTAGCTAAAAGTCCTGTGGTGTGATTGTCATCTGATGTGATGTGATTGGGTTGGGGGGGGGAGAAACCTGAGGTGACTGTGAACCTGTGCTCAGAGAGTGGGCATGTAGGAGGTTAATGGCCTTTATCAAAATAGACTGACACACTGTACTTCTCGCCCGCTCCTGGAAAGGGTTCTATTTAGAGCAAGATGCAGCCCAGGCACCTGACCAGTGCACTGGAAAGGTCTTTGGCCACGTGGACGGGTGCACAGACTTAAACGCGCACGCACGCACGCACGCACGCACGCACGCACACACGCGCACACACACACACACACACACACACACACACAGGGCAGGAAAAAAACAGTAGATCCAGCACATTCTGTAGACATGCTCCTGTGGCACGGATGTGTTTTGATCTGTCTAAGTGTTGGGTGTCTGGGGCACCTGTCGGCATGCCGTTTCCTGGTTGGCGTAGCTCCGTGTGTGTGTGTGTGTGTGTGTGTGTGTGTGTGTGTGTGTGTTGGCTCGGGTGTTCGTGTGTCGACTCGGCGGAGCTGTAAACAGCTGATATTTGGAGCAGGTCCTCAGGAAGGATTCTCAGGCATTCTCTCTCTCTCTCTCTCTCTCTCTCTCTCTCTCTTTCTCATAGATCTGTCACCGCGCCCCTCTCCCTGCCATCGCCCTGTAAGGTGTAAAGCACTGTGCATGTTGTGGTTTACTGAACTGTGGACTGGGTTTGCATTTGCCTTCTGCCTTTGAAGCAAACACTAATAACCCTGTGTCATCACTTGCTTATGGACAAAAAACAAACCCTGGCTTAGTTTTAAAGTGTACAGAGAAAACTTGGAATGACTTTCCTCCTAATCAGATTGGCTAAACCAAGTGTTTCTGTGGGCCAATGAAGCTACTACCAGTCCATTGGACCTCGGCATTGAACACTCCACAAACATTTCCCGGGAATTTTGGTGCCTAGGTTTTAGACATTGTCTCTACTTGAAATGCCCTGTATTTACTAAACCTTCTGTGGACCACAAACAGCCTACAGTAGAGAGAGTCATGGAGACACATGGAGCATTTTCCATGCAGGATCTTGTGGGATTTTTAAATGGCTTAAATGTTTTCAGGAACGTACCTGCAATGTTGTTCTCCATCGTGGTGCTCTAGTAGCAGTAACCTTAGACCGCTAAACCTGATATTTTCGTTTAGAGTAGGCTTACAAGTGTTGGATATTGATGTAAAGTTGCTAGCAGTCGGTAATTAAATGGCTGCGGTGACTGTAATTACTAAATTGCTAAATCCCTGCCCCAGTATGAGCAATTAAAGCCCATTTGGGCTCTGCATGTTCAGTGGCGTTGGCTCATAAAGCTGTAATTATTATTGCAGTTTGCAACATGTCACCTCCAGCCTTAGCCGGCAGTCCCAGGGCAGCTGAGAAGCCCTTACCCAGGGCAGGCCCTGAAAGCTGCGCTTCAGGAGGGCCTCCTGCTGTCAGGCTCTGCACCAAGGTGCAGGCTGTTATGAAAACGCCCTGCAAGGCTAGAAGGTTGGAAGGTTATGAGCGATACAGTGCTCTCTCTCTCATTTCCATCCTTCTCTCTCTCTCTCTCTCTCTCTCTCTCTCTCACACACACACTGATGTCCAATACACA
>JASCQY010000173.1:10312491-10333531 GCA_030264315.1 Sardinella tawilis
CAGTGGCTGTTCAGTACAGTTCCCTTGTGCAGTCCTACAGTACAGTGGCTGTTCAGTACAGTTCCCTTGTGCAGTCCTACAGTACAGTGGCTGTTCTACAGTAGATGACCCTGTAGCTGTAGGTTATAATAGCCTGCCCTACTGGACCAGTCATGTTCAGGCTTAAATACACTTCATTCAGTCGGTAAATGATTCCCTTCAGTAATAGTCAGTCCTCCTCTGACCCACACTTTTGACACAGATCTCCACTGGTCTGGTGAACACTGGCCAAATTTAGATTTGAAGGAGAATAGTTGACATTTTTGTAAAATCCTTCAGTTCCATAGACAGTGCTTCCCAGGGTACTGAATTACATTTCAGAGGCATGTGAAATTGAATCTATTTGTCCCCGTTTCATAGCCATGCCTGACGGCAACTTTTGAGGATGGAAGTGAGGGTTAAGTTGAAAGGGTAGAAAGAGCTAGAAAGACGTTGTGTGGAGTGACAGTGCAGTGGGAACTGCGTTGGGGAGGGATGATGCATCAAGGAGAGAACAGACTTGATCTCAGGAGAGGTAGGTCAGTTGGGTAGACGTGTGGGGGATGGGCATAGACTAGTGCAAGGCGATGTGAGGTGTTAAGGAAGATTAAAAGTCAGGAGAGAGAGAGACGGAGAGAGAGACTGAGAGAGCGCATTAGATTGATGTAGGTGCACATAGTTATATGGGTGTAGGTGGACACCCATTTATTCAGGTTAAATGCTGTCTCCCATCGTGTTTGCTAACCTATCTGACGTTAGGAGAGCAGATGCGTCAGAGTGTGATTTAAATGATGAGGAAGCACAGTTCTGTCATTCCATTATCTGCCCCACTAACCTTCATCTCACAGAGTGCCCCAGCGCAGTCAACACAATGCAGCACTAGACGCTCCTATTGAGATCCACAAAAGCCTATGACTCATCCATGAATATTCCTCATCTTTGTCTGCTTCATCTTCCCTTTGTTCGCCACATACTGAATTTGCTTACAGTGTTTTTTGTTTGTCTTCTTTAGTAACATTTCTTTCTCCTTTATCTCATTTGCTTGCATTTCCTGCATTCACTCGCTGTCTGTCCATCACATAGCTTTTCGTAGAGAGACCATGTGATCTCTTTGCAGACTTTAACGGGGTGTTCTCACCCAAGAAGGTTGGTGGCTTTAGTGCGCTTTAGACTTGTGTTTGCTTTCAGTGCCTAGTTGTGTTTACCTGTGGAGAATCCACCCTGTACACGTTGTGTCCCCTTAGCTAGTGCGTATTTATATTTTTCTTACACAGCTCAATGTTTTTGTTTGCCTGTCCCTTTACACCACCCTTTCAAAGTCTTAAATGACAGTGTCCGTGATTTTCGCTAGTTTAGTGTTAACTCCTTTTTCTTTTTTTTCTTTTTTTTTTTTAGAATTAGGGCCTTTTGTTAAGTCTTGCTCAAGTAAATATTATCTATTCCAAGAAGCGTAGCACCACAAGGCTCCCTTTGAGTGCTGGAATGTGAGGAATGTTTAGTGTCCAGTGGCTAGTAGATGTTGGACAGCAGAGCAGCTGGCTGAGCAGTGCTACTGTAGGAATGGCACTGTCGGCATTCCCTCTAACCGCCTCTTTCCCGGGCCTCCTCCTGTTCCACTCTCCGCAGACTCCTCACCTGGTCAACCTGAACGAAGACCCACTCATGTCGGAGTGTCTGCTGTACTACATCAAAGATGGCATCACAAGGTATCCAGCAGTGCTCATGACAGGCAGCATAACACTAATGCCCACATTCACATCAAAGCAGCCTCACCCCCTCCCCCAAATAGACGTCACTCATCTTTCTCGCCTCAAAAATACAATACCTTGCGACACTGGCTATTACCGTTTCCTGTGGACAAGTAAACCCCTCTAGCATAGAGATCCTTTGAAATCCACCTCAGATTAGCTTGAAAGGTCTCCATCAGCCTCACAGCCCTGATAAGCTGAAAGTCGAAACAAAACCTTCAAAAGTTTGAAGTAGAACTTCAATTGACTCCTGTCTGTCAGGCTTAAATTGGCATTATTATGCAGCTCGTAGGGGCTTTTTCGGAAAGGCGTGTTGTATTCTTTTGATGGCTGCTTTTGTTCTTTGTCCCGCCATCCTCCTTCCTGTCAGTCTTGCTCCCTCAAGATGACTCTCCCTGGAGGGTGAAGTATATTTCTATCTAGCTCCTCTGAAGTTCTGGGTGACTGAGATGTTGACGCACTGTACCGTAGAAGCAGGACTTACTGGCAGTTTTTAAAGGAAAGGTCCAGAGTAAATCATACATCATATAACTGCTGTTTGAGGTTGCCAATTGCTGTCAGTACTGTAGGGGTGTAGGCTTGACAGTAGAATGACAACATTCATTACAACACAGGACAAATTTGCAAACCAGCAACTAATGATCCCTGGAGAGGGCAAAGGAATCTCATTCCCGAGAATCTCATCGGTTGGTGTTGCCTGCCGTTTATCTATTCCGTCTACATTGTAAGGCCTACCAAATATTCCCTTTCCTTTTTATACAGACAGCATTCAACTGTGGCGAACAACAGGGCCACAGTATGGGTTTGATTGACTCTAGGCTATTGCTTTAAGGCTGAGTGGTTCCACTCTGTCTCGTGGGAATAGGCTCAGGAGTTCACTCAAGCCCCGGGGGGGATGGGGGTAGGGGTGGAGAGCATCTCTAAAATGGCCGCCTTCTCTCTTTGACAGGGTGGGCCAAGCTGACGCAGAGAGGCGCCAGGACATTGTTCTGAGTGGAGCCCACATCAAAGAGGAGCACTGCATCTTCTGCAGCGAGAGGAATGCCAATGGAGATGGTAAGAGGGGGCGCTCTGAATGAAATGGGGCGCACTGAGGGCTGGTCTGTTGTCAGACAGCAACACAAATCTCACCAGAACAATTGGGGTCAGATGGTGGTGGTGATGGTGGTGATGGAATGGTTTCAATCATCTTTGCACCAACCTCACAGTTGTTGTTTTTAATGGATTGTTTCAAACCAGCACACTTGTGGTTTTTAGTGCAACCCTTCGTTTCCAATGGAAACTGTCATTCCTTGAATGGCTTTTTTAAAGGAGAAACCAACACATGAAAACTAAATGAAAACGTTGCTGGAATGCCGGCAGTGTTCTCCTCTACTGACTAATGCTCAGCAATACTGAGAAATAGAATCTGCAGACCACATGGATAATGAATGGGTTGTTTCGGAGTATCTTGGGTTGAGTGTTGAAATTGGCCTCTATGCTCTAACCCTGAACGCTCTCTTTGTGCTGCAGTGATCGTCACGCTGGTGCCTTGCGAGGGCTCCGAGACCTACGTCAATGGCAAACGTGTCACTGATGCCGTACAGCTGCGGTCAGGTAAGTTGCGTGCAGGTACATTTTGGCAGAGATGCAAATACTCATGCAAGCCACCGTCTCGAACAGCTGTGGTTCCAAATCCAATATGGCAGAAATCCTGAAGCTTTCTTGATATCTTGGAACCTCTCGGAAGCAGATGCTAGCATCTTGAACCAGTGTCTGATTCAATGCAAAGCTTTACCTGAGAACCTCTGTCTGCTCTCTTTAAGGAAATCGCATCATCATGGGAAAGAACCACGTATTCCGCTTCAACCACCCAGAGCAGGCCCGGGCTGAGAGGGAGAAGACCCCATCAGCCGAGACCCCCGTTGAGCCTGTGGACTGGACCTTTGCTCAGAGGGAGCTGCTGGAGAAGCAAGGCATTGACATGAAGCAGGAGATGGAGAAGCGGTACGGCTAGTTTTGTTATTGCAGCCTTTAAATGACCTCCATGAAGTGGGACTGGGTTTGATGAGGTGAAGGCCAAAGGTTGTTAGAGTTGAGCTGGGTTTATGCTCTTGGCCCTCTTTTACATTGGGATACTGTGAAGTTGGACCCTTCCTAAACCGGCATTAAATACTTCAGGGTAAAAAAAATTGCAGTAGGGAACTTACTTGGTTTCCTTTCATGTGTAGATTGACTGAAATGGAGATCTTGTACAAGAAGGAAAAAGAAGAGGCAGACCAACTTCTTGAGCAACAGAGACTGGTAAGTTCCTATTCTTCAGTGAACTTCTGCTTTACTGTGATCTGTCAGATAGGATCCCGACGAATAACATTAGCCAAGATGATAGCCCCTTTGATAGATCAAGAAGATCCATCCACAGCGATGACAGTTTCAGTGAAAAGTGACGATAATTGAGTCCTTTTCCACAAGGGACCTGCAGGAGGGTCCGTCACTGAAGTCCTTGTGAGAGGGAGGGGAGGGAGTGGACTGATGCAGGTCATTCTGCCTTACTGGCCAATGATTGGCTGAGTGGGTAGCTCAGCATCTTGCCCAGAGTTTCCCCACCTGCTCTGAAGTCCTACCAGCACTAATTCTGCACTCTGATTTCTTGACTCCCTTAGATTAGAGTGTGTGTGTGTGTGTTTGTGTGTGTTTGTGAGAGAGAGAGCGAGAGAGAGATTGTGTGTGTTTATTTGTGTGTGTGTGTGTGTGTGTGTGTGTGTGTGTGTGTGAAACACTCCTCTCCCAACGCATGGCTGACTTCTTTGCATGGAGTTCCACTCTGACTGAATTGTTAGTAGGGTTGGCAAAGGGGGGTTGAAGCTCACCCCTCCTCTGTTCCCCAAATGGATTGGTAGTAAGTAATCGGTGTCAAAGATGACAAGAGAAATTGGTTGTAGAGAACACTCCAAATCCTGTTGATTTTTCTCTTTAATTATACTTGTGACAGAACCTTGCACAACAGCATCTGGGAACAAACAAAATACAAAATTTTCCATTTTCACTGAATTTTAAAAATGTAAGCCTTTATGTTGGCTTCTCAACCTGGGAAAGAAGCTCCCACCCTCAGAGCATCGCTTCCATTCTGTTTGCTGCTTTTGCATGGTTTTTGTTTGTGTAGCATGTCCTCTCTCTTAACCGACTCTTGATTTTCATGTTACAAAGAGGCCTTAGATTGCTATATTAGCGTCACTGCGTTTGTGGCTTGAGGCTTCAAGCTGGCTGGTTTGTTGACAAGACTGCTTTTTTAAAACAAAACAAAAAAGTCGTTTTTAGCTTAGTTTTGTCTGTTTGTTTTTCCATCTTGAATTTGTAGCTTCTCAATGCAGTTGCCGGTGTGTCCAATGCATTGTGATGACGATAACCACAAATCTCTGCTGTAGTGTTCTTATTTGATTTGTTTTCGCCAAGACGTAGTGACAATGTGGTTTCTCATTGGCTTCTGTCGGGCATTGCCATGTGTCGTCCCAAAAGCCTGTGTGAGGGCCAGGCGCAGTGGGCACGGACAAACACATTACATCCCTGCAGGGGTCTGATAAGTCAATGACGACAAGCACTCCAATGCTGTGGTGATTCTTCTCGTTGTCTTTGTCTTGCCCCCCCCCCACCACCTTCCCCCCACCCCCCTACCCCCTCAAGTAGAAACACAAACACCTCCCAACACTACTCACATCTTCACTTGAGCACCACATGATGAACGGACCAGTCTCCACCCGTGACCTAATCGCAACCACAAAAAAAGGCCTCCAACTGTCCTGTCCTCTTGACAGCATCTGCTCGATCTGAGTTCTGTGATTTCTCAAGTGTTGTGCCTTGCCTACTCCGCACGAGGGGAGAACCAGAAATGAGAAACTGCATTTTCTCTCAACTAACTTCCTAACCGTAGTTGGATGAAACCGACGCTTTTAACCCACAAAGCTCCAGGCTGCCCTGTCTTCTTCTGTCTTCTCCACCTTTTTTTTTTCTTCCCTACCACCTTTTCTCTCCCTCCCTCCTCCTTCTCCTCCTCCTCCAACCTCCTCTAATGTCTCATGCCACTGAGTTCTTGTGTCTTCTAACCTCGCTCCTAGTGCTAGACCCTCTGTCTAAACCGGCTCTTCTTTCTCAAGGACTTCAAATGGGGGATAAGCTCTGCCAGAAAAGATCAGCTACCCTTTTTTGCATGCCCCTTTTCTCAAGCATGTTTTTTAGGGTGGGGTGGAAGTTTCAGTAATGGAGGAAAACAGGAAGTACTCATAGTAACCTTACAGAAGTGAGGCGGAACCTCTAGCCCCCAGGACAAGCCCCCACTTCCTTTTGTTGACTTTTTTTATTTTTGGTTAAAACCATTACAGCCATGCTTTGCCTTTTACGTTAATATTAATATGTAACTTTGGGAGCTATATTGAACTAATTGTTTAAAAACACCCTCTCCTTGCCTTTTGCCAAAGCATTTAACTACTTTTTATATTCCTCTTGTGTGGGCGTAACTTTCTCTCAACCACACAATGTATGTTCATAAGAACCTGTGTAATGCAGCACACATTAACTCTTATTGAGACTCTAGAGTTAAATTAGGAGCAAAAGCACCATGAATAGTGCTTTTAAAATAATAAATATTTTTAGTGTTTTTTTTTCTAGATCCACTGACTCTTGAATGCACTGATCCTTTCAGTACAAACTAATGGTGAAGTCTTAACACTACTTGGGTCAAAATAGTGGACATAAAGCGTTATCTTTTAAATGTAAGATTTTTAAGATAAGATTTTTTTTTATTCTTGCTTGCTGTTGATGATAGCCCCACAAAATCTTTTAGGCTCCCATTTTACATATTACTACCTGTTTCCATTAAAATCAGCTACATCCTTTTTTGTTTGGATTTCCCCATGTTAATTTTCCCCTTTTGTTCGGAACTTTTTCCCTTGTTTTTTTTGTTTTTTTTTTGTTTGTTTTCTTTTGTTTTGTTTTTTTCTGTTCCCCCTCAAGGACGGAGACTCAGATAGTGGTGATGACTCTGATAAGCGCTCGTGCGAGGAGAGTTGGCGACTGATTACCTCCCTGCGGGAGAAGCTGCCGCCCAGCAAGCTGCAGACCATCGTGAAAAAGTGCGGTCTGCCGAGTAGCGGGAAGCGCCGTGAGCCGGTCAAGATGTACAAGATCCCGCAACGCCGCCGCCTCACCAAGGACTCCAAGTGGGTCACCATCTCGGACCTCAAGATCCAGGCAGTGAAGGAAATCTGCTACGAAGTGGCGCTCAATGACTTCCGCCACAGCCGGCAGGAGATTGAGGCCATGGCCATAGTGAAGATGAAGGAGCTTTGTGCCACATATGGCAAGAAGGACCCCAACGAGCGGGACTCGTGGCGAGCGGTGGCACGTGACGTGTGGGACACTGTGGGCGTTGGTGGTGACGAGCGCATCGAGGATGCTCTGCTTCCGCCGCCGCCAGCCAACGGTGGTCGTCCCGGAATCGGCCTGGGGCTCAACGACATGGACGACCTGAAGGTGCACATCGACAAGCTGGAGGACATCCTGCACGAGGTCAAGAAGCAGAACAACATGAAAGACGAGGAGATCCGTGCGCTCCGCCACAAGATGGTCAAGATGGAGAAGGTGCTGCCACTCATTTCCACCAGTGGTGGGGAGAACCTTCCGGACAAGCCGCCCGTCCAAGGCCGAGTGCGTAGTGCCAGCGAGGGCAAGGCTCCAACTGACCCCAGATCTGACATGGGACTAGATGAAGGTCGGGTGACCAAGCCTGGTCCAGGAACAATAGGAGGAGGAGGAGGAGGAGGAGGAGAGGAGGAGGACGCAACCCAGCAGCGCAGCCGCCTGCGATGGATGCGACAGGAGCAGACGCGCCTCAAGAACCTCCAGCAGCAGGAGATCACCAGGCAGCTGAGGCGGCAGAGCGGTCCGCATCGCTTCATCCCGCCTGAGGACCGCAAGCTCCGCTTCCCCTTCAAGAGCAACCCCAAACACCGCAACTCCTGGAGCCCCGGCACACACATCATCATCACCGACGAGCAGGTGATCGAGCTCAAGGTTCCCAAGGACGCCGTGCCAGAGGAGGAAGGAGGCACCGGAGGAGAGGGAACCATGGGAGTCGTCGTTGATGGAGGTGGAGACGGAGGAGAGCCCCGGGAGAGGCGGCCAATCGTGGTCCAGACTTGCCCGGCACCTGTGCCCAGCCCCGTACCTCACAGAAGGGGCAGCCGAGACCTGAGTCAGGGTCAGGGTCAGGGTCACGGAGAGGGCCACAGACACGGTCACCAGGGCCTGGGACCTCACGAGCGGGGCCGCAGCAACTCCCTCAACAGCCGCCAGCGCCCGGCCAGCTACATAGAGTCGGGCACCAGCAGCATCGACCGGAGATCACAGCATCATCACCACCACCAGCACCAGCACCAGCAGCAGCAGCAGCAGCAGCACCACCACCAGTCACGGCACCATCAAAACCACCATCACCACCACCACCAACACCATCAGCAATACCAGTCCTACAATCAGCACCACCACAACAACAGCAACAGCGGCCATTTCCAGGGACCGCACCCACACCAGCACCAGCACCAGCACCACTACCCCCAGCCCGACCAGCCCCCCCACTACAACAACTTCCACACTCCGCCCCGCATGCGCAGGCAACTGTCTGCCCCCAACCTGAAGGCCAGCAGGGAAACAACAGTGTGAGAGAGTGGAGTGGAGGACGCCCCCTGCTGGGGAGACTGGACACGGGGCCCAAGCGCTGGATTAAAGAATCTTTACATTCAGATACACATACACACTTGGACACAATTAGACACACACACACACACACACACACAACATATTATATGCATTCTCAGATACAAACATACAAACATGCTCACTACAAAACAAAGATGGCCACTACATAGAGAGAGAGAGTGAATCATTGAAGCATTGGACAGCTTGTCCTCATTGAATTGAACCCTGCTACAGACGTGGCTTTCTTTTGCACTTGAACAGTCAGTTTTAGTGGTTTGGGTCGGTTCCCAATGCAGCTGTATTATGCCACAGTCTCGGCTGTAGGTCTCATTTAGCTCATTTGATTGTTGCTCCCCACATTCAAATAGATTTGGCTGCAGTTGTTTCCCCTTTGGTGAGCGAATGCTCATATCCAAGGGATGCCACCAAAACAGCTGTCAAACACATGAGCTGTTACACAGTCTGGATGGACTGTCTTTTTTTGGTATTGAGGAACAGTGTCACCATTGTTTTATTTACCCCATGCATATTTTCAGTTAGCTTTTATCATCATGAAATGAGTTAGCATCTGCATTGTCATCCACCATTTTGATCTGTCTCCTGGAACAGCAGAGGTATGATTGGTCCTTGTGGGTTTAGAGAATATTCTAGGGTTATCACAAGGTGTTGGAAAACAGCCTATGATATTTTTAAGAGAAGTCTAATCATTTAAATTTTATGGTAAAAATTTGGAATGTTTTCGCTAGATTCAATCATTCTTGTTGTGAACATCTTGTCCTAACGATATTGATGTAACAGCTGGCCATGAACTATAAGGAACGAAAAGCCACAATTTGGTGTTTTTGAATGTTTTAGTATTATCATATTTTTACTGAGATGCAGCTTAATCAAATGCTTGTTTATTCACGTTTCCCATGACAGCTATTTGAATTCACTGTAGTTACTTTGGTGGCCTTGGTTAATTCAGGAGGTCTTGTTTTTTTCCTTTTTGAAGTCAAATATTGAAGTTAATTTTCACTGACTAAAAAATATTTGGAATGATATTCGCCTGCCTTATGCATGCAGTTGAAGGACATTGAAGAGGTGCTTACAGAAAGAGATCAAAAGTGCCTTTTCAATTCACTAATGTACCGGGTAGCATTAGTCTTCCCATCAGTAACACTATGCATAGTGATGGTAAACACTCACCATGATTTTGTATTTTATGCTTCATCTCTGCCAGCCTTGTACCACACCTAGACAGTATGAGTAGAGGAGATTTAGGAGCTGCAAAGTTCCTCACTTCTAATTGCCATGATCTCAATGTCATAGTTTGTAATCTCTTTGTTAAGTCACTTTGATCGAAAAGGAAAGTTATGTTTATGGTGGAATTCTGTGAACTGTGAATGCCACTCACTATTTTTGGGAAGACGGAAGCATCGTTTTTGTCTGTTCACATAAAATGGTGGCATTTGTTAATGAACACTAGATTTTTGAAAGGAAAAGAGAACACTAGGCCTCACTCTGGGGGAATGTAATGACTAGGTTAGTTCTGGTTTGGTTCACATTGTTTCCTCTCCACTGTCTGAAACACCACTATGAAGTGCTATGCAGGAGGGGGGTTGGCCACGCTGTTCCCACGGAGATGTAGGCAATGTTCTGGAACAGTCTACTGAATCCCCCACTCACAATCAGCATGATTAGAATCACATTTATTTTCTGCGGCAGCGAGGGAAGGAGGGGGGAGGGGTCTAGTTGAAGGAGCGCACAAAACAGGACTTCCCAGGGGAGGAAGTCTAACAGAGGGTTGCCATGGTTTCCAGAAACTCCTCTCCAAAAACTTTGAAAGGAAAACAAGACAAGTCTATGCATGTCTGAGGCCATCTTGAACCTGGAGAGCAAAGAGTTTTCAGGATGAATGAATCTTTTTTTTTTTTTTTTCTTTTAATTGTTGAGGGGGGGGGGGATCTTTTGAGTTATCAAGAAAGTTTCACTGAATCCAGTGAATAATTTGCTTGTGTTTTGCCACTGTTTTCTATTATGTGTCCAATCATGCAATCCTTCTCATACACAACTTTACTTTTGAACTTTTGTGTTTCTTTTTTTCCTACTCACTTGCCTTCGTCCAAAGGCCTCACAGATCTTTCTTGTGCTCAAACTTAAGCATAACAGCCAGCACATCAGTATCTATCTGTGTGTGTGTGTGTGTGTCTGTATGTGGAGAACTGTAGCCCACACACAGAGTTTAACCAAAGCATGCTTGCTGTGAAGCGAGGCCCAGAGCCTCTGAGGCAGGCCGAAGGGGTTAAGAACCCAACTGCCCTTAACGGTTTCCTTTGCTCTCCTATGCTGCCTTCTAAACATTGAACTGCAATGTTCCCCTAATCCTTGATGTATTAATGATTGTGTCTGGACCACTGCTATATCGAACACTTGTACTGATGATTATAAACACACTATGCTGGACGTTTGAAGGAGAGAGAGACTAAACAAAACAGAGCAAACACTACAAGATGAGGAACTTGGCCACATAGCTTCTCTCAGCTGACCCACAGGTTTGGATCAACATGGGGAGGCAAGAATTGCGATCAGTGCTCTTTTGTCCCGGTGAAGTAATGATGTTGCCTTAGTGTCTTCCTTCAGTGTAGTGCCTAAGATTACAAAGGACACAATCCTGCCTTAGCATCTTGCCCGATCTATGCATGGCTTCAGAGCACAGCTCCATACTGTAGGCGCTTGGAGCCTTGCAGTGCGACTATCTACGCATGCCTTGCAATACGTACAGTATGCCTTCACCCCAGCGAACAACGTTACCTTTGAAAATGTGTTAGCCGCTGCTGTTGGCCACTCCAAGCACAGCCATGGGGAGGCCAATGATATTGTAAAAAAAAAAAAGAACAGTGTATATTATTCTTTTGAAAGTATATATATAAATATACTTACTGTTCACTGTTTGTTTGTTTGTTTGTTTGTTTGTGTTTGCCATGAGGCAAATCAAGTGCCTCAGGATGTCGAGATGCTTCTGTGAAAGCTGCCAGTGCCCTTTTTTGTGCAATGAAACAAACTTGTTCACAAGGACTTCTGCTGGTTTGAAAAGCAAAAAAAAGCAGATGGGTGTTGGAATTTGTGTTTCACAATGTGCTGAGTATACATTTTTGACTGAAAAAAAAGATTTGACTGAAATAAACTGGCGAATTTTGATTAGTGTGTGTATTGGTGGTCTTCATCAGTTAATTAATTCATGTTAAAAATGCACCTTTAGAGCTGTAAATTATCATTAGGCCTATATTATATAGCATTTTTGTTTCTATTCACTTTAAAACAATATAGCCATTAGCATATTCCTACTAGAGCAAGGTTAGTACACTCATGCTACTTAGATGTGTTTTTCTGATTGGCTGCCCTCTATTAGGCTGGACATGTGACTAAGCATAGGCTAGCACACCAGCGGCCCACCCTGCAGCCTGCCACCCCATCAGGAATGTGTAGATATGATGGGGGAGAAGTCTGAGCTGCTTTTTAATGCCTACGGCTCTCAGTGACTCTTACCGAAAGGTTGCCTGTTGTACCTGTGACCACACTGAGATTTACTTTACACTTTACACTTGATTATCAATCTTCATGTTATACTTGTAGCCCAAAGAAGGGACTAGACAAGGTACATATAGTTTGAGCAACCTGCATTCAAATATGTGTTAAGTTGGCTAACTGCTAATAACCGAAGACGCTGAGAACTGGGCAGTATTAGTGTAGCTATTTAATTTGAACATGTTTGTCTGCTGACCTGACCCATATTTCTTAGCCAACTCTGTTGCCCAAGATTATATTGTGAATTATTTAGTGAGGGGTGACAAAAATACTAAAGTAGACCTAATGAAAGAAGACATGCAGTACTTTGACCCTATCTAGAGAGTTCAAGGCAAAGGCTTGCTGCCAGCAGTCTAATCAAGCCACTGTGGTCTCAGGCAAAGATGATGTATTGGCTCTTAGGAAATAACTCCCACTTTCTGGTTTCTGCTCCAAAGAAAATTACATTTAATGTGAGTGCAAGTACTGTTTTTTTTCTTTTCTTTAAAAAAATTATGGCAGATAAGTCATTCCAATGGCAGACCAGCAGTTAGACTTCAGTGCACCCGAAGCCCTGCAGATTCCAATAGCTGCTAGATCTCCTGTGTAATGGTGTCTTTATCGTGCCAAACTGTGTTGGATGGTTGCATGGTAAACAGCCTCTCAGATGGTTCCCTCCCCTCCCATGCCTACTGTTTTCCTCCGAGTCATGCCTCATTAGCGTCCCATTATGCTAATTACGCTTCATGTGGGTCAGCCCGAGTTCTGCCATCGCGGTCGCCATGGCACCGGCCACTGTAAACAGGGCCTGTGTTGCCGGATTGGGCCGAGCTCTTCGGCAGAGAAGGGCCTGCGGAACCATGGAGTGGCAGAGGAAAGGGTTAACGCTCTGGAAAGGAGTCAAGAAGGCCACGCTGTTTGCTGCCAGGGCTGAACAAACAGGATGAGCTCACCACCGTCCCGCGTGGTGACGAGGCGATGGGAGGGAGGCGTCCGAGGCCCCCCTCCCCCCCCTTTCTGGGCTATACGAGCGACATGCACAGGCTCAGACCGCCACTTACGCCGCCACCACTACCACCACTTCCATCCCCACCCTCACCCCCACCCCCACCCCTCTTCATGCACTCCTCCGTCATCATGGCCCCCTCATGGTCCTTCCCATTCACATGTAGTCATGGTGATGTCAGAGGAAGCAGAGTGCAGAGTTGGTGCAGGAGGGGATTATGGGAAACTGTAAGTTCACTCTGTTTTTGTTTTTTTTTGTCTCTCATCTTTCCCGAGCTGTGTTAGTGAATGAGCTTACAATGGGAGAAAAATGTACATAATCACACAAGAAGTAGGTTTTAAGTGGACTTGTGAGAATGCTTTATTCCACACCTGAGTCAAACTAATGTATCCTGTAGTAAGAGACTCGTTTTACACGGACCGTACTGTTAAGAAGATGGATCGTCAGCTGTTTATTAGAGTACAGTTATAGAACAGTTCCAAGGCCATCCAGCCAATGATTCTGACTTGTAATGTGTCTCGGAATCCTATGGCTGGTTTTGTTTCTCCCTCTCTTGTCTACAGTAGACCTCTGCTGGCCTGCATGCACTGACAGGCCTTGTGTATGTGTGTGTGTTCGTTCTCTCTCTCTCTCTCTCTCTCTCTCTCTCTCCCCCCTTCTCTCTCTCTCTCTCTCTCTCCATCTCACTCGCTCATGCTCCACAGGTGTATGAGAGCAAGCTCCAGGAGCTCCAGAAGCAGGTGGAGACCCGCTCACTGGCCGCTGAGACACCCGATGAAGAGGAGGAAGAGGAAGAGGAGGAGGAAGGTACAGGAAGGAGACGTTTTTGACTCACAAGTTTTTTAGAAAGGCATCAGTTGACTTTTTTATTAAACAGTGTTGAGATGTAGATCAATAAATACAATTTATGAAATCCTGAAATCCATTAGCTTTTACTTATCTTTATGTTAGATCTTTGCAGAAATTTAATGATGGATTCTAAATATGCCAAACGGACAGTGATCATTTATCATAACATATTGCAAACTTAAGATGCCTGAGATGGGTCAATAAAAAAGCATTCATCAAGAATAATTATTTGTATTATCATATAATGTTATAGTTTGCTCATCTGGCCAGAGCATGTTTAAAAATGGCCCATAAGTGATAAAATTCATAAAATTGACAAATGTCTTCTGCAAATATAGAAAATAACGGTAAACTCCAAGAGGAGTGCAGAAGTCCAGGACACTAGAGACTGTAGATATTTGCATGTATGTGTAAACATGTGTTAGTTTATACAGTCAGCGGTTAACTTCCTTCCTCCCCTCAGTGCCCTGGACCCAGCATGAGTTTGAGCTGGCCCAGTGGGCCTTCAGGAAGTGGCGCTACCACCAGTTCACCTCCCTGCGAGACCAGCTGTGGGGCAATGCTGTGTACCTCAAGGAGGCCAACGCCATCAGTGTGGAGCTCAAGAAGAAGGTATGGCACCGCATACAGCATCTCCGTTTACCCTCTCTGGCTTTAGGCCCTAAAGCCTCAAAGGCTCAACTGACATGTCATGAAACTGACTAATGCCTGTTAGGTCTGTGATGATTTAGGGCTCAGGGTCTAAGGAGGACAATGGGATTTAGCATTACACCTGCAAGTAGGCCGATGAACACAGTTCTTGCCCTAAGTGCATTAATGCCTATGCCAGAGCCCTGTGGTTAGACCAGAGCGGCGATGCAAAACGGATGTCAGGGATGCAAATCCGGCTGCGTGTTGACTGATTTATTGCGTAAATCTGTCAGACTTTTGGGGGAGAGAAATGGACCCGAAAGCATTTACTGCTTTTTCTCATCAGCACAGATTGATGGAGGAAGTGCAGACTGTAATGAATCTGTGTGCTTGCGGCTCCACTACGCCCCCCCCCCAATCCCCATCCCCAGTCCCTGTTAGCTGTATTTCTAGATCATTCCGCCGCTCCCGTCTCGTCTGTCCTCTTGTTCGCTCTTTCCCCTCTGCTGCTGGGGTGCCAGTGATATATCCTCTGATTACTGGACATGGCAGCTTCTGGGAGTCGGGTCATAAATGTCAGACGGAGAGTAAATGTTCTCGTTTCCCCTCCGCGCTTTTCCATCGGTCGCTCGGCTTGCTTTTTATTTATCCCCCGGCCCTCTGCTTCGCTCCAGAGATATTACCTCAAAAGACCCGACCCGCAGGTAGCCTGCTCCTCTGCCTGGGAGGATGAGTCTAAGTAGTGGGATGACAGCTTGGGTGATTGGATTTTTTTATTTATTTTATTTTATTTTTTTAATTGGCATTCTTTCATTTTGATGAAATGAATCAAACATGCACTAACTGATCCCAGTATAGTTTCAGGTGCAGTGTTCAAATAGTGTGAAAGTATACATACTACAGAATGAAGTTAGTCAGATATAAAGCAAGACAATACAGCATCTTGGCAATAGCTATGTACACACTATCATGCATATTCCTGAGGGGTTGAACGAGCTAATGCATTTTCCTCTCTTTTTCCATTCGTCTATCACTCTCTGTCCTTCTCTCTCTATTTTCCCATTTCCCTCTGTGTCTGTCCCTCCACTCTTGTCCTGCTGCAGGTGCAGTTCCAGTTTGTGCTGCTGACAGACACACTGTACTCGCCCCTGCCGCCGGAGCTCTTGCCTCCCGAGCCGGAGAAGGAGCGCGACCCGCGCCCGTTCCCCCGCACCGTGGTGGCCGTGGAGGTGCAGGACCTGAAGAACGGGGCCACGCACTACTGGTCCCTGGAAAAGCTCAAGTAAGCAGAGGGTGGCCTGCAGGCCCCCATAACAGCCAGGCCTTGGAGGAAACATGCTGCAAAAGGAAGAGTAATCTCTTGTTTGATGATATGCAGCAAGCAAGTCCTTAATTGCAGTAATGAATGAAGTAGGGAATTCCTGTAAATTTCAGTGATTAATCCAGTAAGGAAGCACATGAAAAGCTCTCAGGATTCAGTGATGTTATTCTGACCCAAAAACATTTCAAAATTGTTCCCATATCTACTGTTTTCAAGCACCACGTTCTCTCTGAATGTAAATGAGTTTGTCATGCAACCGGGTTTGTTGTACTGGATGAAAATGGAAGTTAATCTCTTCCCTTGGCTGCAATGTTTCTCAATGGCCTACAGTACGCCCAGCCCCCATGCCATGATTGGGGCGTGCTGTTCACACCTCACTAGAGCGCTGACCTTTGATCTGTTTTTCATTATGGTTTTATCAAGCCATCATCTCCTCATCCAGCACACACATACAGTACATACATGACATTAAAACATGAATAATTGAATGCTAATTGAGTCTTGAATCTTAATCAGATAAGGCGCTAACCTCAAGACACCATATAGCCATATAGGTGCCGCACAGAAGTCTGAGCGAGACAAATGAAAATCTAGAGTTGCACACAGTGTGCACTGCTTTCAGAGTGACTGTTTCTCTCATCACCATGTGGTGAGCATTCAAAAATATGACTCTTTTTTTTCACCCTGAATGACACACACAAAACCCTGTGCTCAGCTGTGTGTTTGGTCCACGACCTTAGATTTTTAGAAATATGAATGTGAATGCCTTTGGCCTTAACCATATTAGTCTAATTGCAGCATGAATTTTCTCCTCCACAATGGCAGCATTGAATTCCTTTTAAAGGGCTTGATTTATATGTGGCCATTTAGCAGACAGTTCCATCTGTAGCCATTCATTACACATTCAGCCTGAAAAATGCATTAGTTCTTCAGCTCCTTGGAAACCGAAGCGCTGACCTTGTGCCAGTCTCTCTCTCTCTCTCTCTCTTTCTCTCTCTCTCTCTCTCTCTCTCTCTCTCTCTCTCTCTCTGACACTACAGATGTAAATGTTCTGTAAATAAAATGCCCCATTTTTAGCCCTGTCTGTGTGGATGAGTGAGTCTGACCCAGCTGTGCTCTGTTGTGGGCTTGCAGGCAGCGGCTGGATCAGATGCGTGAGATGTACGACCGCGCCGGGGAAATGGCCTCCTCCAATCAGGGAGCAGAAGATGGCGGCGAGGGGGCGCTGACGGGAAGCGACCCCTTCTACGACCGCTTCCACTGGTTCAAGCTGGTGGGCAGGTAGGATTTGGTTTGCCTTGGCCTTTTGACCCTGTATGATTTTTGAGTGTGTGTGTGTGTGTGTGTGTGTGTATTTATGCACATGCATGTGTGTGTAATATATTTACTCAGCCTAAGTGCTGGATCAGTCAGGGTGTTTAATGAGACCTGGAGTCAGGGGTGGGTGGTGTTCTCACCCTTCTGTGAGGCTGAGGGGAGAGATGGGGGGGGTGTAGGAGTGTTAGGGGGGAATCCTTATGAAACATTCATTAAGCTCATTTATCCTGCAAGCCTCAGGTCATCCACATTCACCTCTTTTTCCACAACTCATTTATGTTTATGTATATTTGTGTACATAAACACACACCCCCACACATTCTCTCTCTCTCTCTCTCTACTTTATCTCCCTCTATCTCTTTCTATTTCTCTCTCTCTCACACACACACACACACACACACACACACACACAAAGTTCATAATTTGCGATGTTTATGCCCCCACCCTCCTCATTATTCTGCTTCTGTTCTCCATTTGTATTCTTTGAGTTTTGTTGTCATTGTTTGTAATCTTTTTGTATCTTTATGTAGCATTTTTCCGTTTTACCCTATTTCGTTGTCTTTTTTTGTAAGCTTATATTTTTATTTAATATGTTGTGTTGATTGTCACATTTTGTTTATTTGTTTTCATTTTGTTTTCATACCACATGTATATGTTTGATCGGAGCATATTTCAAACTTACAAGTCATCTTAATTCATAAGACATGTGTACCAGTATGTTCAAAGATACTCTTATGTGCGTCATATTAGAAATATGCTGTAAGCGTGGATGATCAGTCCTTTGACACACACACAAAAAAACCACTTCTGTAGGTCTTGGAGAATGTGACTTTAGTCTGTGTGTTAATGAAATGTTCTAGAATGCCAGTTCCTTTTCCCATGTCTGCCCCTGGGAAGGAATGTCCATTAAGGAAGGCTAACATGCTTTGTTACTGTTGATGAGGGCTCCATCTGTCCGCCTGTCTGGCCTCTCTTTCCTTCTGTCTGTCTCTCGGCTCTCCCACTTTCTCTCTCTATCTTTTCGCCTTACAATCTCTCCCTCTCTCTCTCTCTCTCTCTCTCTCTCTCTCTCTCTCTCTCTCTCTCTCTCTCTCTCTATTGCTTCTAACCTTTGTTGTTGCTACTTTTCACTTCTGTTGCCCGCCACCCCAACCCACCCCAGCTCCCCGATCTTCCACGGCTGTGTGAACGAGCGTCTGGCCGACCGCACGCCCTCGCCCACGTTCTCCACGGCCGACTCGGACATCACAGAGCTGGCCGACGAGCGCCAGAGCGAGATGGAGGACTTCATGGACGACGAGGCCTTTGTGGACGACACCAGTTCAGACGCCGGCACCGAAGAAGGCTCGGACCTCTTCAGCGACGGCCACGACCCCTTCTACGACCGCTCCCCCTGGTTCACCCTGGTGGGAAGGTTGGTGTCGACACGGGCCTGTCAGGGGCGGAGGCTGGAGGGGGTGCAGGTTGAGGAGAGATCAGGGGAGGCTCTGGCTCCTTTGAAGCCTCACATCTAGCCCATGTCTCAGTACATGTGTGCGGCAGCGCCTCAGGGAGCTGATCCACGGGTCAATGTCAAGATTCAGTCTAGCGGCTGCAGAAGAGAAAAGTGTTTCAGCACAGATGTCCCTGATGAAAAAGAATATCTTGCTTGTATATGCACTCTAACAAATGTAAATACATATTATATGGTTTATGTTATATACATATAAAAAAGTAAAAGATGGTCTCGAGTTGAATTGGACTGGATTTTCCCTGCCAAAAGCACATGAGGTCCCCAGTTGCTGAGGTGGTCAGTGGCAAAGTCAGGCAGGGCACCAGAGCGGGCAGTGCCCTCCCCCCTGCAACCCACCTCAAGCCCTCCTCTGCCTCCGTTGTGCCCAGAGTGTTGCCTAATGCCATCCCCTCGTCCTTGCCAGCTGCATTAACCAGTCGCCATCTGTCTAGCCTGGGCTGGGCCTGTCCATTCCCACTCACTCATTGTTTTCACTTGGCCTGCATCTGTTTCTCATTGGGTTCATCTGTGGTGCTTTCATGTCCATATCATATTTTTTTATTGCTTTTCTGTGTGTGTGTGTGTTTTTTTAATGTATACATTGTGCTGATGTCATTGGTTTCCATTTATAAAGGGCTATTTTGAGTCTCTTGAATGATGGACAGAGCAATAAAGAGGGGAGGAGAGAGAGAGGGAGGGAGAAAAGAGTCGTTTTAGCCTTTAGCCTTCAGTGCTGTCATCATGAGAGCTGCGTCACTGTGACTTCATTGATTTGGCAGTGTGATAACTCTTCTTTTTTTCTCTCCTCCTCCTCCTCACGTGGTCTTGAATCTTGAGGAGGAGGGGGATGGTACTCTCTCCTCTGTGTTTTCTCTCTCTCTCTCTCTCTCTCTCTCTCTCTCATATACTCACTCCCACACACATCCAATGTAGTGCAAATCACCATGCATCCGCCTGTTTCAAGAGCAGCTTTGTTACCAGGGAACATATTAGCTAGATTTGAGTAGCTTAACTATCATTCAGCAGACTCAAGCCCTGTTAATTTTGTTAACATTATTTTATTTTGTTTGGAAAACAAATATCATGTCCTTTACTGTATCTCCAACTTTTGCTTAATTTGTTTAGACTTGTGTACAGCTTTGTTTAGTTGTCATGTTAATCCATTTCCTAATACGCTTATGACCATCCTAATGAAATGACTGAAACGATTGATTTGCCTTTTGTGTGACTGGGCTTGAGTCATCACAAGTAACTGTAGATAGGCTACATCTCATCTGTTTGTAATGGAGTTTTGTGTGTGTGTGTGTGTGTGTGTGTGTGTGTGCGTGTTTCTTCATGAGTTTGGTTCTTTGACGTGCTCTAACTACATTAGAGTAGTGTGTGTGTGTGTGTGTGTGTGTTAAAAGCTAAACAGCTAAAAGGCGTTCTCTGCTTTTCTTTCTCTAGAGCTTTTGTGTACCTGAGCAACCTGCTCTACTCAGTCCCCCTGGTGCACCGTGTTGCCATAGTAACAGAGAAGGGTGAGGTGCGAGGCTTTTTGCGCGTCGGAGTGCAGGCCATCGCAGGTCAGTGCTGCTCACGTCACACGGGACACTGAGCACCTGGGGATTGATTTAATGCAGCACTTTTGCAAAGATCAATATCATACATGTCTGGATGTTTTGGTCTGGATGTCTGAAGGTTGCTGCATGCAATCAGTCACTCTGTCTATAAAAACGGTTGTACGCATAATTTGTTGGGTATTGGTGTTCAATTCAATTATTATATTGCAACTGTATTCCACACTTAAATGACACCACTTGAATAATAGTTTTCAAAAGAGCCATGAAACAATTCTATTTTCTACTATTTAATGATATTAAATCTGAAGTGACACCCTTCAGTGAATGATCAGTGCAAACAAGCAGTGTGGTTTACTGTGTTTTGAACTGTGTTTCACAGCTGATGAGGAAGCCCCAGACTACGGCTCTGGAGTGCGACAGTCAGGCACAGCTAAGATCTCTTTTGACGATGAGTACTTCAAAAAGGTGAGTCGGAACAGACAACTCTTTGCATGTTTGAAGTCCAATGCATCTTGCCTTAAGTCAGTCATTTAGAACAATACAGCGATTGTGGCCTTTTCACTGCTGAGATACCAAAGTTAAAAGTTCACATAGGTTCAGTGCTACATTTTAGTTGAACAAGTAGATCCTGACATTTCTATTAGCCTGTGCTGCTTTCCATTGATTGGCTACTTTATCACTTGTTGGGCTGGGGGACAGCTGGGCCAATTACAATTGTTTAACACTCTCTCTCTCTCTCTCTCTCTCTCTCTCTCTCTCTCTCTCTCTCTCTCTCTCAAACTCTATCTCTTTTCTCTCTATAATAAATTTTTTTTTTTTATT
>JASCQY010000173.1:10337913-10357407 GCA_030264315.1 Sardinella tawilis
GATGCTTGTGCACACATACACATCCATATACACACGTACACATCCATATACACACACACACACACACACACACACACTCCCCCCTTCGTCATTTCAGGGAAGAACGAAGCAGTAGAATCAATGTTGTATTTTTTTCCCTTCCCTTCAAAAAATGAAAGAAACGCTGTGGCCCAGGTTTGTCTCATCCTCATGGCCTGGCTGGAACAAAGGGGCCCTTGTGAGGCTTTGGCTTGCCCCCTGACCAAGGCAGGTTTTCTCATTTAGGTTAGCCACGCACAGGTCTGCCCTAATTAAGGCATCTTGATTGGCTACATGTGTGTGGGCCGGTAGCCTGACTTGACAAACAGTGACTTACTTACAAAACTTATTTTAGTTATTAAGTCATTTTACTTATTTGTTTGTTTGTTTTGTTGCTGTTTTTTTAGGGGTACACTCTGGCAGAGGAGGAAGAGGACCCACTGATCTTCCAGCACAGGCAACTGAGGGGTAACCAGGGAGACGCGCTGGTGAGCGGGCCAGTGGAGTCGGGCCCCATGAAGAAGCTGCACGTCAGCACCACCGCCCTGCAGAAGGTGGGCGCTATCAGGAAAACCGCTCCTTCTATTTCTCTTTCTCTCTCTCTCTCTCTCTCTCTCTCTCTCTCTCTGAATTTTGAATTCAGAGACAAAAAATGTATGTCAAAAGGGAGAGAAAATGAAAGCGTATGGTTTGAATACTTAAGACCGTACTTTAAAGGACTGACATAAATCAGCTCATGCTAGGAAGAGGAACGAGAAAATCTGATACAACGAGGACAGAATAGCGAAACGGCAGCTAAAGCTAGTAAGGAAACTCAGTTTCCAGCTTTCAGTTAGAGTTAACTGCCTGTTCGCGAATTCGGTTTGTACTCCTCCAAATGTTCTCATTCCTCTTCCTTCCCACGGCCCTCGGTGAGCTCAAGCATCAGGGATATGGGTTAACTTACGCCAGACAACTTACGCCAGACTTGATGATGGTCTTTAGCTGTTCCTGTCTCTGTCTCAGTCCAGCACGACTGGGCTTTGCTATGCTCTCCCCTCCCTCTCTCTAAGGCCAGCTCTCCATCCTCCCACAGACTCTTTCTCTTCTTCTCTCTCAAGATCTCTATTCCTGTGTTTCCTTCTCATCTCTCTCTCCACATTCATCATCGATTTCCTAAATCAGCTCTTCCTTTTACAATCAGTCTCTCTCTCTCTTTCTCTCTCTCTTTTTGTGTCTGTCTGACTGGCTGGCGGGCCATTTTATCTTTATTTCTATCTCTCTCTTTGTTTACGTTTCTCTGTCTCGTTCCTCTCCTGCTCCCTGCCTTTCATTCGGCCTCTGTAAACACTCTTATTGTTAACATTCCGCTTTCATTATGACTTAAAAGTCTGTGGGAACATTAAGTTCAGTCCCGGGGTTCTTTTCATTGGCTGCCACACCATTAGAGGCGCTCAGCTCCATCAATGAGAACGGGCTGTTGGAGATTGACAAGGGGCTCCCACTCAGGCAGTGACACAAGCTGGCCACGGCCCCGACGCACAATTACAGTTTGCACCGCCCACAGAATGAGGTGCAAAAACTGCCTGTTGAGGAAAAGCCTCCTGCTTGGTTAAGAATAAACTGTTTGTTACTTTCAGCTGAAACTATGGAGGAACTTGGGAGGGTAGGTTTGGGTGGGGGTAGAGAAAGAAGGAGAAGATAAAGAAGGATTGGGTTGGAGGACACAAACTCCCCCTCCCCTCCTCCCCTCCATGGAATCATTGCGGACGGACCCGCGGCTTCTGAGTGCCCGCTGTGCTGTGTTCTCCTTGAGTGCTTCTGACAGAAGTTTATTTTCCCCTCCCTGCCAACCTGGGATTGGGTCTCGGGAGAGGACCCAGCTGACGGGCCACCATCTTTTGAAACCCCCAGAGGCTTATCTGGACTTATCTGGCCTGGCTCGTGCAAATTCCTGCTCCCCTCAGTTTACCTACCACCCTCAGAAGCACTCACACTGGAGCCGTGTTTGAAGCCCGCCATGACACGCAGGCAGTCGACTCGGCACACTCTGTTCCGTTGAGTAATAGCGGCTAGGCCAAGGCTAAGTGGAGTTAGTAACTCTAGAGCCGCCTGGACAGTGATTTGCTTTGTAACAAATGGGGTCGGAATCCGTGCAAAATCGGTGCCGTCAACATCATCAATACCCTGTGAAAAAGCCCTGGCGAGAGACAGGGGAAAAGAGCGGGTTTACTTTGGGATTGAAAGCCCAGCTCGGGAACAGAGGCCCAGGGAGAGCCATCAGTTGAAAAGGATTGTAATTAAAAGGTTCCTTGGCTCGGCGCTGGACCGGTGGTGTGTTGCAGACAGGCCAGAGCTGTGCCCAGATAAACAGCAGCAGCCCTCGGTGAATCGACCCGAGCGAGGATCGCTAAGGCGAAGCCCCGTTGCCTTTCGAGCGATTGCCTCCGCGGCTTACTGGAAGGCACCAAACGAGGCGTGAGCGCTGAGAAGTGTTTTCGCAAAGGATCCCCGCTGGGGTATAATGTAGCCTGGTACTGTGGTCCCACTCATCTTGTGTGTGTGTGTGTGTGTGTGTCTCTCTCTCTCTGTCTATGTCCACGTTAGTGAGCACGTGTGATAGATTCACACGTGTGGCAAGTATTTCCATCCACCACATGACACCACCACCACCAGCACCACCAGCACCAGCACCAGCACCAGCACGCCTCCAAAGCCACCCCAGGTGGCGTCACAACCACCCCATCCCTCAGCAGTCCCATCGGCTGAGTGCGCCCTCCTCCCTGCTCCGGTCCCCCTTTTCTCTTCCTGTCTCGCCTGTGGCCATCCTAACTGCTTTTGTCCTTACCCGAGTTACGGGACACGTGAGGCAACCCAGGCACGTCTGTCTGGCCACTCATCCCGTCCGTCCACCCGTGCGCTCCACTGTTCCATGTCCAGCACCCCCACCCCACCCCACGCCTCCGCTCTCCAAATCCATTGTCTGTGCTTGTCAGGTTACATATAACTCTTTCAGGTTATGGGCCTGGAGGAAAAAGCTTGGAATCTGCTGAGTATCTCTTTCTCTCTCCTCCCTTGTCTCTCTCTCTCTCTCTCTCTTTCTCTTTCTTTTTCTCCCTCTCTCTGTTCTGTCTGTCTGAAACTCATTTCTGTATCTCTGCTCTGGTCTTGAATGCTCTTATACTGTAGCTCTCCATTGCTGCCGATGCTCTGCTCTACTGGATGTTGTTCCCCAGCAGGCAGCTTTGTGGCGATGTGGCCTCTTGGATAATAATGATGATGGTAATAATCTTTCTGTGTGTGCGTGTGTGTGTGTGTGTGTGTGTGTGCGTGTGTGTGCGTGTGTGTGCGTGTGTGTGCGGTGGCGCCGAAGGCGTGGGGCGCTGCCAGGAAGGTGTCGAAGGACGACTGGCTGGAGTGGCTGCGGCGTCTGAGCGTGGTGCTGCTGAAGGAGTCGTCCTCGCCCGCCTTGCGCTCCTGCTGGTCCCTGGCGCAGACCTACATCCCCCTCGCCAGGTGAAGCAACCCCCCTACGCTACACTACATCCACCCCCTCCCCTCCACACACACCTCAAAGCCCCAGCACCGCAACCAGCAGCATTCCTCTCATTGTTTGGGTGTCTCTCTGCTTGTCTGTCTGTCTGTCTGTCTGTTTGGTTGGTTGCCTGCCTGCCCCTCGCTCTCTCTCTGTCTCTCTGCGTGCCTGTCTGTCTGTCTGTCTGTCTGTCTGTCTGTCACTTGTCTCTGTCTTTTGGGACTGAGTCCCTGCCAGTCCCCGAGTTTCTATTCTTTTCTGTCATGCTGTGCTTTCGCCCCTCGTCACCCCATCTGCCTGGCTGCTTGGTAATCGAATCCCAAACCCCATACCGCCTCCACCCCCGTTCCTCTCCTCTGTACCCCCTTTTTGTTTTTCGCTCCCGTCTTCCTCCCCCTCCCAGACCCCTTTGCTAAGATGCTCGCGCCATCTGTCGGATCTCTCATTTACTGTATACAGTAACTTCAGTATATCTCACACTTCACACGTGTGACAGGTAATCAAAAGCACATTTGTCTGCCAGCCTTCAGCTTAAGATATGTTTCTGAACATTCATTCGTTCTGAACATCATTCGTTGTTGAAGACAAGTAGGAAACTTTCCCTCATGTTTTAATTTGGATCATGCATGTCACTAATTGACAACACTAATATTGCTGAGCGTTATTGACTTTGTCAGGTCTTTAAAGGGTTTGTAGCACCAGATATCTGAAACGGCAGTCTTTCAGCTTTTAACGAATGGTATTTTAATTAATGGCTCGTAATTAATGCCATTTAATTAATGGCCCTGAATTACAGTAGCCACCCCCTTGTGAAAAGCCCCCCCCAAACTCATGGTTGTGATTGCCTCTGTAGGGACCTGTTCAATGCAGCTTTCCTGTCGTGCTGGTCAGAGCTTAGCGAGGACCAGCAGGATGAGCTGATCCGCAGTATCGAGTTGGCCCTCACCTCCCAGGACATCGCCGAGGTCACACAGACCCTCCTCAATCTGGCCGAGTTCATGGAGCACAGCGACAAGGTTAGAGACAGCCACATTCTCTAGACACACACACACACACACACACACACACACACACACACACACAGCTCAACCCCTTCTCAATTAATGCACTCATTTAGTATCAGTATAACCATGGTAACCACAATGTCAAAATGGACGTTGAAAGTGACCATCTTCTTACACAGTCTGCAGAATCTTCATTCGTGTCTGGCATGGGAGTTTTGGTGTGTAGACTTTCCCTTCTTTTCTTTGTATTCATTCTAAATGATCTAAATTTAATGATAGATTTATGCAGCACTGGGCTCTTCTTGGAGTTTTCACATTCTCACATTACAGCATAAATTCATAGACTCACTCTGTCTTTTCCAACAATTTGCAGATATGTTCGAAGAACTCAAGGATAGGTTATTTTTAGAGTTGAAAAGTAATGTTAATTATAACATCTCCAGGTCTTTATAGTTCCTCAAATGCTTTGGAAGCAGAAAAGGGCTGTTTGAACATTCAAGTGTCACCACTTTTACCATAAACTCATCCTCTTGGAATGATAGAGCATTCTTCAAGCTTCTAATTTTGCCCTTTCTTTTGTTTGCATTTCTGCTAATTGGAAAGACTCCTGCCGAAAAGCCTTTGGAAACAAGGGAGTTCATTCAAACCACCACATTATTAAACAGAATTTTGGGAAAACTTGGTTGAAGGGTCCGCGGGTAAAGCCCAATTGGAGTTGAATTTAATACCTTCTAGAGGAAGAGGAGGAAAATGGTTTGCAGCTGACACGCTGCTTTTCCCAGTGTCTTGCTGCCAACTTATTTGTTCTGCTGATCCATGGCTGAAACTAAACCATATCCTAAGCACCTTGAGATTTAATGCAAATTAAAGTTGGGTAAGTCGAGCTGCTTATGTAGCCTTCCCCTTTGCCAAAGAGGCACCACGTCGATGGGATGTCCCTGAATTTTCCTTGGACACATTTCTGATGTGCCACAGCCGTTATCAGCCACATCATGTGTCTATCAAATCTTGTGTGACATCTTTTCCAGCAAGTTCTTTTTAAAATGTCATGACCTTCTGAGGCAGATTTAGTACGGTCACAGCACAAACACGACACAAACACACTTGGTTTCAATCTGCGTTCGTTCTGTGTCATTTCCTAGGGTCCTTTACCACTGAGAGATGACAATGGCATTGTGCTGCTGGGAGAGAGGGCGGCCAAGTGTCGTGCCTACGCCAAAGCCCTGCACTACAAAGAGCTGGAGTTCCAGAAGGGTCCTTCACCCCTCATTCTAGAATCCCTCATCAGGTAAGAGGTTCTCACCGCCCCCAGATCTCACTGCTTCAGCACACCTTAGACTCATATGCATATATATATATAATATATATTTTTTTTTTTTTACCACTCGCTAATTATGATGGAAATGTTTTATATAGTTTTGAGGTGGAAAATATCTCTGAAATCATGGGAAATGTAACATTCTTATGTGTTCCTCTATGGTTTTGTTTTTAGTTCAGCCATCCCATTGGGGGATTCCATTGTTTCTGGTTTGTGCATTGACTAAATACCTCTTATTTGGCAAAGCAGAGTGCTTTTTCAAGGATTTTGATTCGCTGCCACCGCAAATGTTTAGGTGGGATGTCAGTCATGGTTCTGGACTTGTGCGTCCAGGTGGTCAGGTACTTACGTCTCCCTGAGTCAGGCCAACGCAGAGGTCATTTCATTTTGCCATGGCAAAGAAGTGTAAACATCGCCAGAGAGCGCATTACATAACTCAACATCCTCCCTATTTCCATTTAGGTGGGAGGTTTCAGACAGCATTCAGAGAAGGCGCACTGACACACCACAGACGGGTCTGCTAATGGCTTTCCCTGAGATGGTACCGCACCGTAGGTGTGTAGTGTACTGCGGTCTGTAGTGCATTCTCCTCTAGTAAGCTTATTATGTGAGCGCTGAATTTATTGCTAAGAAACTGTTTTCCACCAGTATAGTGGATTTCTTTCTTTTTTTCTATTTTATTTAAATTTCAAATGGGATGAACCTTTATAAATAATAATAATAAATAATTTTTAACTGGCCAGGTCTTTGGGTTAATTATGCATTTAGAGTTTTATGATAAAAAGAGTTGTCTGATTAATCTTTGGCCTCGTGCTGGTGGTCTTCACAGTAAGTGGAAAGATTGCTTCTCCCCAGCCAGGAATAACACTTAAGAGAAAATTGCCCTATATAACACGTTTTACGCACTGACCTCCTCTGTACACCCAAGCCTCCAAATCTTTTTGCACTTTATTTCCAGCCTGTGATCATTTTCGGTGCGTCTCGAGTGAAATTGTTTTTGGGGGGGAAACTTGTGAGGGATTGATTTTATGAGGGGCTCTCCAGTCTACACACTGAGGCTGGGGCTGTAGTTGGAGTGGATGCCCGGCTGCTCTGGCGTCCGACTACCTGTTAGGTGGCACGTCCATGTCTCTGTCGCCCAGTCATCCTTTCCATGCCCTCCTCTACCGCCTTCTCCTTTTTTTCTTTTTTTCCTTTGTGTTGTTCACAGAGATCTGTTTCGCAGGCCCACAGTGGGACCTGTGCCTCTTTTTATCCATTGTGTGTGTGTGTGTGTGTGTGAGTGAGAGTGTGTATGTGTATGTGTGTGTGTGTGTGTGTGTGTGTGTGTGTGTGTGTGTGTGTGTGTGTGTGTGTGTGTCTCCGGTTGGGCCGAACCTACCCAGGGAAAGCCTGTTTTCAATTTCATCAAGCCCTCCTGTTGCGAGCCAGTTGGCGCGACGTTCTCAAACCGTCCATCTGGTCCTCACCTCTCTTCTGAGATGCCCCCCCTCACCCCCCCACCCCAACCCCGGAAGCTCCCCACCCCACCCCCAAACCCCCACCGAAACCACTGTGTGTAGAGTTGCACACATATATGCTGTAAATGAATGTAAACACGGGCCAGACGCTACCCATTTGAGCTCTCTGTAATCAGATGGTGGGGTGCTGCTACGGCTTCTGTGGTGGATTGGCTTGATGTCATCTGATGATTAGAAAGCTGCTGATCCCTCCCACTCTCTGTCTCTTTTGGGTCCCTTTCTTTCCATTTCTCTGATCCCAAAGGGCTTGTGTTGATGTAAGCCGAGCTTGAGTGCATTTTAAGGATTACTTGGTGGCATTTCATCTATAACTAAGATGGAACAGAGAAGGTCTTCTCAAGACTCGTGCAGTGATTGAACTTAATGTTATTCAATCCCTCTTTCTTTGCTGTGGAATAAAGCTTTAAGAGGACGTTCCATTCTTAATGACAGAATTTCGTGATTCCATTATAAATGCTACTTAAATGTCTATCTAAAATTCTCCCCTCTCCTCCTTTCAAGAGAGGATGATCTGATTAAGATGTTTGTCTTTAAGGACTTTCAGACATGACCACTGGCTAATATTCTGCTTTCCTACTGCCAATTGTTGATATTTGTAGAGAAAATGGCTATTGTACCTTGTGAATATCATCCATACAGGGACTTCTGATTGACATTTTTTGAAATCATGACTAAGATCATCAGATCTCTTTTACCAAAAATCTGTGTGGATCAAGATGAATCACGTATCTTATTCCCATTTCCTGTGAATCAGCATTTAAACAGCACACTGTCTTTTGGCAATTTCCTATCAATTGGATCGCCCGTTACAAATAAGCACTTTCCCGCATTCCTGAGTCGGAAGCGAGAGGAGAATGTGGTGAAGAACTTCTCTGGAAGTGTCCACACCATCACCAGATGCGGAGCCATTGTTTAGCTTTATGAGTTAGTCACGAGCTGTCCAGGAATCAGGGCTGGACCGATGGGAGAGGGGGCAGTGTGTTGAGCCTCGGAGTCCATTGGGCCAGAGACCAGCAGGAGAGCTGTGATGATGGAACCAGATGGGTGGCTGGCTTATAACTGGCTAATATTGACCCAGCACACAGAAGGAGAGACACTGTATAGCAGCCATGGAGACAAATCGAGAGACTCGCAGACGCACTGTAGGTCACCTGAGTGCTTCCCTTCTTGCTTCTGCTGGCAGTGGATCACAATGGATTGAATTTGTCATAACAGCCACTTTTTAGTGTAGTGGACTGGCAGATACTGTAAGCAAATTTGGGGCAAGTTCACAGGGTTCGAGTCCCAGTGCTGAGATTCAGAGTTCCAGTCGTCGTCTATTTTATTCTATCGGAGGGATATTGGCTGCCCATTAAATGAGGCACCTTCATTAGACTCGACCCTCTTAAAAAGAATCTGCGACGATTTTATGACCCTTTTTTCCCTCAATGAAGTGAATCTGTTTTATTCAAGCAGAAGGTTTTGATTTTCGTCTGGAAGGAGTTTGGGCTGGTATTTCTCAAGCACGGTTAAGCGCTTTATTTACAGCTTAAATCTGCGGCCTAGAGCTCACGCGCTGATGCATTGGCCTGGCTCAGGTCTTTGTATATCCCCCTGTACACCCCCATCTGTCTACAGTAAATGCATCTTCAAATCATTGCTCCAGAGCCATGAAATGGAATTTCAAATAAACCCTGGTATGCTGAGAGGAGTTGGGCTCTGAACCTGCTGCATCAGAACCATCTTCCTGATGGGCACTGTGCTCCAGATCTCAGACCCTACAGAAATCATATCTGTATGCTGCAAGACAAGTGGAACTGGAAGGTGGCCAGTTCTGTCTGTCAACTTAAGGAGTTTGGATGTAGGAGTTCATGCAGAGTAACACACAGAAGTATGCCTACTGTAACAGTTGTATGTCTCACACAGGGCCTGTGGGCTCGAAAGATTTCAGTATTTTTAAAACAGCTTTTCCTTATCCATGCCTGTCAGCGCAGGCTTCATCTGCAGCTTGCATGAAAGGTTCCCAGGTTTCAGGTTTTCATGCAGGGGAGGTTGTTTTGATTTGGTTTTATGGAATCTTGCTCTCGCGTCCACAACAAGACAAACATGAAGCAACAAGAAAACAAATGCAGAAAAGCAGAAAGCTTTGTTCGAGAAGTGACAGGAGTGGAGCTCAGAAAATGCATCAGCCTCATCACACCTCTTTACAACTTCAATTGAAATCGTGGTTGTTGGTCTGTTGTTAATTATCTGACCAAACACATTGACTCACACAGAGGATCTGTTCAAATACTCAGGACATTTTTGGGGGTTCTAATTACAGCCAGAATCCTGTCACAAACAAGCTGTCCAAAAACCAAATGAGCCACCATAGGTTAAATGAAGTGTGGCAAAAATATTTGGGCAAAAAAATATGTTAAATGACCGAACTTGATTCTTCATTGGTTGTTTTGGAAATGTCTCTCCCCTTTAGGTCATCCCATGCACTCTGGCACAGTAAATATTTACTGCTGATTTTCACATTCAGTATCACACAGATGCCCCCAATTAGCATCAAACAAATAGCTTAATTGTCATAGGCTCTTTCTCATGGCATCAAAGGAGAGCCGCTAAATGTATGAATGCTCAATTGTGTCTGCATTTAATTGCATCTCCAGACACGCAGAACTTCCCTAAGCAGTAAACAAATGAAACCTAGACTCATACACGTTTTATGAGTACATGCTTTCTGCTCAACTGCATCTGAAAATAGCTATAAAATGATTGGAGCGAGTGCTTTTCCTGCGTATGTTTTAAAGATAGACATTTTACAACAAAGCGACGGCTAAGCCAAGATGTGTTCCTCGACGCTGTGATTTGGATTAATGACAGAGGCGTTGGGTGGGTCCGCGTGGCTCCCCCAGCATTCTCATTGCATAAAAGCCTTTCAGCAGAGCAGGATGATGAATGGAGTTGATAAATGAAGCACATCTGTCCATAAGGAGCAGAATGTCCACACACAAACACACGTGGCACCCAAAGGTCATTCCAGGCCACACAGTTCCTGCCTTTGTGACCTGAGACCATTCACCATCTAGGCCTTGTAGTCCTCTGTAGAAGCCATTGCAGTCTTCTGAAGAGATCTTTTGACAGAGAGGAAGCACCTTTGGAGAAATTCACTGGTGTCAGTTTCAAAACAAACTTGCGGTATTAGTCTCTGTCTACTTAATGTCTTCATGAATGCATTATCCTAAGGTGTTTTTCACCTTCTACACACAAATATGTTTTTCTGTCAACATTTGAGGAATTGAGGTATTTGTTTTGCTCTGGCCAAGAGTTTTGGGCTTTTGTAAGTGATGGATCACCACTTGCCACCACAAAGAGATATTTTCACTCAGGCCGTGCATGGCTTTCGTCAAACTACAGAAGAATAACTGAAGAAGCTCACTGTGGAGGTACAGTACATTTAACAGTTGTCATTTGGAATGGAGAACTTGGAGCATTTGAAGGTTCCAAGGTTCTCAGCTACTTCCTACTGTCTTTTATTTGTTTTTGTGGGTGGCCTCTCTTGTCTGTCACTCAGAGCAAACAATATGGAATGCCCCTCCAAATAACATGACCTTTGTGTGGTTTGCACTCTTCTGACAGAAAGGGGACACAAAAGGGCCCACTCATGTCAACTGCCATGGGAATTTTGCTATGTGATTTGCCCATAAAAAGCCAGTTTTGCAGCTACTTGTGACAGGAGGCGGGATAAAGACCTGACCTTGATATTGCCACATGCTTTGTACCAAAGAGAGGCTATAGGATGAGAGGACTTTAAAGTCACTTATTTCATAGAAAAGTGTTTCATGGCCACATGGAGTTTGTGTGTGGATGTACTGATTTTTATGCTATATCAAAGTAGAGGCAGACACTGATTTTAAAAATACATTTTTATTTTAGATTTGTCATCCATTAGGATACTATAAAGAGCTGTACACATTTTACAAATGTAATTTTCATTTAAACTACATTTATGTTTTTAAACAAAATAAAAATCTGTCCTGTACCTGTCAGTCAAAGGTTGCTCGTTCCTGCTCTAATCGAACAAAGAGGCTTGATAATAATTGTGGCTTCTGAGCATGGCTTATTTTGAGGAATACAACCTAGTTGCTTTAAAACAAACAAACAAAAACAAATAGACACAAATACAATAAAAACAAGGCAAAACTCACCTTCTTCTATAGAACAGTGGTAAAAAATGCTTTCATAAAAGCTTAAACATTTTTAATACATTTAACGATAAATACAAAACATCACCTATCATTTACAATCAAACGTGGTCCATCACACATTCAGTCAAATCCGGAAGTACTGCAATCATCAACAACAACAACATGGAAAAACAAAATCCAGAAGTGGAAAAAGCGGCATGTTTGGTTGCCCAGGTTGTGAAGAAATCCCTTGACATTAGCATTGTGCTACAAATAAGTTTGATTTGTTTGTTGTCTTAAGTCTTTAAGGCATGAAACCCTGAGGTCTGATCTTCATCTCCATGCGCTTCAGGGAGTAGCTGGGTCCGTGCCAGCCATACCAGGTGATGCCGTCCGTGCTGTGCTTCTTGTGCTGACCAAAGCGGTAGTACATGCCATTGGGGTTAGAGTCAGTGCAGCAGTTGTACCAGTAGCCACCTAAAGAGGGGGAAGAGAGGGAAAAATAAGCATGAAAAACTAGGCATCTAACAATCCATGGTCTTGTGATTGTGTAAAGTTGTTGACTGCAAGCTCTTTCCAAAATTTTCCCCCAAACTTACCCTTGCGAAGTGCAGCGCAGTCATCCACACACTTGTCGTTGTCCTTGTCCTTTGTGCTGAAGTTGGTGTTGTTGTGGTAGCGCAGTGAGTCACCGGCGTTGCCGCTGTAGTTGGCGATGAAGAGCTTGTAGCTGTTCAGTTCGTTGCTGATGGTGAAGAAGCCATATTCAGCATAGCGAGTCTCTCCCTCCCAGTCCTGAAAGTAGGAAAATGTAGTCATAAGAGTCATCCAAGAGCTTGTCTGAAGTTTGATTTAATATTCCTCACAGGTGCTATCTAAGCCTACGTGAAATGTGCAAGTAATTTGAAGCACTAACAATGCTCCCTCTGGAGCCGTTACAGTGCTCTATGATCGAAAGATAATACCTGTGTTTGTTTTTCACATTCAGAGATTTCTCTCCGTCAGCTTTACGCCTTGTGCTAAATCCAGGTTTAGCCAAACCCGCTCTCTCTGTCTCTGTCTCTGTTGAACTCCCTGACCTTGGATGTTTGCCTATGTGCCTAGTCGAGTTTGGTTACTTTTGTCCTCGTCTTTGGCCTACATTCTTTCCCATCTATAGAACAATCCTCTCCCACATTCCTCCCAGGCCCCTTACCTCCATCTCTATCCTCAGCACGGTGGGCTGGCGGGTCATGCGGAAGATGTTCTCATTGCCCAGCCAGAAGTCCCCACGGATGGTGCCGAATCCCTTCTTGTACTGTTTCCAGTCACGGTTGAAGCTGCTCAGGCCCACCTTGCGTCTCTGGATGACAGTCCAACCACCTCCGTTTGTCTCCATGTCACAGAACACCTACAGAGGAAATGGTCAGGTTGAGCAATTCATTTTGGAAAGTTGCATTTATTTATTTATTTATTTATTTATTTATGAGGATACTGTGGATTAAATTTCATGTAGCTGACTCACGTCCAGTTCAGGTGTGCCCAGGTAGTCATCAGCGGGCAGTTTGTATTCTCCCGAGATCTTGTAGTTTCTGGTGTACAGTGATGCGCAGTCATAGATGGCCTCTAAAAAAATTTCACAAGCAGAAGCAAAAATATTCAGGGAAGATTGCTAAAACAGATGCTGATATATAAAATGAAATGAACTTAGCAGAGTTGTATTGATGCAAATCTACAATTAATGATGTGCCCAAGGGGACACCTTAAAGGGATTTTTGAAGTGCAAGTTTGGATTTGGCCTTCTAGTTCATGCTGTGAAGGATATAAGGGACATTCAACATGGTGTGGCTCAACTAGGCCCATATTTTCTCTTTGTCTTTGGTCAGTCAAACACTGTGATGCTATCAAGCCCTCTCAGGAGATCACTGCTGTAAAAATCCTTTCAGCCCACCAGAGACAGACAAAGTCTGACTGCTTCCATGGCTGTAGCGTACTGTAGCTAGGAGACTGTTAGCCTGCCCATCAGCCCCCAGCTTTCTTTCAGCCGCCTCGGCTCGGCAGTCTCTGTGTAATTTGCAAATTCCTCTACAAAGCTTTCCTGTGTTCCCTGTGCCAACAGCAGAGAACTAACTGCAGACATCCAAGGCCCTAGACGGCTGGCTAATTGGGTATTAAAGTGCAGCATTGCGACACGGTTCGTTTAATGGCAGCTCCTTTTTTTTGACGGGAAATGATGAATAGTTTGTTGCAGCTTAAATGGCATTCCGTGGGAATGACTGCTACTTCATGGCCTTCAGCTTCATGGCCAAACCAGCAGGCTGCAGGTTATGGGTACAAATTACGGCTTGTGCGACACGGACAGCTACTGTGTACCAGACAGCGGGAGACTGTAATCATCCGGAATTCCAGGCAGCCTGCATGGGAATTCAGAGAGCACCTTGCCTAATTACAGTGTTTCAAAGTGCCCCCAAACTATGTTAACAGGTTATACTGAATAAAAAAAACGCATCTGCTGCTTGGGATTCTTGGGATATCAGCGGAGCAAATGTTCCTGGAAGGGGTGGACCTAAAGAATGTGGGGTTGACAATTGATGTCATCCTTTCGTCCATCCGTCTGTTATCAGATCCTGTTGGATAAATATTTAGGACAGGTAACCAAAGCTTGAGCTTTTATTGCTCTCTCCCTTTCAACTAAGTTTTAGTCATTCACTTTATGTTTTCCCTATTCACTGCTTAGATAAAGGTTCTATTCACTGGAGCATGGATAATGAGCTGCCATATTTTTGTGTGACTGTTAAAACCATTTGACTTGTCCGTTTGGAAGAAGAAAGGGGATCAGGTATCTAGCTGCTTTTATTCGGGCCCTTTGCGAGGGCGGATCAGCAGAGTTTTTCACCATTCGCTTCACTCAAGCAGACGGCCCGTGAAAGAGGAGAATGGGTGAGGAAATCGAAGGCGAAGCAAATTTCCTGTGGCTGCAAGATGACAGCATAGTGCCAGAGACTGTAACAGTGATTTATGCTGTGGCCTGGCGTATGGCTTTCACACCTGGACAGACGTCACACAGCGGATGTCAGACTGTGGTGGGGATTGGGGGAGTGTCTATGGGTGGGTGTGTGTGTGTGTGTGTGTGTATGGGGGGGAGGGGGTCATTGAGGTCTCGGCTTGTTGTCATGTTTTTCTTGAGGTTAGCACCAATTTAGTTTAGCCCCTAAAGGTATTTTCTACTAAGACAGAATCACCTTCAGGGTCAATTTGAAGTCCAGAGTCTCTATAGAACCGTTGATATAGTTGGTGGTTATATTTCAGTTGGAAGCTCATTGACAGTTGCACGTTTTGGGTTGAGAAAAAGACAAGAGTAACAGTGTCTGTCAAACTGTCCCTGATTTAGTTCCATTTGCCCAAAACACATCATTAAACATTTGTCTGGATACCAATTATGAATCAGTTTCCACTAAGTTGCAGTAAGATGTGTGAGTGTGTGTGTAATTGTCTGATGAGCGTCTTACCTGATGAGGTGCGTGTGTGGGCCTGAGCGCCCTGCATCTGCATGATCTCCACGCGGTTGTTGATCTCGGAGTACTTGCTCTCGGCCTCGGTGACGCGCTCCTCCTGGCGACGGCCCTGCTGGGCCAGCTCCATCATCTGGCGCAGGATGTTGAGCAGGTCGGCCTCCTGCTTGCCCCGCAGCTCGTCCAGCATGCTGGTCAGGTTGGCCACCTGCACCTTGAGTGAGCGCACCTCGTCACAGCACTGACCTTTGGAAGGCTTTGGCGGGGCAAGGCGCTTCTTCAGGGAGTCCTGGGCCGACGATTCGCTCAGCAGCAGACATGACAGCAATGTAGCCACACTCACCAGCACCCACTTCTGCATGGTGGTCTTAGTAGGAAATGAATTTAAAAAATGGAGGGAAAAAACTGACAGCTGCTTAAAAAATAAGCTTTTGACTGGCTGTTTCTTGACTTTGCTGACTTCTTCAAAGTCTGTCTTTCCTTGGTCTGCTTGTGGTCCTCTTTTTCTCTTAGTGAAGAAGTTTTTCAGAGAGTGAGTAGTTTTGCCGCAGGTTGTTTATCAGAAGTTTGATTGGCGAAGGTTCTTCTTCAGTGATGAGCTGCTCTCTCTGTTCGCTCTTGACTCTTTGGTTGTGGCCTGGTGTGGTGGCATCTTAAATATCTTCTCCAAATGCATGGAGGACCTCCCCTTTTGGTTTGGGCTCACAGTCACTGACCCCCCCACCGCCTGGGCTTCTGGCCCTTCCCACCCCCTCTTCCTCTCTCCCTCTCTCCCTCCCTTCCTTCATCCCTCCCTCCCTCTCACCGCCCGCTCTTGCTTTCTGCCTGGTTCCCCAGGGCACTCTCTCTCGTCAGGTCCCACCCAGTGGCTCTTCCCTCCGTCAGGTGTGAGGAGTTTTGCGGGACATTCTGTCTTTCTGTCTCTCTCTCCTTTTTTTTCTTTCCTTGTGTACAGACACACACGCACACACACAGACACAGAGTGACACAGCGACAAGGCTGACAAACAATGCTCCATTATTTTCCAGTAAGACTCTGCTTGTGTTGCCATGCATTTAACCCCAGAATGTTTTAGTTTTTTTTTAATGAGGGAAAAAAGCCCTGGTATTCACCACTGTTTTATTAGAGAGAGTGACTCATCAGCAGGAAGCCGCACCTTTCAAACACCTTTAATTGCCTAACTAACTTTTAATCAGGACGATTAGTCTGCTGCCAAGATGGCTTTTGTGCCTTGGCACTTAAATTTGCAGTCTGGTTCACTCAAAACCCATCTTCCAGTCACACACTGTGATGTACTGACTCATGCACTCAGGCAATCTGTTCTTTGGTAGAAAAATCTGACAGAAATACTCCTGAAGTGTGACGGAATAATTCCTGTATTGCTGCAGGAGGAGGAAAAACTTTCATCCCATACACTAGAGTTCTGGTCAATTCAATTCAATTGGATTCTGTTGGGCCAAGAGTAGGTTTTACGCTAAGTCTCGTGGCTTACTGTAGATTGCTCTGTGTGTGACCCTGCCAGAAAGGGATGGCTGGCCGCCCCCATGCATAAAGTATGTCGGTGACATCATTGTCTCATTCCCTTACTCAGTCCTTTTGCTTGATGTGTGTGTGTGTGTGTGTCTCCCCGTGGTGTTGGCTGCCTGCGGAATCACTTTTGCGTCGTATTGTAGGGACAAACAAAAGAAACCAGATGTTGGCGGGAGGGGGACAACTGAAACTGTTTTGGACGGAGGACCCACTAATAACAGTCATAATACTAACTCACGCTGTGGAAAATGACAGTGTGAAGACCGGGTCCTCCAAAATAGGGGTAAACGTGTGTGTGTGCATTTGTGTGCGTGCGTGGGTGTGTGTATGTGAGTGTTAGAGGAGGTGGGCTATGTCTGGTAAATGCAGGAAACACTTTCAAAGCGTCTGTCCCTGGAGATTTATTATCCGCTGCCAGAAACACACTGCTGCTGTTTCCAGCGCTGCTCAAACACACTCTCTGTACACTACACTACACTACACTTTTTTTTTTTTTTTTTTTTTTTTTTTACTTTCCCCTTAATTTCCCTCACTCTGTCTTTCACCTTCTTAGCATTCATTCCATTACCTTTGACACCCTCCAATATCCTGTCCCTGGGGCTAATTTAAAACCATTTGAGGCGCTATTCTGGGCAGCAGGTTTAATTTCTCAAATAAAATTTGTATTATGTACTGAAAAGCATAAAGGCTGTATTCGATGAAAACGTGTGAGCACATCTATGAAATATGTGCATACAGTGTATTTAAATTTCCAGTCTCTGTTTGTTTGAGCTATTTTCGTTTTTTTCTTTTTTTTCACCCAGAGGGTTCCATAAAACCTTTACCTCAGTTGTATGAAACATAAAGGCTCTGTTCCTTGGATTGTTTGTGTCTGTAAACACCTTGCCACCAAAATCTGAGGACCTGAAACCTGAGCCTATGAGCAAACAAGAGCCAATATTGACTTAAATGGAGAGGGAAAAAAGAGAGTTAACGCCTCTCGTAGTTCTGTTGCCCTCTAGCCTTTCACCCTGTCAGCTTTGCAGGGGGGGAAACCTAAGTGACATGGAGTCCTTAAGCACCCCACCCTTGATGTTGGAACCTGCCCTGGACATATGGTTTCCTGGAGTCCACTCTGAGCTCTTTCTCCGTCAGGGCTGGGTGGTTGGGACGTTGGGTCAGAAAAACACTGGGCTCTGCTTAGCATCATCCTCCAGGAAACACACACTGGCGCTTTACTGAAGGATGTCTCTTCACCATCCCAGCTCTTATATAAGTGTTAAAAGGCCCTTTTGGTGTGTCATTTGTCCGGAATGTGGGAATATTTTGGATGAACATTTTCTTCCCCGTCGTCGTGGTCGTCACGGGTTCCAGCCCAGTGCACCTCTGTGCGTGGCAGCAGTTTAACAGGTAACTGCTCTCCCATCCATGGGTGCTGCACACGCCACTTCACTGTGGACACAACAACAGAGAAGCCCTGTACTCCCAGTGCTCAACCCATGCAGCCACCCCCCTCACCCACTCCCTCCCTCCTGACCATCTTGCAGTAATAACCTTGTTTGTCTCCTTCACAACAAGCGCCGGGGATTTAAATAAGAAACAAAATACCCCGTTCAGTAATTGTCCAGTGTATGTAAATAATTATTTTGTTTAGAGGGAATCTGTCCCCTCAGTAACATAATGTTTTAATGGACTGTCTTTGATTAGTACATGTAAACAACACAGTTCTTTCATATACTTAAGAATTCCAGTAACCTTTCTGGTTTAAAAATAGCCTTAGCCGATATTTGCTTTATTAAACTTTTGCTTAGGTAAGGCCTTATTCAACATTTACAGTGTAAAATGTAAGAACTGCAGATGCCCAGGGCAGACTGTGAAGTCAGTATTTTATTACTGTACGGTTTGTTGCTTTTGGAAGTCTCCTGAAGAGATACTTGAACCGATTAGAAATTTCGCTTCCAGATAGGAACAGTTAAATCATCACAGTGTAGCATGAAAGGCTTTGGACTATAAACTGTTTAATGTCAATTTAAATCGATTCGGTTTAGATCTCTCCTTTCCTGAAATCCAACCACCCTGCCTGACTCAGGCCCAGATGGCATTAACTCATGCCAATTGGACCTAAATGGCAGTATGGCCTCATAGTGTGCGTCACAGCACACTTTCCCCCTGCTTATTTAATACCTAACACGCATTGTTAGGAAATACGCAACTGCTGCTATTTTTGGAGGATTCCACAAGGTGCAATTCCTGCTTGTAATGCACATCTGCACATTTCCTTTGTGCCTTGTTGGACTGATTGAATAGCAGCTGGATTGATTGCTCCCTAATGCAATGTTTCGATTAGAGCTGTAACTGGTGTCCCTCCTGCACCCACATGCAGGTGGCTCCTTGAGCTCAGCGGAAGCAGCACATCCAATATGACCTCACTACCGATGCTTTGAAGCCCTTCTTTTATTTATGTCTTTATTTTTTTTTTTTTCATAAGCACCCACAACAACTTTGATGAGTGTTACAGGATGAGTCATAGGTGGATTCATATTCATCATTCCCATATGCGAAATTACATGGTCAAGACCGCCTCCTTATTTCCGGCAGGTACTCATATGACATCATTGTGTCTTCCAGCAAAAGGAACCGAAAAATTTGGAAATATCCTCTGGGATAGATAAACAGGGTTCCCACGGGTCAGGGAAATCATGGAATTTTGGTACAGCCAGTTCCAGATATGGATTTTTTGTGGACCGAGTCACAGAATATCAGGGAATTTTGGTTATGGCATCTAGTCTCTGTTTCTATGCTTCCTTCTTAGTCTTTATTGAAATATACCTTCTGTCATGCCTTTCTTGATATTTCGAGGTTTTGACAGACAATATACAGTATTGCACAACTTAAAGGAATTCTCCGGAGTGAATCAAACCGAAGCTCTGTTGTCTGAGGCTGCCGAGTGCTGTCGATAGGTATCA
>JASCQY010000173.1:10357507-10368235 GCA_030264315.1 Sardinella tawilis
GCCGCTACCGCTAACTGATTAGGGCATGTGAAAACGAAAGCACAGTGAAAAAGACATGCCCTAATCAGTTAGCGGTAACGGATAGTTGAATTCGGTTTACGCTCTACCTAATAATATACTGTATTACCCCCACTCAGAACCAAATCTGTTAAAACTCAAGTGAATCTATGCCCACTGAGTTTCACTTGGCCTGGTGTTTCGGGAATTTTTGACCAAAATTAACAATTTGCTCTGCTCGCTTCGTGCCTAACAATAACCCTCAGCTGTGCTATATTCATGGTATAGAACAGCCTCTCAGGGCTTATTGCTTAATTATAGTGAAGGTCATGGACATTTTTCATTTTAGTCAGGGAAAGTCATGGAAAAGTCAGGGAATTTTAAGTTTGACTTACAGAGGAACCCTGTAGAAAATCTTACTCACACAGAAGTCCATTTAAATAATGTTTTGTGTTTTTTAAAAGGCAGTTCAACATTTTGGAAGCTGCCTACCACCACCCAGATTGGGTTCTACTTTCTTGACCTAGGGGTCTGTTGGTGTGTTAGTGTTTTGACTCCGTTGTGGATTGTTCCAGCAACTGGCTAGTGACTAATTCTCAGCACGTTTCCTTATTAGACCCTCACCTGTGACTCTGTAAGTGCCACCCTGCTCAGATTCCTCTCTGAATATAGACCTGTTTTTATGCTAGCTTACTGTCTCCAGAGGGGTGTCACATTGTCATTCCTTGTGCCCCATTAAGACGTCCAAACAGTATAGTGTCTGTCACATTCGTCATCCCCATAGACTGCAAACACCACAAGCGCCAAGGTGGCTCCTGCCTTCCTCAGTCACATGCTGTGGCCACCCCTAGAAGGCCAGTAGTTGTCGTTGTGTCTCAAAAGCCCATCTATTTCCATAGGCCCCTTAAGTCATCTGGTTTAGCGCTGTCACGCGTACATGTGTGCACCCATTCGAATCAATGTGATTGTTTTGAGTCAGATGAGTACATCATTGGCTACCCATGTGTTTCACAGGAGGAGACTATCTGTGCCTGTTATCACTCACAGGTTTGAATTGATCTTCAAGGAAGGAAACATCTTTTTTTTCCCCTTGGGTGATTTTTTAACGGTATAGCCAGATTGAGTCACCCTCTGTCCTTGCAGGACTTCCTCGTCTCCAGGTCTGGTCTGCATCATGAGGCGCGGGTTCTGTTAGTTCCAGCTGGATGCTGACTCATTCCCCTCACCCCCAACCACCCCAAACCTGCAGTGTTCTCTGTGGTGTTCTCTCCACTCTTCCAGCAAGCCTCCCAGTTGGTCCTGGCGACTGGTCTGGGTAGAACTCAGAACCGCATTGTTACATTAGAGTGAATGAGTGTGGAGTGGAGTTTGTTCGGGCTACCTCATCTTTGTCCCGTAAAATGATCAATTAACATTTTGACTCAGTAAAAATGGAGATTACATAACGTTAATAACCCTTCAGTGTGATTCCTGGTGCCATTTGTGGTGGAGAGTCAATATAAGCGTTTTGTGTCAGACGAAGCTCATGCCAGATGCCTCCTGTAGAAGTCGAGCAAGCAGCTCGAAAATCAAAATATCCTGTAAGAGTGCCAAGCTGTCAGTTCCAGTCGAGCCATTCATGGGTTCAATTTGGTGGATGGCAACGGGAGCCAAAGAATGCATCAGGTCCCTCACCCACCGCTCGAAATTACATAAGCTTTATTAAGGTTTTTTTTTTTTTTGCCTGAGGTACCGTAAGTGAAGGAAGGCACAGCCGCCACAGATTCCTCTCCTCTTTTATGACTTGCCATGGAAAAGGGCACAAGGATGACAGCGGGTAGATCTGTTGTTCTGTCCTTTTGATCTCTCCAGACTGACTGTGCACTCTCTGATTGTCTCTTTTTCCTGTCTTTGGGGCATGCTATGCAAAACTTCCTCAAAAAAAAACAAACTGTGGGGATAATGAATATTTTTAAAGGCAACTTTTCTTTGTCAGTTTAGGGGTGATTTTAGAAGTGAACTGTAATAGGACATGTCTGCTTATGTTTTCATTTGACATAAGCACAAATGAAAAGGGTTTCTGTGTGTCCTGTGCTATTCAAACTACTGGTGGTTAGTGTCAGTTTTGACAGTAGCTGTAGCGCAGACTTATGAAGTAGCTGTGTGGTCTAAGGGTGGATGAAAGCGGAGAAGGATGTCTGTTGATCCCCAGGGAGCGCCAGTCTCTCTGGAGCAGTGTTCATTGTTTACACTCTAAACAAGTGAGGGAGGGTGATGTGATGACACACTGACAAGACCCACAGCCGTAAGACGATTTTTCAGAGCAAGGGCTTAACCTCTCATACCCCACAGAACAGATGCAGACAGCGCTCTTTGGCTCTTTGCAACTTAAGAGTTTCATTTTTTTTTTTGTCACATCTGATTTGTGATTTGACTTTTGCTACAGTATGATGCTGTCACTACCATTCATAAATAGATTTATTCGAATAGGATCATACAAAAGTGAATTTGAAAATGAAGTCTATTGCATTGTCTGCATTTCACTGGTGCTTTTGCTAAAAATATACCAACATAGTTATGCATAAGATATTTGCCTGAGATATTTGATCTGTATTTATGTATTATACTGTATATTTTCCACTCCTTTTAAGGGGTTTCAATCACACAATCAGAAATACAAATTAGCACTTAGGTAGTTTAAGAGTCTCATAGCTGTTTTTGTTAAGTGGGATGTGCCGTGTTCTGAATACTCTAGCATGTCCCTGGCACTAACCGAGCGTCTGGGAGGAGAAGCTCAAGTCCCTACGTGCCATTGCGTGCTTCTCTCGCCGAGGTTGCCGTAGTTACCAGGTGGAACCAATTAGAATGCAGTGGACAGGAGCCAGGTGCGCCGTCTGCCACCCGTTGAACAGTAGCTGGACTTGAGGGTAAAATGGAAGAAGAAAGACGAGACTGCTGCCTTTCTTCTAAATCTGTTCTCCAGTGTGTGTGTGCACCATGTGACTCTTCTCTGAGCTAAAGGGAACACCTTGTAACTGTTGTTTCCAGCCCCCATTGCAGACATAATACCAGTGGCCCACCTTTTGCTTTGTTGTTGTGCTGACCGCAGTCAACACAAAACTTTAGTGAGCATGTGTCCTCTTGTTCATGTTTACCCAGCCCAGAATGACTCTGCTGTCACCCCGAAGGATGTTTTTATGCATTGCATCTCTCCTTCATCTAGCCCGGCTCGTTTTTTCTTTGCACGGATGTGGTAATGATCACCGTATGGACTTCCTGAAAAGGGTTCTTTCAGCTCATTGTTTGTACCCTTTTCAGGGTCAGAAGTAAAACTCAGACAATTATTCCTGCAGGACAGAAAGGCCTTTGAAGTTTGTACAGCACTTGCCAGGTCTGTCTGTCTGCATTCCAAATAGAAGTTGTCTCATGGTTATAGACATAATGCAAGCGGCTATTCGGCCCTTTTCCATTGTTTTGGAATGGGCTAGGGGGCATCAGTGTAAGCTGTTATACAAAACTCTACATAGGAGCAAAGCTTTTTTGATTGATTATGATTTGATCAAAAAAGGAATTAGCTCCCCATAGCACAAAACAGATGTCCAGCAGCTACAATTCACTTTTTAAATTTGATCAGTATGTATGAGGTCTAGGGCTGTCCCGAAGTGGTGCAGATTGTTCCATTTCCTCGTCCAAGTGGTGACGTAACATTCCAGAGAGGTAGCAGTCACTGGCATGAATCAGCTCAACAAAAACCCTCTTGGGAGCTCCCCTTCGGCCCCTTGACCCAGAGGTGACAAGGCCTTCAGCAAGGCATTCATCCCAGTGAGGTTTCAGCTTGGACGTGTTAATGACAAAGGGTGCACGCCATGTACGCTTTCCAGGAGAAGTCCCTGCTGACCGCTTGTTTGCCAAGACAGCCGTCCTGAAGGTTTTTGTAAAAAACTGGTCATGCAGAAAAAAAGCCATTTTTCTTAAATGCGCAGCTTTTTCTTTAATCACTCTTAAATAAATCATTAAAACTGCAGGTCACTAATTAGTCTCCTGAGTTTGTATAACTGTTTGTACTTTTGGTGGATGGCCAATAGCGTTTAGTATTTTTTACTTAGTTAGAACCCCTGTGTACAGTTGAGAGAGAATTATGTAAGTAGTTGTTTTGATGAGTACTGAAATGGAGCACAATGGATTTGTGTTTAGAACTCTGTTTGCTTATTACTGCAATCTGATCAAACAAAGAATCTCTCCATGACTGTGTGTCCATTCCTTCCAACTTTCCATGCTGTATTGATTGTCAAACTGGCAGGCCCATAAGGGAAGTGTGCTTTCAGCCGTACGCTTCATCCATGTTTAAATGAATAGGCCATTTGTTAGATAGACTTACTGCTCTCTGAAGGAGCTATTTAGCATTTTAAATAGCACACAACTGTCTCATTTGCAGAGTTGTTTTTGTTAGCAGTGACATTTTTGAGAGTATCAATTGTGTGACTCATAGGCTTATTCTCTACCATACCATATGCCCTTGCTTTTGCCTGTTTACCAAATCAAAAACACTCGTCTGAGTTATTGTCTAAAGTATATCATCTACTGTAGGCTGGGCGTCAGGTTTGTATCCCACATTCCCATCCTTTTGTCTAAAGATCCGAGATCTCTCAAAAGCCGGGTTGTAGTCTCTGAGTGACTCTCGTCAGTAAAGAAGATGGGGAGCTTTCAGTGTGGTCTGCTGGTCAAGTTGCTGATCCTGGGTCAGGGGTCAGAGTCTCCCTTTTGTGTCAAATACTCTAGCAATTTAGCAAAGGTTTGGAAAGGAAATCAGCCCTTTTTTCTGCAAGTAGGTCTGTCATTAATGTTTGTCAGAATTGCCTTGACAAAAATGATTGACAGAAATGTGGAAACTGACATGATATCAAATGTCAAAATCAGTTGCTCCAAGAAATGTGCTTACCTGTCATGACCTGAAATCGATTTGGACAGACATCTTGCTTTTGAACTCTTACAGTAGTTCTTGGAAATTGGCTTGTATTCTCATTTAAGCCAAACTTGCTTGTTTTCTCAGCTGTCTGTCCCATCGATTGAAGTTCTGGGTCAAATTATTGGTCAATCATTTTATAATGGCTCAGGTACCAAATGAATCAGGGAGTCACCCTCCTGCAGATAGACTAAAGCAAACATAGTGGGCCTCTGGATTTCTGCCTGACATGGTGTAGTGGTATGTCGCTAATAAATGATGTGGTGAATTTGAAAAATGATCTGCTTTCCAAATTAGTCTCACCAAATGGGAACTGGTGTATATTTCAGGAGGCAGTAGACTGCTGTTTTTACAAGACATATTCTTCTTTTGAGACCTATCATTTCAGGTGAGCTGCCATTTCAGGATAATAGTCTGCTGTTTCCAGCTAATCAACCATGTACTGTGTAATTTGAAATTATTTTCTTAGAATGTGGAAATCCCAAGGGATGATTAGAAAACATGACCATTCCTCATCTTTTTATTTTTGGCTGATCTAAAGTATTGTTTTTAAGGCTTGTCCTTTTCAGTTTGATCATGGAGAACAGTTTGTGTGTTATGAAACACATACTTCAATTTAAGTGCTAGATTCCTACTTCTTCCCTCTTAATCATTACCTGAAGATATGCCTGGATTTTGCTTGGGGCAGTATCCATTTGCCCAGGCCTGATTTCAAACGCTACAATCGATGTGTCAACAGACATGTTAGAGAAACTCCTGTCAAGCTCAGTTGTATTTATGCACCCCAGGATGTAGAGGCTGTTAGTTTGGAAAATTCTGCGGCGTATTTGACTAATACTTTATTGCCGGTTTGTGGTCTGTGGTTCAGGTTTCTGTGTTTTCAGCGTGAGGCCACAGGTATGCGTCTTGTCCAAGGCCTGGTCCTGAGGTCAGGACCAACCAGCGAAGCTTGGCAATCGCACACTCGCGTCCGTTCCATCCCTCATACATCAAGGATGAAGTCATTTGTGATGAGCTCGGTCGCATAGTTTTCTTTCTTTTTCTTAGGAAACCTTTTCCAAGGGCCTGATTGTGTCCTGTCAACTCTGCAACTTTAGGCGTCAAAGCAAGTGGTTTTTGGATGCATCTGTGAGTGAGCTCTTAAGACTGCTGCTGTCAAGATGGATGACCCTGTCCTGCCCCTGTCTGTCACCAATGTTCAGAAGGAATTGGAGGAGAGATGAGGGTGGCGACCAAGAGAAGGGGGGGGATGGTGGCTGAGTCTTGTTTGGGATGGAAAAGCACCTCTCTCCTTCAAGCACCCTATGCAGAGATTGGGTGGTTACAACTGGGCTTTAATCCCATCTACCCCTCTTTGATTGCAATCAGGCTTTGGTACAAGCCAGTGGTTGTTCTCGGAGAGCTTGAGCCATGTCAAACACCACAGCCTTGGGCTGTCACCTACCGTTCCCTGCCTCCAAACAGCTGTGGTCCTTGACAGGGCTTTGGGATAATTACTCACTGGTTCAGTGGCACTTCACGCCGTTCTGCACACCCACCAGACCCTGCTCTCATTCCCAATTTAAAAAAAAAAAAGAGAGAACAACACGCACCAAACAAAAACACACGCCTGGAGACATGATGGAGCTCCATTCTGCTGTGTTCAGCCCGCTTCCATATGCTGTCTCACTTCTGCTTGTGTGGTTTGGAGAGTCGGGAAACAAGTCTGGTTGTTTTATCTCATGGGGATGTGTGTTTATCTGACCCAGGCAAGCCCTGCCTCCTTTATCTTGCTCTTATCAGGGTTTTCCATTGAGTCATGCTACCAAGTCCTTTTTGTGGTGAGTTCGGCAAATGACTGAATGTGAACTCTGTTCACAGTAGTTTGCATTTGTTCGAGACCCCACCATAGCTTTAGGCTATGTTCCCTGTGTGAAAATGCCATAGGTGTGCTTTTGCATTCTGCTGTTGTGTTAGTGTGTAGGCACTGTGACGCGCACAGATGGTATTTTCCAATGCCTAAAGTGGACCACCCTTGACCAGGGGGCTAGTGAGGTCTGGAAGGGGCAACCTCCAAGGTAACAACATTTTTAACTGCCTTGGTTAGACTGTGTGTTATGTCCACCACCACCACCGCTCTGCAGCATCTCTTTTTATAGAGATGGAGTTGTTTGCCATGGAATGCTTTGAACACTCTGAGTATCTTTAATGACTGTTGCACAGACCTGTTACCTTGCCTCTTCACACACACACACACACACACACACACACACACACACACACACACGTACACACACACACTTACAAGTGCACAGGCTCACAGCAGCTACTGAGTCAGGTGTGACCAGCACGTGCTTACGCATACGTCTCTCATCCACTCCTCCCCCTTGCAGGGCCGGCTTGTTTATCACAAGCAAGTTTGCGAAATGTGTCGTCACCTTCCAGACCTTAGTGGATAGTGATTACTGGCATTTCAGTACAGTCATTTTCATGTGGTGTCAACATGCACACACATTTAAAATGTTTTATTTTATTTTATTTTTTCACGCCACAATACTGGGCCAGTCTCTGAAGGCTTTGCAGTCCCCAGATGGTTTCAGCAGACTGTTGATGGAAGGGCTGTAAGACAGAGACTTGGGAGACTGTCCGTGGGAGCAATTAAATTTCTGAGCTGAAAAATCCAGAAAGAAAGGGAGGAAAATCTTCTCACTGACATTATGTAAGGTTTGCTGAATAGATTATTATCTGTGAAGTGCACAACAAACACACAATGAGAAATACTGCCTTGAATCATCACCACTCCAAACCAAACTCACATAGACACAAGCAGACAAAAAAAGCAACAACAACAACAAAAAGAAACACTTTTCCCGAAAGCGTCGTTTTGAAAGGTTGTGTAATATCTGAGACTCATTCAGCGATGTCCTGAGCCACAGCTCAAAAGCCAGTATCATTTAGCCGTCTGGGTTTGACTCTGGGGACTGGAGCCATGTGTTTGGAAGGCAGGACAGCATGAAAATCAACAGGAATCAAGCAAGTCCACTTTCCAGATTAGATTAGGCTTGAGCGAAGGGAGAGAAGAGCAACTGTAATTTTTCGGCACCCTCAGCCTCTCACTGTGCCGCACGCTAGACTGCGCTGGTCTCCCCCCAGAGGGAGTGTTTAACTTTGAGCTGCGATGTGCAGGCTAGCAGGGAGTGGCTGGAGAAGGCTGAAGGAGGTTGGCAGATCTGTCCCCTCGGATGGTTGCAATGTGCCTATTTGGGTTGCTTTCATTCCTTGGAAAGAAATGGAAGACATTCTTGCAAAATAAGTACACCTGAAAGGCTTTAACGGTCACATTTTTTCAGTGGCCCGTCATTGCCTGTTGACCAAAGTCCTGCGTCAAGCATGAACTTTCCATTTCTCCCGATGTGTGCTGTTATACAATGTTTTCAGCTCTTGTTTTGCTCCTTCTGTCCATGACTGTTTTTAACTTGAAAAATGTTTTGAATTTTCAGACGGACAAAGGCCTTTGATATTTTTTTTTCATGAGGTTGGAGATATTATTATTTTTTTTTAATATTGTTTAATTCACTTGAAAATGTAAACACTGGTGAAATCTCAGACCCATTCCTTCAAAGTATTTGTAATCTAATAATCTTGGAAAGGTAAACCTTTTAACACCCCTCAGAGATTTGACCTTAGGAGGCTGCGCAGTGTTTGACATGTAGACGTTGACCATGCAGTTATTTCCTCAGCCACGGGTCTGCTATGCAACTCATTAAAGCCAGCAGAGTTACGATCTGAATATTGCCTGCCATTGTAAATCAGACGGTCCAATTAGGTGGTTCAGTAGAACTCTCGTGACCATAACTCAGATAGAATTATGTGAATGGGTCTGAGACAAATAGGCTTCCGCTTGAAGGTCAGCAGAGGTGAAAGCCTCACAGTATGTGTGTTTCTGGGAACTAAAATATACAGGTGGTACTGCAGGAAAAGCAGTTGCGGGCTCATATGAGCTGTGATGGATCAAGGCCTTGAACAGTGTTCCTATTCTTTGTACATCCCATAATTTTGCCTGTGGTCCCGCAGGAAGATGACTAACTGGCATATATATCACTTGATCCCCTCGATAGCCAGAAATCCACCTTATGTCAACATTGAAAAGTTTTCAGCATACAGCTTTCCACTTCAGCCAAGAAAGCCGGAGAAATTTTGTTTGTAAAACAAGGATCAGGAGAAAGATTGGAGCTGCAATGGAGGTTCTTATTCAGCCTTCTCACAGCCAATGCAATAATACTCCAATCTGCAGAGCAGCGGTACAACAACAAGTTTGCTCAGTTCTCAGACTGGAGGTATTGGCTCGCTGTCGCAGTTTAGTCTGCATCCTCTGTGTTGTTGTATCTTCTCCTTGGAAGGGTCCGAGCGTCAGGCCAAAGCAGAAGTTCTCCCGTAATGCAGCTCTCTCACGCAAGCAAGCATTGGGTTTCCTTTCCCCCTGCCCGGGCTCCCCCTTGTTTCCTTCTTCTGCAGAAATCACATGCAAACAGCAGCTCAGATCGGAGAGCCTCATAACTTCTAATATCCGTCACATTGCCTATGTCAGAGCCCGCTCCTCTGGCCAGTGCCAGAGTCTAATGTGCTGTGGTGCACAGCGATCCTCCACAGTCCGTTTGATGTTGCCAGACCTCCGAAAGGCAATACCAGAGTCATGGGGTGATTGTGTGGGGGGCTTGAGCTCATATTTAAGGGCAGTTTACCCTTGTTTTCTCTGGCGAGGACACTCAAGAGCTCGTCTTTGTCTTAGAGGGACAATTACTTTAATGTCAGGGTATATTAGCATTAGAGTAGGCCTTGCCATTTGGAACCCGCAGGACAGGACATGCCGGTGGAGGGACGACCTTGATTTTCATTCATCTGTCAACTGAGTGTCATGTGAAGAAATTTCCATCCTCTTCTTAATCAGTTAAGCCCCATGTGAAGCATATGGTGCAAGTGAGAGATCTTTCATAATAATTATTATTATTATTATTAATAATAATAACACGCCCCCCGCGGTTGCTTGCCATCAAATCTGGCATGACGTTCTTTTTCTTTGCTTTCGTTTCCATTCTTCATGAGGCCTTTGTTCAAGGCGGAATGAAGTTGCATGGAATGAATATGGTGTAGACAAATTTCAGGGTATATGCTAAATAAGTGTGCATATTTGACATCCTCAAATGCAAAGTGCAAAGATGAAAGGCGATATACATGTACTCTCGAGACATTACATTTTACATGGCTAGCAACATTTGGCAAAGAACGGCAAAGAGGCACACAGTTTCCCTATCTAGCCGATACTGGTTAGTGTGGCGATGGGGGAGGCGTAGGTTTTTGCGGGTGCAGTTTTTGTATACAAGCCTGTCATCTGTTTGTGTTTAGATGTGTGCTTGGAGCCTCAGCAGAGGGACAGAAGTCCCCCAGGTCCACACAGACTTCATTAGCCTTCTTATTCCCATTAGTCATCTCTTAGCAACACATCTGGATTTCCAGAATACTTCTTAACTCGGTGTGAGTGTACACACGTGTGTGTGTGTGGGGGGGGGGGGGGGGCTATATCAATCAGTATGTGTGGAGAGTGATATACAGAACACTAGCGCTCCCTTTCCGGAGACTTGATTGAGCTGTTCTGCAAGGCTATTCAGTACTGTTTGGCAGACATTATGATTTTTTTCTACAGTCAAATGTAACCCAGGAATGGGTGCCCTTGTGAATTAAAACCAGAAACCACATGTGAAGATTGGATCTTCATCAGCATTCTCTTTCACTGAACCCTCCATCCCCCCTCT
>JASCQY010000173.1:10371558-10384058 GCA_030264315.1 Sardinella tawilis
TCCCTCTTCTTCTCATCTTCCTACCTCCTCCTGTCTCCCGGATAATACAAAAAACACTACTTAATAGACCTTAAGGAATTGCTCTCTCTCTCTCTCTTTCTTTCTTTCTTTCTTTCTTTCTCTCTCTGTCTTTCTTGCACACATGCTCACAAGTGCATTCCCTTGGCCGCGGGATGAGTACAGTTTAAGGCACGTGCCCCAGGACACTTTGTTCTCCTCTCTAACACACACAGACACAGACACACGTGGATGCATGCAAGCACATGTGGAATTGGACTATTGCAAAGGTCATTGCCGGGCAGAGACCGTAGGGGGGCACAGTGTTTTATTGTGCAAAATATTTTTGTCTGTTTTAATTCAAATTAGAATGCATACGTGAAGTTACCTTATTTGTCTTCGATGGGAAATTTGTCCTCTGCATTTAACTTGTCCGAGGGATACTGCATACACAGATGTACACAGATGCACACAGGCACACACGTTGTTGTTATTTGGAGCAGCGGGTTTACATGAATCCCACACACACTGATGTGCCCGGGGAGCAGATTGGGGTTAGGTGCTTTACTCAAGGGCACTGCGTCCGTGGAGTTCGGATGTTCAGAGGCGCATTTGTTCAGCTGATGAGTATGACAAGAGCTTTGTATTCTTTTCAATTTGCTTAATTGTGATTAATAAGTACAAAAGTAAATTGCCAATCTGACATGGACGTTGTTATTATGTTGTCAGTATATCGGTCCAAATGTGCTTCTCGTTTGAGAGACAACACAGCTAACTGGATTCTTTCACGGAAATTTGTCGGTGGAATAGACCGTCTTCCCCTTTTCATAAAAACGATGTTGCTCCCTTGATGAAGGGCGTGCAGCGCTGAGCACGCTTCCTCCTTTGGACAAACAGCATTTAAGCAGACATCCAGCATTTTCTTTTACGTAACATGTAGCAACTGTGCCGTCCCGCGTAACCCCAGGTGCCTCGGCCACTGCCCTGTGCTTTGAACTCTGAAGCTCCTCACTCACTCCCGCTGCTATTCCCCCACAATGTCTCATGTTCTCCAGAGGGACGCCTTCCAGATATGAACTAACCTTCATAAACACAAGACATGCCTTGGACACTGACACAACCGATTTCTTTTTTTTTTTTTTTTTTTTTTTCCACATCCCATTGCGTAAGGCTTCAGAATGAAGCTCTTTGTTTGACTGTGATTGCCTATCCCCATGTTGGCTTAATTGTAGCAAGATGTAATGGTGCTATCCAGCAATCATCTGCCGTCTGATCACGTCTCTGCTGCGTGCATAGATATCCAGTGTGACCTTTTCCTTTTGGCACATCAGGACAGTGAGCCACACATCATTATTAAAGCATCAGTCTGCAAAGATTTCTCCAGTGCCCGTGTGACGGGAGGTGTTGTCGGCATGTGCGAGAAGCAATTGAAATACCAGCGCGACGTCAAGAGAACATTTAAAGAACGTTTTATGCGCAATTTATTTTATTGAGTGTCTGCATTGAGCTCAGAGCATTTCCCACTGTGCGAGCCCTCCCACTGTTTCACAGGTTGGTGCTTTGATTTTATGGGCCAGCCGCCCTAGGTTTCTTTTTCTTTTTTTTCTTTTCTTTTTTTTTTTTTTTTTTTGCTGGCAATCATCTCGGTGCGCGGTCGATGGAAGTGTCAGGCGAAGAGTTCCAGAAGCCGTCTGTGACAAGCTGCCAGTCAGCAAGCCACCAATCTCACACCCGTGTTTCCTCTCCCCGTACTGAGGAAGCGGTCTCGAGCCCCATTCCAGCGTAAAGGAGACTGGCAACAAGAGATCATGTAATGTTGATTCTTCGAAGACAGACAAAATAACCAGCGGCGGCAGAGAAAGGTTACATGAGTTTTGTGGCACTAAGCTGCAGTATGTGTGAATCTTGGGCGAGGTGTATGGAGCCAGAGGAGCCCTCTCCCACTGCCTCTCCCTCGACCTCGACCTCGACCTCGACCTTGACCTCGACCTCGACCTCCTCATCCCGTCTCGTTTTGGAGCTCAGCTAGTCAGCCGAATCTCCAGGTGGTTACAGGTCACAAGAGGACAGCGCTGTGCTGTCCAGGTCAGATGAAGCCCCTTTCTCTCCCCAGAAGATGAAAGCCCTGCAGTAGCTTCGTGCAGCAGATGGAAGACGGCACTCGTGCACACGTGTTTCACAAGCTGAACGCTCATTTCCCCTCATTTTCACATTTGGAGTTTGAATTTTATGAATCTGTTAAATCCGATGCCTAATGAGTAAGTGTAATGAGCGAGGCCCTTTACGTGATGTTTCTTGGAAGGAGTTTGCTGTTGCAGAATTGACTGCACCTGCTGAATGACCACAACGGCTTGTGTTGTTTACCACGGGATCAGTCCTCGTCCGTGCCGCTAAACACAGCTGACAGTAACTGTTAGCACTGTCTGTGCCTGGACCTGTGCATGGCCCTCTGTCTCCTGGAGGCCAGTGCTGCTGACCGCATGTTTATTTTTCCTTGTCTTCCTCAGTGGTAGCCATCTCGAAAGCCCAGATAGGATTGAGGCCTGCAGAGAACTTCGACCTCCCACTGAGACGGATTTCGACACCTCCATTGTCGTGTGTGTGTGTGTGTGTGTGTGTGTGTGTGTTTTTGTGGCGTGCTGGTGAGAATGATAATTAAACATAAAAATCGCCCGCCTATGGACTTTCCATGTTACCAGGCGTGAAGAGAAAGAGTTTGTATAAACAAACCCGTGTGGAGCTTGTGAATACGATCAGCTTGTTGCATAACATGGCGAGAGTTTTAATAGTTTGGGTAGAGCGTTCTGGTCGGGCACCAGCGGTTTCAGGTCCATTTAAAGGATTGACAATGTGTTATGAAAATGAGTTTACCTTGGAACGCCCGACCGGTAGACGTATCCCCGCGTTGCCATGCTCCCCCTCTGAAATAGAACATCTGTTTCTCTTAACTTTAATTTGGGGGAGAAATTCAAGGACAGTTTTCCGTTAAGTGCAGCTTTTAGGAGTTGTCATGGTCACTTTGGGTTGAAGTGGCATCCTTTCAAATGCCAAATGCTCTTGTAGACACAAGCATCAGACAGTGTTACGCCAACGCTGTGGAAACAGCTGAAAGTGTTGATTCGAAAGTATGATCAGTTTAATAAACTGTCAAAGTTTAGCTAATATTTTCCCCTGTATTTAACCTTAAGGACCTCTCAAGCCATCTGTCTTGTCCGCTCCTCTCCTCTCGCCCCACTCACAGGAGATCCAGGCAACATGGTACGAGAAGCTGCACGAGTGGGAAGACGCCCTGCTGGCGTACAACAAGAAAATCGACCTGAACAAGGAGGACCCCGAGCTCATCCTGGGCCGCATGCGCTGTCTGGAGGCACTGGGAGAATGGTAAGCCGCACTAAGGAAGACATCATTCAAACACACACACGGACACACACACATGGACACACACACACACATACACACACACACACACACACACACACACACAGAGACATCACATCACATTCTTTTGCCAGGCAGAAGCCATCTACTTTTATGAGCTGGGCAGTTTCTGCCTGTGCGCATTAGTCAGACAGGACTTGTTCATAGTGGAATCCCAGGGCGAAACTATTTTGTTTTATGAGGCTGGCAGGGAGCAGTTGCCATAGCGAGGGCGTCTTGAGTCAGGCTATTTTTACATATTTATGTCTACCTCTCAATCCCTTAACCCATCAGTACACAACAGATGGGGGGAAAAAAGCAGCAAAAACTGCTTTGTCAGTGGAATTGTTTGTTTGCATCATTACATCCTGTGTTGCAACATAAGAGAGACACAACACTCCAGGAATCCAACTCTTGGTGGGCGGCCAGGAGGCCCTTTTGAAGGACAGCAATCTCTCTGGCACCCGCATTGGTATTCCTGGCTCCCGACCCGGCCTCACCCGGCAAGCTCTCACCGGATCCGCTTCCAAGTCTGTTGTCAGAGGTGCTTTGTGAGTGTTGGCAGAGACGGGGGCAGATGTACATGCCATGGCGCACTTTGCTTGTCTGTCCACGCAAGGCCATATCAGCGGTGCTCTCATCCACACCTGCGAGACTTGGCTAGGTTGCGCGTCGGCCGTGCACCCAACGACTTTTTCCTTTTTTTTTTTTTTTTTTTTCCAAGGAGGCGTCTAGAAAGACTCTGTAACTGAGGACGCCATTAGGAATCTTGCTTTGGATGCATGTGGTTTTATGGCAACTTGGCTGTTGCCTTGTTCTTCCACCATTTGGGTTTGATAGTGTGTGTGCCGTTAATGGGAAAGACGAACTTGGAGAGCTCCCTCCTTGGTCCATTTTCCTCAAAATGACGTTTTCTTGGTTGACCACTGATAAAAACAGGGGAAAAACAGACGAAGGGAAAGAACACAATCGGCTAATATTATATAAAAGCTCTGGTACATGTCACAGTCTGACAAATCGATTTTTTCTGGGGGGGGAAACATGTAATTTCAATGCTCATCACGGGTCTGTTTTAGAACTTGTCCACTTATGTAATCATTTACACCCCCAACCATACACACACACACACACACACACACACACACGTGGACAGACAGACACACGCATGCATGCACACGCTCTCACACCTCCCCTTGCACATCGCTATCTGGGCCCTTGATAGTGTGAGCGAGTGGAAACAAGAGGGGATTAATGCTGTTGAGATGTGTAGCTTTAGAGGAGACGGATGGCAGTGTGTGTGTGTGTGTGGGGGGGGGGGGGGGGTGTTGGGGGACTGGCATGCCCGGTCTCCATGCCCAGCCGGCACTGCTCTTCTGGGATCCATCGGGCCCCTGCTCTGGCTGTGTGCACTGATGGAATCTGACATTGTGCACTCTGACGGCTGGGCAAGAAGAAAGGGGAAAAAGTGAAGGTTTCCTGTAAGGGGAGAAGTGCGAGAGCTGCTGGGAAGCTGGCTTTGCTTGGGGACGGTATAGCATGGCAGGGCTGTGAGCTGTACCTTCCCAGCACAGGGCATCATCGCTTGCTCTAATCAAAGGCTTGGCAGTTGGTCTAAACATTTTGTGGGCCCCTTAGCTCTTATAGAAGAGGAAGACTCGTGCATACGATCTTAGGGTGCACGCACACTCAGACACGTGTTCTAACTATCCACATTCTGATGTTAAATGTTAGTTGTTTTTTTTAATGTAAAATCACTAATGCATTCCACCTGCCAGGTATGTTGGGCTCAAAAAAACATAAACATATAGTATTATTTGTCATGATTTCATTGTCATGATTTGTCCTCAACATGAATGTTCAGGTCACCACGTTCACAACATGGTTCAGCGACAGCGTTCATTTGTAACCCTAATTTAAATCCCTTTTGAAGGTGCACCACCTCCAACTGGCCGACAGAAATATCATTATTAACGCTACCTTGCATCAGTGGAAGAACGCTGTCACCGAGTATGTCATATCCTCAGTGCCTGAGCCCGTTTTCCCCCAGTAAGGTGAATTGAACTGGCTGTGTCCGTCCTAGCAGGCCGATTAAAGTTGATCTTGGTTAGTAAACAAGAACACCTCATTCCTCGCGCGCCATGACAGAGCAGCTTATGGAAAGCGGCCACTCGAGTCTGGGCGAGGCCACAATGGCTCTTTATTCAATGGCTTCCAGAGTGACTGAGCTTCATACAAGCTCCTCAGTCCAAGTCAGTCACCAGAGCGAACTCGTAAAGCCCACAACGCGTATCAGAACAAAAGCCAAATTGTGCGGCAGAAGTGAATTATCTCACGGCAGTTTCGGCAGACGGTCATATTTTTGAGTACGTATTTCAAACACGTCTGTCCAACGGAGTGGAAGAAATGTCAGAAATTGTCGGTGGGCATTTAGTGACAGATGCCTTGACGTGATTGCATATGGTTCATGCGATGGCTTTTTCCAAAGCACGCCCACTGTAAACGAGGGCACAGTTTGTTTGCTCTGTTTCTCTTTTCCTCCCACTGTTCCTGGATCCCATTCATTCTTTCTGTTGTTGCCAACTAGCGTAAGAGAGAGAGCGCGAGCGCGCGCGAGAGAGAGAGATTGCTTAGTTTTACGTCAACCAGAACATAATGAATGGCGGAACAGGGTCACAGTGAGCGACTGTGTGCGTTTTTCCTCTCCCCGATATTCAAAAAAGAGAAAGCGGCCTCGCTTGCTCTCTATGTACTGTTATTTTATAGCGTCCATAACGTCTCCCGTGAAGCCGGGGGCCACGTGACTGCTGGGTAGCCGTGGCGTGCCGGTAGCAGGGCCGCCTTTTCCGCTCCCCCCCCCCCCCCACCCGGCTGGAGCACAGCGTGTGTGACAGGCGCTCTGTGGTGAGCTGGAGGCCCCCGTTTTATTTGTGTAACCCCCATATACATCGAGCAGCAGCAGCTGGGGATTCACTCAGCCCCGCTCACCGCCAGTCCCATACCCCTCTCCAGCACAAATATACCCAGGCTGCTTCTCGCCGCACTCTGGTGTGCCCACTTTACTGCCCTCAGACATCGCCGGCCCGGGAGTTCCCCATCTCCTGAAGACACACACACACGCACACACACACACACACATACGTTGGAAAGAGCCACCCGCACCCCAGCCCCATTGACCACAGCGGAGTTTATAGAGAGTTGGTTCTTTACTGTTCCCGCTCGCGATACCACGCCACGCTGGTGCGTTTTATCGCGCCGGTGGCGGTGGCGGTGGCCGCGGCGGCTAGGCCCACTTCCTCGCGCCATAAAACGCACTATAGCCCACAGCCATCTGTATGCAGCCGGCCCTCTAAAGCGCTGCGGTATGCACTCTCAGCCCCAGTCAATAAAGCTTGAGGCTCATACAATGGGCGATTTGTCGGCAAGCATCAGTAGTTTTTAATAGAATGGTCTTGGCGCGGGACGACACTCGTGGGCACCTCTACTCGCAAAAGCTTCATGAATGAACTGTTCTTGCTGGTGGATTTTTATTTGTTTGATTTCAAAGCAGTAAGTTGAACTGGTGCTCCATCATCATGTGTGTATGTGTGTGTGTGTCCGTATGTGTGTGTCCGTGTGTGTGTGTGTGTATGTGTGTGTGTGTCTGTTCAGGGGGGAGCTCCACCAGCAGTGCTGTGAGGAGTGGACGTTGGTCAGTGAGGAGACGCAGGCAAAGATGGCCCGCATGGCCGCAGCTGCTGCCTGGGGCCTGGGTAAGAACCTCTTGGTCTTGCATGACGCCAACATGACTGCTACTGTTTGCCGGCACAGATTTGTACTCATAGTACTTTTGCACCAATTGAAATAACTGTACAGATGTTTGCAGTTTAGCACAACAGCATGCATTGTATTATTTTTATGTGCATAATCACAGAGAGCTATTGATACATGTTATGGGCTTTGACTCAGGGGCTTAATAAGTCGAGGAAAAAAATGTGCACCGTGGCCAAAGAGTTTTTTCATGTAGCCTTCATTAGATAGTTGTAACTGCCTCATGAGCGCCCCGTTTCACGTCTGCGTTGAGCTCGATTTGACATCCATCAGCACTTGGGGGAAGCCTGATCATAACTCTAGCTGAGGCGGAAAAACACTTCTCCTTAAGACACAGCCAGTAGCCCCCCCTTGCCCCCACCCCCACCCCCACCCCTCAGACCACACACTCCAAGGCTTCGTGTAAATAAATGAGCAAGGCTCCCGGAGCTCCTGCTGAAACCTTAATCCTTAATCTAACACCCTCTCAGAATCTACCCCGAGCCTCCGCAGTCAAAGCAAAGGGGGCCCTCTGTGTGTGGACACCTCCACACAGTCCATCAAGAGAGGCTGAGCAAATAAACTCAGCCTCTGCAGGGGCAAGTGGAGACCCAAGTGGAGACCCAGGCGGGGCGCGTGGTGCGGACCTTTAGGCCTCGGCCCTCCATTTGGACAAGCTGCACAATCCTTAGAATCAGACCGGAGCACAAATGGGCTTTGTTTTTTTTTTGTTGTTGTTTTTTTTTGTCAGTTTATGGGTATATGGAGGGAGAAAAAATAAAGGGAAAATAAAACGGCCAAAATACCCCAAGAATTTAGAGCCCTGTACGAGAACTGTAGTGATTCACTCGACCTCATGATAGTTTTCAGATTTCAGGGGAAAAATATAAATGATAAAATGTGTAAATCTTACCGTGTCTGTGGATTGTCTTACCATTTCCAGGTAGGTTTTTTTATTATTATTATTATTACTCTTACCCTTTGAGTAAGACCAGATGGGCCTGTCTTTAGACTGAAGTGCTGAATGTAGCCCTGAAATACGACTTCAAGGCTCAAGCGTACATTACAGTCTAGCCCCAGTCTGCTTTGATCTACTCAGCCGGGCCTGCTGTAATGAAGGCTTTACTGTATGTGCTGTCCCTGACTCCTAGGCCACTGGGACAGCATGGAGGAGTATACCTGCATGATTCCCAGGGACACCCACGACGGGGCCTTCTACCGGGCCGTGCTGGCCCTTCACCAGGACCTCTTCTCCCTGGCCCAGCAGGTAAGGTTTACATCACGGAAACATTTATGCATTTAGCAGACACTTTTAGCAAAGTGAGTTACAGTACATTTTGTCAGCTATCAATTACTTAGGGCCAGAGCAACTTACAGTAGAGTAGGCCTGGGATTCTAAGCTACTGTACAATTTCCAGGCTACTAGCATGCTAACCTTAGCCAGGTTCTTTAAACGCCACCACCCCCCACCAACACCAACACATACAAACCACCACCACCAGCACCACCAGTCACACATGCTCACAGGCGGAGCCATGAACGAGCGAAACAGATCCAGCAACACCCCCCCCCCCCACAGCAGAACCCAAACAAACCACCACCATCAGCAGTCACGCATTCTCACAGTGAGAGCCACAAATGAAAGTAGAGAAATGTCATTACATAATGCGTCAAGCCGCATTTGTTTGGATGCTACGCTAATAATTGCCTCTTCGCGGCGAATGACTAAACTTGTGTGGTTAGAGCTCTAGTTGAAGCAGTGTGGCTGTTAGTCAGCAGTAAAGGGAGCGAGAGGTAGTCGGGGAAGTGAGTCAGACCAGTTTTGGAACCACTCAAACACTTGTGGCATCTCCACAACTGCGCTTATGTAACCGGCCCGCCATAAATCTTCCACTCCAGCAGCCTGAGACTAAAGCAAGCTGGACTCAATGAGTTTGGTGTCACTGAGGTCTGGCGGTGCACTTCCTAAGTGCATTAGCAACGGCATGTGCGTTTGACATTAGGCCTTTGTGCATGTGTGTGTGTGTGTGTTTGTGTGTGTATGTGTGTGTGTGCGTGCATGTGATGATGAGCTCATGGAGCATCCCAATAGACTGCTGGTCAAAGCAGTCCGTCACACACCGACTCCAATCACACAGGTGCTGACAGCACACCTGTTTTGGCGACTCTCCATAGGGGCGAGTGGCAGGTCACCGACGGGATGGCCTTCATCATATCTCTCCCATTCCTACTCTCCACCCCCCACCCCCCACCTCATCCACCACCACCAGCCCTCCACCCAGCCCATCCACCACCTCCACCTCCAGCACCACCACCCTGACTTCTAATTGTCTAATCAGACCCAGGTCCGGGCTCCCCGGCCCCCCTCGTCTGTGGAGGTTATTCCTGTCCGCACGCAATAGGAACCAGATGTGGCAAGAGCTCAAGAGATCAGTCAGGGCTCAGTCGTGTCTTCCGGACATGGCTGGTAATCCCAGCGCTCTCCCAGAGACTCTCACCTTTGTGAAAGACGACGATTTTGTTATTTGTTTTAAAATGGACAAAAAAGAGGATATTTTCTCGGCTACAAGGACCCAGAGGCCTGGAAAAGCAGATTTTGATAGATGGACATAGCGCCCTGGCTGAGCCAAAACAGCGCCGGTGTTTTCGCGCTGCTCTGGCCCGCGCCGGTGGAGCACTGCGTCCGTTTATCTTCAGGCTCCTCTCTCCCCCCGGCAGCCGCAGTGGACAATCTGACCTCATCCTCTGGCTTCGGCCTCTCCTCTCCTCTCCTCTCCTCTCTGCAAGGTGAAGCCTGGACCAGTAAAGATCCCCTGTAAAAATCCTCCTAAGTGCGTCACTCACCCCAGATATATTCCCAATTCCAAAAAAATAATAATTTTTACATTTTTCTAAGGCCCAAGGCCACAATACCATTTGACAACCATTAAATGACCCAATTCCAGCATTCTTGTTGAGCCTAGAGAAAACCCCTATCTTGCAGATATCCGTGGCCATTTGATTTTATTGCATTGAGGTTGCATTATCAGCATTTCACTATGCGTGTGTCTCTGTGACTTCCCTGCAGTGTGCGGCTATTCCCAGCACAGACATCGCTCACATGCCTTGTGGCACCTCATCAGCCTTAAAGAGAGATTCCCAGAGCAGCTGCCTCTCACAGTCACAGGGCCTCTGGGAGAGAGAGGGAAAGAGAGAAAAAGAGAGAGGGTCTTGGTCTCCTGCAGTCATTATTATGACTTGGGGAATACGGCCATTTCCCCCGAAGGCCGTAAATCACTTGGTCCCTGTTGAAGCCGTGCTGTCTGCCTCCCTGGCCCGAGCCCGAGCACACTGAGCCTGGGCAGACGCGCTGAGAACCAGCTCTCTGTTTACGCTGCTATCAGGCCTTTCTGTAGGATGGCTGTCTCTGCTAGTGGCAAGAAGTACGCTTACATAATAGGCAGCCGTAAACAGGTCTCCCAGACCCCAAACTCCCGCCCCCACCTCCCAATGCTCTCAAACACACACACTCACAGACACACACACACACACACACACAGAGCCATTCTTGTTTGGTTGGGCATGCGGGGTCCCAGCGTTCCAGTGGCGTCGGTGCTGGGTGGGCGCCCAGCTGTGCCCGCAGACACCCTCGCTGGTGTTAACAGGCAGGCGGGGTCAACTTATCAAAGCAGCTGAAGGTGCCAAGTTTGGCAAGCAGTCACAGGGGTGCGCACGTGTGTGTGTGTGTGTCTGTCTGTGCCTTGGTGTGTGTGTTTGTGTGTGTTTTAATAGTGAAGCATGTGTGTGTGTTTGTGTGTTTTGTCTGTCTGTGTGTGTTGGCTGCATTGAACTCTGGGTTTATTAGGTAAGGTACAGTAATGCAGATCATTAACAGAAGCTGTGGGAGACAAGGGGCCTGCAGCTGACTCAGAGGAATAGTCAGTAACGAGTCCCCCCCGACTCCCCCTGCCCTCAGCCCTTCTAGCTACAGTACACACACACACACACACACACATATACAGTACACTCACTTATTCACTGTATATACGTACACAAAGATGCACACAGGATACGCACACAGTCAGGTGTGCACACACACACTTACACACCACATGCATTTACTAATAAACACACACAATATAACCATACAAAGATGCATAATCTCTCTCTCTCTCACACACACACACACACACACACACACACGGACCTGAAAAGAAATGTGGACCTCTGCCCATCACTTGCATCACAAGGAGCCTCATTAAACCCTGTTTGTTGCCCTAACAGGGGAAAGACCATTAAACATTAAGCGTTAATGTAAGCACTGATGACTCGATGCCCCAGCAACCCCCCCCCATCCCTGCCCTCCTTTCTTCTGGGAGGAAATAACACATTCTCCTCCCATTATATCAGAGAAGAGCAGTGGGTGGTGGAAAACTTCTAGAAAGTTCTGTGTGGAGGGTAAACAGGCATGTGGATGACAGATGTCCATCAGTGGAGTGGAGCGCTGCTGTGGCCTGTTAAGCAGCCGCCGATGTTTGTTTTCTCGTGACTCGCCATCGACTGGGCTCCTTATCCTGTTTTAATGTTCCACTGTGGAAAATGTCACCAAAGCCATAAGTGTTATTAACGAGCATACTCATTTGTGTGTTTGTGTGTGTGTGTGTGTGTGTGCGCGTCTGTTTTGTGTTCCAGTGTATTGACAAGGCAAGGGACTTGCTGGATGCAGAGCTGACAGCCATGGCTGGGGAGAGCTACAGTCGTGCATATGGGGTAAGATACACACACACACACACTCATACACACACACTTATACACACACACATGCTTGTTCACACACCATTTGCACCCACCCACATGCAAAATGCACACATATATACTCTGGCTCTTACTCACTCACACACTACACAGAAAGATCCAGTTTGCCGACCTCAAAGCCTTTTTCGCCGATCCAGTTTGGATGGCACCCAGGGCCCCCACCCCGCCTTGGACGTACACATCCACTCCATCACCTCTGACAGGGATGGAAAACACACAGCAGTCCCTGCGGGGGGGGGGGGGGGGGGGGGGGGGGGGGGTCCACATGTGCCGTATTTACTGATCCGTCTGTATCAGGCGGCTCGCCGCTCTTTCCTCCATTCCCTCCTCCGGAGTCGTCTAATGCCCCGGCTCGACTTACGTAACAGAGAGCCATCCATTCCCGCTCGTTGAGACACATCATGGGAGGCTCATCCCGCGCAGATGTTCGCAAACGTGCAGCGTGTTTGTGCACTCGGACGCCATCACCAGAGGCAACACACAACGAGCGAACCGACAGGATGCAC
>JASCQY010000173.1:10403711-10413991 GCA_030264315.1 Sardinella tawilis
TCAGCATGCCAAGTTTCGTGAAAATCTGTGACGATGAGGTCTGGATCCGTCCTGATTTGACACGGAATGACCCACACTGTCTGTTTTAATCAGCTCCCTGGAGCCAGGTGTCTTCCAGTAGCCTGTTGTCCAAGGTTAAGACGGAGCTTAGCAGTCCCCACTCACCCACCTCTGTTGCTCCCCAACTCCCCCCAGCCCCGACCTGCCGCCCAAATGTCTTTCCCACTCCACCGGCCCGACACCCACAAGTTGCTCTTGCTGTGGATTCCACCAGCCTCCGAGCATCACTCAGCACTTTCAGACTCTCTCTTTCTCTTCCCCTCTCTCTCTCTCTCTCTCTCTTTCTCTCTCTCTCTCTTTGCATGCTCCCTAGCAACGCAAAGCAGATGGCCGGTTGCGATCCCCCAAGCGGAGAGTTTTCCATGACGTCTGGTCTGCTATAACGCTTAAATGGGGACACTGAACAGGTTCATTGTCTGTGCAGTTCCTGCTGGAACGTTAACGCTTAACGGTTCACCTCATCTGAAATCATATTGGAGCAGGCCAACGATTTTTTTTATTTAATTCCCAAAATAAGCTTATATTGTCGTTGTGGGGGGAAAAGGGGTTGGCTACCCGTTGGCCTCTCCTTAGGCAAGCCAATCTGGACCACTACTACTATTAGTATTAGTCTGTGCTTTTATGAGCTTATGTAACTCGAAGCAGTTCCATCTAATTCCCTCAAACCCCATCTTATGGTCCTCCAAGGCTTTTTGGGCCCTAAAAGCGCAGGTTTGATGTGCTCTCATGTGGACCCCACTGTGCCATGTTAAATATGTAATGCAATCCAAGCGTGACGCCCTAAGTGGCCGTCTAGTTATGCGTACGGTTTGGCTCACACCTCCAGCTTGGCCCGCATGTATGCGCGCGCTCTTGCGTGTGTGTGTGTGTGCGTGCGTGCGTGTACTCACAGTGACCCAGCATGTGAGATTGTGTGCGTTGCTCTCTTCTGCCCCCTACAGGTAGTAATGGGCATGAGTTCATGTTCCTGCTGAAGGGCCACGAGGATCTGCGTCAGGACGAGAGGGTCATGCAGCTCTTTGGGCTGGTCAACACGCTGCTGGCTAACGACCCGGCCTCTCTGCGCAAAAACCTGAGGTGCAGAACGCCCCCAACACACACACACACACAGACACACACACTGTCTGAAACACTCACATCACAGAACACAGCTGCATGCATGAAAGAGTCTTTGTCTCCGTGTAAACATTGGGAAATGAGTTTTCTGAATCATAGTGTGAATCATAGATCAGTGACAATTATGAGGTGATAATGTTCCGCAGTCCGCTGGCTCAAAACAGCAAGCATTCAGCCAGCAAAATGTCATAAATACGCACAACATTTCAGAAACACCTGCATGATTTTGATGAAAATCGTAAACATGTCAACTTTTTCTTTATTTTCCCCTCCACCTCTTATTAGCATCCAGCGCTATGCTGTGATCCCTCTGTCCACCAACTCTGGCCTGATTGGCTGGGTACCTCACTGCGACACGCTCCACGCCCTCATCAGAGACTATCGTGAGAAGAAGAAGATCCTGCTCAACATCGAGCACCGCATCATGCTCAGGGTGAGCCCTCGTCCCTGTGGCGTAGCGCAGAAAATACTCTGGGATGTTTTTTACATTCACATTACGAATGGAACAGAACATCAACATGAATAATAATTGCCAATATATTTTGTACCGTTTTTTCATCCTTTGACTGAACCTAAGATCCTCAACTTCCACATAATGACAACATTCATATCAGCTCATCATACAAATGTCTAGTATTTTATTGGTGTGTGAATGTGACAGAAATGTCCACTTTCAATGGAATTGCCCTATTAAAAATTTACCAAATGTTATAAATTAATCAAATCTTTGGTGAACTTTTATGAAATGATTTCCAGAGTACATACTAATGGTTTGTTTTGGGCTTGATTAGATGGCCCCCGACTACGACCACCTGACTTTGATGGAGAAGGTGGAGGTGTTTGAGCACGCTGTCAACAACACGGCAGGGGACGACCTGGCCAAGCTCCTGTGGCTCAAGAGTCCCAGCTCAGAGGTACACGGCCTGATTTACCAACCTTAGGCACATCAGACAACACACATACACATGTACACACACACAAACACAAAGACAAACACATCACTCTCATTCTACCTATATATACCCTGGTAACACATACACATACTCACAGGAATTTCAGGTCGGCCAGTAGCAACCTTAACTTAAGCGGTGGCAGGTTTGACACTATTCAAGTTCCACTTGTTAACTGAGATTGAAGATTTAGAAAAAGATTTTCTGCACTCTTAGATCCATGCAATGGTTGGTTTATCATAGTGGTATGGATGCAAGTGTGCAGACATTATTCCCCCTCCAAACCCTCAGTCTCTGCTTAGAGTTGTCCGCAGTGATGGTTATTGCCCTTAGTGATCAAACGATGAGTTGTGTAATGTCCAGACTGTCTTTATTCCTTCCTAGGTTTGGTTCGACAGACGGACAAACTACACTCGTTCCTTAGCCGTCATGTCTATGGTGGGCTACATCTTGGGCCTGGGAGATAGGTGAGGACGGAAACTCATGTTTTGACAAGTTATTGCTGAACAAAGCTGAAAGCCTTTTTCATGGTTTCCCCTGTTGTTAACCGCCACTCTTCTGCCGAGCGCAGAAGAGGAAAGAATTCGCTGGTAATAACATATTATGTTTGTTCCTCAGACATCCGTCGAACCTGATGTTGGACAGGCTCAGTGGAAAGATCCTTCACATAGACTTTGGTGATTGTTTTGAGGTGAATTATGTGTTCTTGCTCTTGATATTTTCTGTGGTGTTGATTCTAGCTGATTTATAATTGCGATAATTGCTGTATTTAACATGGCAAACTCTATTTATCTCACAGGTTGCCATGACTAGGGAAAAATTCCCCGAGAAGATCCCCTTCCGACTAACCAGAATGCTGACTAATGCCATGGAAGTAAGACATCTTGTCAGATAAAATCAGTTGGAATAAACATGTTCAAAGTGGAATATGGAGCGGTTTGAGACAGTGTGAAAGCCTACCTCTTGTTATAGAACAACTTTAGTTTTACTAGAAACTTTAAAAACATGTTGCTGCCCTCTTACACCGACATCATATTAACAGACTGATAGCGCCTCCTTCATATCAAAAGTGACAGTGTTTTGATGTTCAGTGAAATGTTTTGATGTTCTTAGAAGAATAGGTTGATTCCCATTTTCTCTCCCTCTGTCTATTCCCTCTCTCTCTCTCTCCCTCCCTCTGTCTTCCTCTGTCTTCCTCTCTCTGTAGGTTACAGGCCTGGACGGGAACTACAGGATCACATGCCACACTGTCATGGAGGTCTTAAGGGAACACCGGGATAGCGTCATGGCCGTGCTGGAGGCTTTCGTGTACGACCCCTTGCTCAACTGGAGGCTGATGGACAGTACGTTTCTCCACCCATTTCCGTATCTCCTCACAGCACCCTGCTGACATTTAAACACCGTAGCCAGTAGGTGTCAAAGATGCAGTAGCACAGAAGTCCAGCAGCTTAGATGACATTCAGATCAGCCCTGCTGTTTCCCATTGCTAACCTGGCTGTCAGGTTGCAGATAGCAGCCAGTGTCCTGGCCCTGACCAAGTGACATGACTATGCCTGGAGGGCCTGACATTGTTATTATGTGTGACAATTCAAGCAGAGTCCACGCTGGTGTTTCCACATTAGCCTGCTTGTTTTCTCCCTCGTTTCTCCCACCTCACTCTGGTTGCCCATTCAGATCTTTAGCATCTATGTCATGCATCATGTTGGGATGGAAAACTTTGACCTTTCATTCTGACAAACACTTTATACACTTTTTCCCCCCTTTCTTCAGCCAACACCAAAGGGAACAAGCGCTCCCGGAACAGGACCGACTCGTATTCAGCTGGACAGTCTGTGGGTAAGTCAGCACTACCAAAAGGTAGCCAAGTGAAATGTCAGATAAGATATGCTTTATCGGACGAGGTAACTCAATCTAAAGAAATAAAGTAATATATATTTTTTTATTTTAAATGGTTGAAAAGTAAATATAACGGCAAGGGTTGACAAATCAATTATTGTCCAGTTGTCTTCTGCTGACGAGTGTGCATTTGTTTGTGTGTGTGTGTGTGTGTGTGTGACCCCTACATTTGTGCATTTCTTTGATGTGACCCCCAACAGAAGCGCTTGACGGAATCGACCTGGGCGAGACCACCCACAAGAAGCCAGGAACCACCGTGCCTGAATCAATCCACTCCTTCAGTGAGTCAGCGTCTTGCCCGCACAGCACACTCCTTATCGCGTGCCAGCCAGGCCGCCATCCACTGCCTAAACACCCATACCAGTGGAACCGATTCGCACTAAGATTTAATTCAGAGCATACACACAATCTCCGTCTCACCTCAGGGAGCGTGGCCAGAACTGAGGGATGTTGTGGCTCAAAGCAATAAATCCAATTTGGTAGAAATGACACCCTTTGAATTGCCCATTGGAGTCGTAATATTATGTCCAGTACAAGCAGTTTTTCAGGAGCAAGGAGTTTTTAGGAGAGGGTGAGCTTATAGGATTATATGAATGACCCATGGTTATGTTCTTTCAAGAGTGTGGCCAGGGATGCACAGAAAAGAAAGGCAAAGGTCTGGCCTTTCAAACAGGCCTATTTTATTTGGATCACAAAGGAAAAGGCTCAACCCAAACCATCATCAGCAGCCTTTCACTCCTGAGCTCCATGTCATGCTGTTTCATTAGGCATGGCGATTTGTTTAACAGCCAGTATACAGTATATCTGTAGTAAATTATAATATGCATGAAAACTGCAGTGCAGTCACTAAGGGAAATGGAAAAGGAAATGGATGTTATCTGTTGTTTCCTGTTAGTTGGTGATGGCCTTGTACAGCCAGAGGCTCTGAACAAAAAAGCCATCCAGATCATCAACAGGGTGCGAGACAAACTGACAGGTGAGTTTAATCTCCTATCACTGCCTCAGGAAAGGGACTGTCATTGTTAGTCAAACCTCCATTTTCCATTTTGTGATTGGGATTTGGGATTGCTTTTATTATGAAGTGTGAACGATTCAGAATTTATAAAATGTGTTCTCTCACCAGGTCGGGACTTTTCACATGATGAGACCTTGGATGTACCAACCCAAGTGGAGCTTCTAATCAAGCAAGCAACGTCGCATGAGAACTTGTGTCAATGCTACATTGGATGGTTTGTATCATTGGACACAACTCCAGCTCAACGTTGAGACGTGTTTCTCATGTAAAGATTACAGTATGTGTGTTGTGAAATTATATATCATGGTTGTTTTCTTTGTACTTGCAGGTGTCCGTTTTGGTAGAAGAGCACCTCAGCCTTGCTTTGCAGTCCTTGTCCTTTGCTAATATTTCTACAGTGGCCATACTTCTCAAGAGAAATGAGTCTGCTTTATAGACTAGCGATGATGTGTTGCAATTAATAAGACATTTTGAAAACTTTTATTAACTTAATATCTCATTATTGAAGGTTAACTGATGCACAATATGAATTAAGAGACTTGATTCCACATGTGTTGACTATGAATAAATGATGAATAAATGATTTGTCATTCAGTCCTACAGAGTTTCAGTATTGTCATACTCCACTGGGGTGATGCAAGCTGCACATTCTAGAATTCATTTTATCCCATAATGTGTAAAAAGCTGTGACTGCACTGAATGTCTTTTCATTCATTTTTCCCATTTTTGTGTCATACAAATAATAAATCTTCGTTTCACTTCAATTCTTCATGTAGCAACATTAATCATCTGCTAGAAGACCATATTTTGCAACATTGGCTAAAAACACAAGCTAGCAGAACTCCATAACAGCTGAAAGTTTAAACCTACTGCCGCTTAACAACCCTAACCTGACCTTAAAACCCTTCTGTGATGCAGTAGAAAAGTTACAATTTTCAGTAGTGAACAAATCACAATGAATTCGGTTATAATTTTCCCATTAATGTTGATGTGATTTGATTAAAGGGTGAATTAAGACAGCTGTTAATGTCCACAACCCCAAATAAAAATCCTTACACAAGGCCTTCATTTTGATAGATGAGGGATAATATAAGGCGCATTATTTATCCTAATTGGTCCATTAATGGGTAACATTACTGGTTTGAGGTCCCTGCCCTGAATCCATTGAAACCACCTGTATCAGTTAGGAATTGATTTTAAGACCTTGATTCCTTTTAATGCCCATACGGCTAGTAAACAAATCAGTGTAGTAAATATCTATTAGAAAAGTGCTGCCTACATTTTGGTACGAAAGACCTTCATTAAAATTATTCCAAGGTAGTGAGGTTCTAAGTAAGTGGTCAAGAACAACACATTTTTCCTACACTTTCGATATCCATCAAGGACTTGGATAGCCTGGCTTTCGCGACCATCAAACCTCATACAAGCTTAGTCTGGCCAATCTCACATACTACATGTAGCTGCCTTCTCAAAGTCAGAATCAATGTTAAACTTGTTTAGCCAGCCTTCTTCACCTTGGAGTAAAAGCTTGCTCCTCATTGGTGCCTGAAATTCTGGGACAGGTAATGCAGTAGGCAGCTTGGCTGACTTGAACACGAAATTGTGTGCAGTGTCACAGGAAGTATGGGCAAGCCCAGGCTACTTGCATAGTATAGATATTTAATGAACCCCTATGGTGTTGAATATTATGCTAAATCAATTTACCATTAACAGAGCGAGTGAATAATTTATGTACAAACTTTTTTTCCAATTTACAATGTCTGTCAGTTTTTAACAAGACAAAGGAGAAAACACACAAACAAACTGCAAATGCAAGTTCAGTTCAGCCAGAGTAGTGGCTTCAGTTGCGTCTATCTCAATGAAATCTCACCTCTCGCGATATCAGCCTGGTGCAGAAACATGGCCGCCTCCACGAGCAGTGGTGGCAGGGACAAACAAAGTGGTAATACCACGCTAAATGATGGCTCAGAAACCGAATCAAAGGAGTTTTGCCCGGGATTCAAAGATGTCGATTCATTTGTTAAGGTATGACCAACGGGTTTTCATTACTGATACAGTGTTGACACCAACACAAAGCCTGTCCAGGCTTGCCCTGTGACAACGTGGATGGCAATAGCTAGCTCTCCAGCTAAGCAACAGTTACGTTTCCTTCGATAGTCCTCAGTCTTGTCAACAGCACAGCATGTTGTCCGAACATCAGTGGAAATTAATTCACTAAATATAATGCACGGTGTATAGCTGGTGCCTTACAACATGTTGAACATACTAGCTAGTGGCGGTGGCTTTGAAATGCTAACTGTGTTGTTAGTCGCTGTCAATACGTAATATAAGTTCCCCGGCATAACTACGATTAATATAGAGGTTTAATGTTCTTCGACAGCATGGTTTGGGGACTGTTGTTGCGGCCACAAAAGCATCTGCAGGTCTGCCGCAAGCTGGAGATGAATATGATTTCTACAGAAGCTTCCCAGGATTCCAGGAGTTCTGCGCTACCCAAGGGGACAGGATTCTGCATAGGTATGGTTAAGGATTTCATAAGTTATTGCTGCAGCGTGTTTTCACATGGTGTTATACTTTTTGTGACTTATGAAGAATTAACAGACACTTGTATCAGTTGCACGCAATGGAGAGGGTAATGGATGTCTGCTTTGGTTAGTGTGTTTATCGGGACCTGTGCTTTCTGCTTGATTACTAGTATGAGTCAGCTAATGCAGCACCATGGCTGTAGGTCTCACTTACGAGACCGTAACAAGCTGACAGGACTGGATGATCGATTTGACATGGTGGTGGATGCCAACGATGTGATTCTGGAGAAAGTTGTATGTATTTATTTTCCCATTTCTTCAATTCAACAAATTGGCTGTGTTCTCCCTCAAATGTCATTGTACAGATATAGTACAGGTTGAGTTAAATGTTGACCTTTTGTGTGTTGTTTAGGGTATTCTGCTTGATGAGGCTGGTGGCGTGAACAGGGCCCAAGAGCCTGTCATGCCAGCTGGCTATCAGCCTCCCAAAATAGTTGTTTCAAGTTGGAATCGCAAGGTGAGACATGTGAAATGCTAGAAAAACATCATACCTGAACCGTTTATGATGTGATTATGCTACTGTACGTTTGCTCATGCTGTTTACATCACAGGGAAGTGGTTCTGGTCACAGCCCCGAGACCTTCAGGCTCCTTCATGCCAAAAATGTTCAGCGGCCTCAGCTAAAGTTCAAAGACAAAGTTGATAACAGCAACACACCCTTCGTCCCCAAAATCTTTGTGAAGCCCAACGCAACAGTTCCTCTTTCCACATGTAAGCATGGTGAAGCCCCCTTTTACTGTTTCTACTACTGACTGAATGTACACATCCCAGCTGAACTGATAATGTCTTCCAGATTTCACTAACAAGCACCTTCACAAGCAGCGGCCAGAGGACCTGGATGTCCCTGCCGCTTTGGCAGATTTCATCCACCAACAGAGAACACAAGAACAAATGGAGGACATGTAAGACTTGCTGACTTAAAGGTTCAAGAAAAAATCCATCTTTGTCCCTCCTCAGATGGCTGCCGTTGGCTGCCGTATCACTGTTTGGTCTTCGTTGTACTTTGTCAGTCTCATACCTATCGACAGCACGTGACCCAATAGGGCTACAGGTTTATTCAGTCCGGATAATCGCTTTGATTTGCTTTTTGAGATGACGGAGATGTAATGATTTTGTGTAACATTGACGTTGATTCTGGCAGGTTCTCCCACCCATACCAGTATGAGCTTGAGCATCTAACCATGTCAGAGAGTTTGGCATGCAGACCAGAGCCTCAGGTACTTCTTGTTTAATTTTGCTCTCTTATTTCATTGTCCACAGCCTTAGTTTTAGTTGCTTAAATGAAATTTTAAAAAGGATTATACTGATTATTTTCTGTACGTTTTTTGCCCGCAGATGTACAAAGCCTTGGCTGAGACTAACTGCCAATTCATTGACACATTGGATGATTTAGTTGCCTTGAATGAGAAGCTGTGCAAAACCACAGAATTTGCAGTTGATTTGGAGGTACAGTAATGATCAAAGTACACATATATGCATTGGTCATCTTAGTTGAAACATAACATAAACTGCATGTACCTATGAAAATAATACATTCTCAAAGCCAAAGATGGTTTAGAATCAATTTAAAAGCATTACTGTGGCTATCGCTAGCTTTTTAGTCAGCTAGCAAGCAGACAGCAGGACACTTTTCTGGCAGAATGAGCATAAATAAAGTTTGTTTTCTCCCAGTCAATTATTTATAGGCCAGCAGTGATCAAAATTGCCTGCTCATACCCGTTTCTTTTTTCAGCACCACTCCTATAGGAGTTTTCTTGGCATAACCTGCTTGATGCAGATCTCAACAAGGGATGAAGACTTTCTTGTAGATACCTTGGAACTGCGCAGCGAGATGTATATACTCAATGAGTGTTTTACAGACCCCAACATCATTAAGGTAACTGTAATATGTGGTTGGTCATGTTCACTTCCATAGGGTAGTCTAGTATTCCTGGGGCAGGGGGGGGGAACAAAACTCAATTTTTTCTATGATGGTTCCTCACAGGTTTTTCATGGGGCAGACTCAGACATAGAGTGGCTGCAGAAAGACTTTGGCCTCTACGTTGTCAACTTGTTTGACACGCATCAGGCATCCAGGGCCCTCAACCTTGGTCGGAACTCTTTGGATCATCTCCTGAAGGTGTTCTGCAACATCGACTCAGACAAACGCTACCAGCTGGCTGACTGGAGAATTCGGTAATTAGGATTTAAAGTGTTCTTGTGTTTTTTACACATCTAGTCCACTACATGGTGTCTATTCACCATTTTCCATGGGTGATCACACCTGTGGTTATCGCACTTTGTTATGGGATAACAGCCCAACGTTCAGCACCACACAGAAAATGTAGTGTTGTTCACTTCCGGCAAGTCCATTATTCCCCTACATTGGGACACCTCGAAGGCCGTTATCTGAGTTATCACCCAGCCGCCGCATTTCATTTCATGTCGATCTAATTATTTTCTCTAAGCAGTAGTCAGTAGTAGTAAAAAAAAGCAGTCGTAAAAAAATTACTGCTTTCTAGCTTTGGTGCAGTAGTAGCCTAGGCGAAAGCCGACTATTGACTCTGTCAATTAGTCTAGCTAAAGCCAAGAGGATTTTGTTTTTCCGAGGAGGGTGGGACCTTGCTCTGCAATTTAAATTCATTGGCGTTCCCTTAACCAATCAGTAACCTTTTGGAA
>JASCQY010000173.1:10418299-10431058 GCA_030264315.1 Sardinella tawilis
TTGTTTGATTGATAGAGGTGCACTGTAATAGCCTATGGCCTAACAGTATGGTAACAACTGCATATTTCAGTGGATAAAGGATCATCCACAGTTATGTATATTCAGAAAACTTCCAATGCAAATTAAGTAGGCTATATTAGCTGGATAAGGTTTGAGAGGATATATATCAGTTAAAATGTTTACTCTATTCATCCATAATATTCACCCATAGGCTTATAATGGACATAAAATAATCACTAAACAATGAAAATCAAGTAAAATATCAAGTTCCCCAGTAGAATCAATTAAAGGAAAAAAGGAAAATCCATTATCTTGTAGAAAATGGCAACTTGTGAAATAAAGTTCAAAATAACACAATTTTCTTGTGTTATTTTTTTGTGAAAAATACCGGTTAGAGGGGGGGCCCCAGAAGATTTTTGCTTGGGGCCCCAACAGACCCTAGGATCGCCACTGCCTCCATCAAGTAGCCTACAGCTTTTTACAGAAATCACTGGAGGCGTGCCTATAATTTATAGTCTACCCAACATACCTGTCAGTACAGCAAACCACCTGTAGATAACTTACTTACATCCACAATTTTATTACATTATTTCAATAACTGACGTAACATAATTGGAAATGTTAAGTTTATCTATTACAAAATAACTTTAGGTACTTGTCTCACTAATGTAACTTTGCGGGCGGTCTCACGTGGGCCACTCTAGACAGTAACAAGTCAACCTAACTTCAGCGTAAGTTTTTTTTCTCTCTCTCTCTCCAAACGTCTATTTGTCGGTTCGACTGTTGTGTGTTGCGTGCGCAGTCTACCATTCGTCAAAGATGCACCTAAAAGTTAGGTTGGACGAAGAGTACGCCCAACGTGTCAGTCCGTGGCAAAGATTCTTGCACTGTACCCGTTGCCGATTCTGGGCATTTGTGGCGTTACAGTCTTTCAAACATAGCCATTTAGCTAGCTATATTCTTTGCATTTCAGATTGTGTAGAGAATGGATAGCATAAAGAATGGATGGTTCACTGAAACGTGTACACTATGGCCTGGACAAGCAATGAGTCTTCAAGTCGAAGAGGTTCTGTATCATAAAAAATCTCAATTTCAGGATGTCATGGTGTTTAAAAGGTTGGTCCTCTCCTTCGAACTAATAATTTGATGTCGTTTTTGAATGGAAACCGGTACAGGAGGGGTCTGTTAATCGACAGAGGTTGTAGCCAGAAACCAGCTACCAGCTAACATTTAAATTTCTGCTTTGATTTGTATGGCAGTCAGAGCAGCAACGTTAGCACTAGCTCTCCCACACATGATGACTTGCTTTGTGATATTTGGTGGATGGGTATGAGATTTATATTGGCGAAGCATTCCATAAAGCTCCCAGGAAAGATATCACATCATCCCTCTGAGTGTTTTTTTTTTTATTTATCTGACCAGCTGCTGTATTGCTAGTCAGTCTTAGCTAACGTTAACTCGGCGTTAATCTGTCATCTGGCTAGGCTTCGATTTACAGCTAATCTTGCCAGCTAACTATTAATTATCAATCTGTATGTAATGTCTGTTGCCTCCTCATGTTGAATGAGTCATTGCTGCTTTAAGTTGACTGCTACCCATCATAAAAGATTCTGCTACTGGCAGTGATTGGATCAAGAAGCTGGAGCGGTTGCGACATCTGTGTGTCAAAGCAAACTTACTTAGTAGGGCACCTGTCATTTTCGTCAGCGTGTTGCCAGCTAACATATACAGTAGAAGTGTAGTAATACATAACTTTAGAAGAGAAACCTTTTTATTTACATACCTGTGGTACATTTATTGACATACTGATGCACCGAAATAATTGCACAAAAAGTTTTAATGCTGTTTCAGACATGTCCTAGCTCGGTTTAGCCATTTGCTAATGTTCATGTTTTGTCTTTAGCAAAACCTACGGGAATGTCCTGGTTTTGGATGGGGTTATCCAATGCACAGAGAGAGATGAGTTCTCATACCAAGAGATGATTGCCAACCTACCCTTGTGCAGTCATCCTTGCCCAAAGAAGGTACCCGTGTTCAATTGTTGTGGTGATACCACACTATGTTGATTGTATGGTGTTTATTTAGTTGTGTTGACATGTTTTTTTTCCTCTCTTTCCCAGGTTCTGATCATTGGTGGAGGGGATGGGGGTGTTTTGAGAGAGGCTGTGAAGCACCCTCTGGTGGAGTCTGTGGTCCAATGTGAGATTGATGAGGTAATCCACCTGCTTTAGTCAAAGACTGCAGCAGCACTGATCATCTCATTTGCTATCAAGTGTCATGTGTGGAATTGTCACTCCCATAGAGTGTGATCATCAGTACAGTGTTGGCCTGTCCTTCTGGTAGGATGTAATCACTGTCTCCAAGAAGTACCTCCCTGGAATGGCAAAGGGATTCTTCAGTCCCAAACTTACCCTGCATGTGGGAGATGGCTTTGAGTTCATGAAACAGAACCAAGACGCCTTTGATGTCATCATTACTGATTCATCTGACCCTGTTGGTGAGAGGAGTTTCTCAGTAACTGCATCTCCACTCTACAGAATGTTGTGAATCACAAGTTCACCAGAGTCCAAGTTTCTGATTAACACTAAGCCTAAAGAAAACATACCACAAACAACTTCAGATATATTTCACATTCAAATTCAGCCTCCAACAGAGCAGGTGTGCCTACTGGCTTTTTATTGTTTCAACTTGGCTGAAGATACAGAGTGCCTTTAGCCAAAAAGGCAGTTTAAAGGAGAAGTTTGGTTCAGTCCAATCAATCCAAAGCCCTTTTGTTCAAGGTCACTGAATGATGTCTATAGGAAAAAGAATGAAAAAATGTAATGCAACATAAGCCGAATAGTGAACCGGCAACTTACAGAGTAAATGGGGCATAGTGACTTAGTTTAATTTCGCTATGCCCCATTCACTCAACAATAGCTATTTGTTTGTTAGTCAGTATAGGTTGCATCAAGTGTTCTGGTTCTTTTTGCTATAGACAGCATTCAGTCACCTCTAACAACAGGGCTATGGATTGATTCACACCAAACTTCTCCTTGAAACAAAATCCTGAAAGACAGTTTTCTAACATGGCATCATGTTAGACCAATAAAGCTTTCTGAATTTGGATTTGAAGTTGCCTCAGTAACTATGCATGCGTCGTCAAATTATTCATGCAGCATGCTTCATCGAGGAGCACCTCACGAGAGACAGCATACTCAGTATGCCAGATTCAATAACCCTTTAAATTGATGAAAAAAAATGTTCTTGATGACACAGGCCCAGCTGAAAGTTTGTTCAAGGAGTCTTACTACCAGTTGATGAAGACTGCTCTTCGGGAAGGTGGAATCCTTTGTTGCCAAGGTAAATTGTTAATACATATGAGCAGTTGTTCCAGACGAATTTGCTAGCAGTGCTTTTGGGCTTTTACCCAGGCTGCTCTATGTCAAGAATAGGGAAGAATTGTGCATACAAATGCATGTATCAATGTATGAATGAATGAATGCATGCATGTATGAATGAATGTGCAAGCTTCACTTTGATCTTGGAAGAAAAAAAAAAAACTTTTTATTTTTTTTTACCTTGGTATAAACAAAATGACAATAGCAAAACAAATCAATTTGATTTGAATTTCATTTGCAAGTACCTTCACACGCAAATATGGCAGAGGGAAGTTTAGCATCGTTTTTTTCTTTTAACGCCCACAGGAGAGTGTCAGTGGCTCCATCTGGAGCTGATTAAAGAGATGCAGACCTTTTGCAAGAGCCTCTTCCCGGTCGTGGATTACGCCTACTGCACCATTCCCACCTATCCCAGTGGCCAAATCGGCTTCATGCTGTGCAGTAAAAACGCAGTGAGTGTCCACATCTGCTTCCCAAACGTATGGAAATAATGTTCACGGCAGCATTAATGTAATAACAAACTATTTGGTTCGCAGCAAACAAATTTCAGAGAGCCTGTACGAGAAGTGACGAGAGAGGAAGTGGAAAGCATGGGCTTGAAGTATTACAACCCTGAAATCCACAAAGCTGCTTTCATCCTCCCAGAGTTTGCCCGGAAGGTAAATTGAAGAACGAATCCACCTTATCCTTATCCTTTACCCTGTGGACCATGCGTCAATTTTCTTATCCTCTCTCTCTCTCTCTCTCTCTCTCTCTCTCTCAATTTTCTCCTTAGGTGCTCTACGAGTCGTAAAATTGTGCACAGGGACAGCCACTCTCTCCCACTTAGGCCTCTGTGACCACAGACAGAACCAAACCCACACCACAAGCTGCAGTACCTCCACCTGTCCCAGACAGAGTCTGAAATCAAACACTGACGGCCCTGAGGCCCTTGTTAAAGAAGACAGTTATGAGAATGGTCTCTGCAGGGGAAATGCTGTGCTTTCAGACGGTTGCAAATCCTTCCAGTGCTTCCTCCCAGCCTTGCACATTACTTCAACTTTAGGCTATTCTGGTTCTTAGTTTTCGTTCTCCGATAGCATCCACACTCAACGATGATCAAATTATAATATCCCCCCACACCCCTTTTTTTCCTCTTGGTATAGTAGGAGTGTAGAATTTCATAAATATGGTAATACCCTGACACGACATAAAATTGATCAATCTCAAATTAGAATTTGTCTTGTATACATACCATACCAGTGAGAAAAATACTAAAACTTTCATTTATACTTTATGTTTTTGTTTTCTCTGATAACATAAGTCATTGAGGCAAAATGGCACCATTACGCAGACAAGGATGGTACAAGGACAGTGGTTCATGTAAGGACTAAACAGACTGTCAAAGATTGTTGGACAAGTATGGCATTGCTGGCTCGCCAATCAAGTCTTAAATCTGTAGCCAATATTGAGCAAAATTTGCTACGTGTTTTGTGAAAAAGAGTGTTGGTGTGTATTTTATAGAGTAGAAAATATGACGTTGATAATATCAGTCAGACAAAGAGTTAAGGAGGGAATTTTGCTCTTGTTGTGATAATAGAACCGAATGGTTTGATTTAGTATGGGGACTAAAGATTGCTCTGAACTTTACTGTTACTCAATTTGGTGTAACTGGATTTCAGTGAGGTACTGAAGATGTGGCCTAACCATGGGAACAAGATGTGTTAGTAACTTAATGCCTAGTGTGTGTGTGCGTGCGTGTGTGTGTGCGTGCATGTGTGTGTGTGTGTGCGCCAGCGTGGTTATAGCATGACGTGCCTTGCATGCATGCTGTACATGTGTGTTTGTGTCAGTTAGAGAATTTCAATTCATGGGTCACCACAGATCTGGTAAATGCTGCTTGATTTGTGATGACTGTAGGATACTTTGTTTCATAGAGGCCACAGTACAGCGCATTTAATGATTCCTCACTGTGTGTGCTATCGTGGACACTTGCCTCTGTTAAAGGTCTTAATGTCACATGTGCACATGCAATTGTGCGTTTGTTGTGTGAATTGAACCTGTGAACTGTGGCACCATGAGGCTTACTGAAACACCAATCAAGACAAAGTTGGGCCAGGACATTCTCTGCTTAATCAGTGCTGATCAAATAAAGCAACTGGAATTGTCTACTCCTTCACCACCCCCTCTGTATCTTGCGTATACTGTACATCACGTGTATCTTTATTACCTGTGTCTATCTCGTAACCAGCAGTGTACGATTGCTACTATCAAGTTTATGTGGAATCCTGGGAAGATTTTCAAATAAAAGGCAGTGAAATTAATGTTTCTTGTGACATTTGTATTATGAAATATTAGTGGTAGGCTTAGGTCAGTTACACAAATGAGAATATAATGTTTTATTGCCAACACACTGTACATCTGTCCTTACTGAATTCTTATGTATTGATAGAAGAAATGTAAAACTGACAGTATACCAACTTTTTAAAACAACGTTGCTGAACAAGCTACTCTGGTTTTGGTAGGCCTATACATGCCTTTGTCCTGCAGCTTCTGTCCTGGACAACTATAAATATCATCATTATTCCAATATACTCATCATGGGGCCAAACAAGCAACACAGCCCAACAAGTTTCCCCACAAATTACTTCATAATTTGTTGATTTTCCTCCACTAGATGGCAACAAGCGCCCGTGCGGGCCAATAGCATAACAGACCAACTTTTCAAAAGCTGAACATGCGCCTGGCAACCTTTTACCGGTCGTGTGATAAGCGAGGGAGGTTAAAAAGCGTTCCTTTAATCCCTCAGAACAATACAAAATATTTGCTAGTCATATAGCCTAATTTATCCAGCCTTCAAATTAGCCCTCACACAACACAGTGGAACACAAATATTTTTTGTACACGTGTAGGCTATCCATTTGTTAAAAGTTTGATGCTTTGATGCTCAGATCATTTAGCCCGCATCGATATCTTCGAACGCACCATCGTCCAATTTTGCATCAGTGACTGTCGACGCAGGCGCTGAACATTTCTCACCGTTGCCAGTCTCCAATCATATTCAGTCACTCTGAAGATAGGCTACGTTTGTCCGAGTTGCTCAACCTCACAGAATTGCAATGTGAGTGTGCGCGTGCATACCTGAGCAGTCACATTTGGAACAGAGTGGGCGTCCAAATGTGGGTAGGTTCCAACCCAGTTACCTAAATCACCTTTAAAATATTCACATAATGTCACCTGCACCAGCGACTTCTTTCAGCTGTGCTCTCTATGAGAAAAAAAGAATGCTTTCATCTCTAAACTTGGTGCAGCCTTTTTCCTGAGTGCAAGATTATTGATATCGAATTTATTCAACAGTTATGACGCCGTAGCCTAGCCTAATTCTTTGTTTTTGCACCTGCAGAATCCGAATTTGATTCAGAATTAGGCCTACGACCACAGAAAGTGATTTTAGTCCTTTGCCACATTTGAGCACATGTTAAAAATCACCCATATTGTACTTGAGATACTGTACTCTCATGTGTCATGATAGGCTTGGCATTGGCCTTTTTGGGCTGCAATGGCATTCAGTTACAGTCCAGAAGAGGAAAAGAACATAACATCCAGGCATTGCAGATTCTTCGGTACCTGAGGTGAGATTGGCATTATGTCTAGCTTGTTATTATTTCTGTCTTCATAACATCTTGCCTTTTGATGTGGTGGTTTATGTGTGCTTTAGCCACTGCTGTTTTAGTTGCAAACAAAAAAATAAAGACAAATGCAAATGAATGATCATGATATACCAGTTTGAGTGCCACGTACTCCACTGTTTAGTGTGGTGAACCATTTTTTGCTGTGTAAATGAATGTGTCGTCAGTTTAAGTTAAGTGTAATTGCATGGTATATTGACACATTCACGTAAAGCATCATCAGCTGGCAGCTGGTACTTTTTTTGCGTATTGATGTCAGAACCAGTTTTAGGTTTGTGACGTGTTATACGCAATTACACGCCCCACACCATTGCAACACACACACACAGTCTCTGAGAAGGTTATACCTATACAGTGCCCTACCTTAGTTTGTCCCTAACCCCTGTCCCCCTGCCGCATCAGCTGCCTCCTCCCCTACACCCCCACAAACACCATCATCACTAGCACGCCCCCACCACCTCCACCCCCCATCCTCCATCCCTTGCGTCAGTAGCAGGCTGAGAGACAGAGTGCTATATAAGTGTGGCACCTGGAGCTCAAACCACAAGAGTCAGACCATCAGTTGAATTAGCAGAGCTGGTGACTTAATAGCAGAGACCTTCCTCTAAACTTTACAAGGATTCGCCTGCCATTGACACCTTTTAGTTTCTCTCTCTTTCTCTCTGTCCTCTCTGTCTCTGTCTGTGTCTGTCTGTCTGTCTGTCTATCTGTGAGTCTTTGTCTCTCACTTTCTTTGCTCTTTCTTCTCTGTGCCTATCTCTTTGCACTGCTCTTTGCATTTGCAACATGCAGCTTCTGGCCAGCTTAGTGTCTCTCATGCTCGTGCTGTACAGCGTAAGGGCAGCCGCCGTGCTTCCTGTAGAGGAGAGGAGCCCAGCACATGGCAGAGTGAGTATTATTATAATTATTATTATTATTATTATTATTATTAGATCTATTATTTTAGGTTCTTTTGTCATTTTAGTCTGATATAGTTTGGAATCTGTTGGAGGAAATTTGATGGGAATTTATGTGAATATTAATGTTGCTTAAACTGATGATAGTGATAGCAGAGACGGTTGATAAAAGTGTTATTCAGTATCTTTGGTGATAGCACTCTATTCTCATTTCTGGGGCATGCATTACTGTATGCTGGAAAAACTGCTGTTGACAACAGCAACCCTAGTTTAAGAGTACTCTGATCATAAGAAATGTCACTGTGCAAGTATAAACTAAAATAACTAAATAGCAAATTAGGCTAAATGTCTTTTGAGAAAATAAAATGTTATTAAAATTGTCCTCAATATGGAATGGACTGCTCAGAGTGATTCATAGATAATGGCTTGTAATGGTTTAGATCTTGCTGGGAATTTTGTCATCTCTTGTAGATTGTTACTCACTGCAATTGGAGAAAAATAAACAAAATAATCCAAGCTTTCAGTTCACGATTTTAGAAAGTTATCTCATGATTCATGTTTGATTTCTAGGAACTAAGCAAAGAGCGCAAGGAGCTGATTCTGAAGCTGGTCTCGGGCTTGCTCGACGGAGTGGACAACAACATGCTCCCGGGGGACGCGGCGCCCATGGATCTTGAGGAGCCTTTGGAGTCTCGTCTGGAGGAAAGAGCCGTCTACAACCGGTTATCACAGCTGCCACAACGCGACCGCAAAGCCCCCTGCAAGAACTTCTTCTGGAAAACCTTCACATCCTGCTAACAGATTCAGACCTCATCGAAAGCCGCTATTATTCCGTTGCCAGTCCGCCAAACCCAACCTAATGTGATCCTCCCCCTGTCCAACTTCACGCTCCGCACAGAAAAGATAAATCATGAACTGTGGTAGACCTCAGACTGTCAGAGGGAAGGTCGGAATGGACTAAACTGACACCGTATGTTTGTCAAAATACTGATGATTCTATTTATTTATGTATTTATTTGTTTATGGATACATTTAAAGAGGTACAATAAGATACAATAAAGCATGGCTAAGATATTTGTTTTTGACAAGATCTGTCTCATTTCTCTTTGTTGTCACCACTACTTTTAGTATTCATCTGAAAATGAACAACCTCACAAGTTGGCTTTCACGAATGATGGATGTCATTCACACCCCAATATTTCAATTCATTCTTTTTAAAAATTGAATTCCAAGTAAAGATTTGTTCCTAACAATTTGTATTCAGATTAAGATAATGCCACATTTTTGCTTAGAAGCAGGGAATTATAAATTATGCACTACAAATTAGGAGGAACTCTTATGAGGCTGTTTTCCCACAGAGGAAAATTAGTATTTTTCTAGAACCTACTGACACATCCATTTAATTACCTATTGCTTATAATTCTGCAAAATGTTACCTGTTATTGAGAATGTGAAAATAGCTATCATTAATCAATAATCAAGTCAATGATCAAATCAACAGTCAACAATAATATTGGCCATTGTGTTCCAAAGAAGACAAATCTGATTGCCTGACAGCATTTTAAACAGCTGCTGACAACTACTTTTTGTTTTGTCTGACTATAAAACATAATCCTGAATCATTTGCCAATTTCAGTAAATTGGTAAATCCATTGTTGCTGGCTTAAAAGCAGCGTGAACATCTGAGAGACCCAAGAAAAAGCGCAGCATGTCACGTGAGTTCCAAAGACGTTTTAACGGATGTGGCACTGTGCCGCTGTGGCACACATTGCTTTGTGAATTTATTGGCCATTGGTCAGAGTCACTGCTCAGTTGAGGATAATAACCTGCTCCCTCCTGACCCCGGCTGCCAGCTGTTCGATTTTCACCTCTCAGACTTCCCTAACGCAGGTCAGGCCTTGAATACCAAGGGAGACAATGTGTCCAACTGGCGTTTGTGATGCCCTTTTTGGCATAGCACCTGTCTCAAGGACACTACTAGCCCTGGAGCTATACACATCTTGGAAACCACTGCATATAACGAAGTCATTAAAACTGCCAGCTAAATGTCTTTCCTGACACTTTGAGAGTAACAAAGACTTCTTTTTGAAAAATCAATTTTCTGTGAAATCAATTTTAACAGTGGCATTTTGTAATGTCAATTTATAAATAATGACTTTCTGAGATGAAATGTATTTTCTTTATACCAGGGAGTTTGTTCTTGTACCTTTTTTGAGTGACACAACATCGCAAGATATGTCCTTTATTTCCACAAACATTATTAAAATTCTACATACACTGATTGCACAAAATGATCCTTCTCTAAAGTGATTCGTTTTTTCCCCGACTTGTATAAATGTGAAAGGTTGGGTTTTTATTCTATGTTCATAGGCATATAGCATCACTATAGAAGTTATTATGGAAACTAGGAGACATTTTATATCATTGATGTTTTGACAGCTTACATCTCCACAACATTTGTTAATGATTGATTTTGCCAAATGCTTTCATCCTGGACTATAAATTGACCAATGCAATTGTTGTTCCTGTTCCTGGTGTGAATCGGCCTCTTACAATATGTTGAAGCTTAAAAAAAAACAGTTGTGAAAGCATATTTGTGATATTTCAGCAGCTCCTTTTACCTGGACAGCACCCTCTAAAGTTGTTTGAGACAAGTGCACTGGCTTGGAAATGAATGTTAGAACAAAATGGATGTTGTTTTTAATACCACCCATTTCAATATAGAAACTGACCCCAGTCACTAAATCCTGTTTGCCAGACTTTCCGCATCTTCCACATACCACCTGAGAGTAAGAATGTAGTCTAATAGTGATGCTGGGAAATAGCAGAAAGACACATTATTAGGTTCTGCACCTTTTTCTCCTCTCCAGTTGGCCCTAAAAATCTCTTCAGCTCTGTTGGGGTTAGCACACAGCCCAGAGGATCCTGCTGGCAAGCCTCAAGTGCACTCGAAAAATGGTCTTGCATGTTTTTAATGTCCTCTCAAAGCTCCCTGTGGTGCAGGGAAGGCTAACTAGCAGCAAACATAAGAATATAATTTTTCATTTTCTCAAGTATGTTACTTGGGTGATCTGCTGTCTTTATGATGCTTTGTCAGGCTCTCCCTTAGCCTGGGCTCGCCCATGTTCCTGGAATGTCGCACAACATTTCTCAAAGGCCAGGCTAGCTCTCCCTTTCCCCCTTCAGCAACTTTGTGTAAAGCTCAGGCCAAGCCTGTCATGTCTTACTGAGACTGAGTACTGAGACTGAGGACTAAAGTTTACGTGAGAGATTCTCAATAAGCTCAATTGAAAACTATGAGAGGTGGGACTCTGAAATGTCACAGAATTAATCAAGTTCAATTATGGAGACATAGGGAACCATGATTTCTCATTGGGCTGGAAGAACAACAAAGGAAATGTAATCAATCCTATAATATTGGATCCATAAAGATCACTGCATGAGAGTGGAATATCAGATTGAACATGAAAATTATTGGCACTGGTTAATTTTACGCCATTTATTGCCCCAAGCCAAAGACCTATGATTCAGTGAGACCTCTAAGCCTGTGTTCAACTGTACCAAAGTAATTAAACAAACAGAAGATTGCTATTTATTGATAAAGTGTGGGTCTTTTGATTGACCAGATAGGATAACATACTGGTTTGCCTATTTAGATACTTTAAGACCTAAAGTCTGTGTTCACAGGGCAGCTACAGCTGAGTGCAGTTGAACACGCAGGAGATTACAATTTATTATAAAACATCAGCAGAAAAACACCTCAGCTTAGCTCTGGGCTCACCTAATTTACCTTATTACAGTATAAAACACTGGTTTTCATTTTTAATTATTATGGTTTGGACCAGATACCAACCAGCAAATTACTGGAATAATTAATACAAATTTCGGATGATTTTTGCCCATCTTTGCAACCATACCTGCCATTGCTATGTGTGAACTTAGTGGTTTCACAGGTGTGTCATCTTCGTGCAGCCTCATGAGCTTGCTTTGACAGGATCAAGCAGTGACTAATTCAAATAAAAGGCAGATGTCAGTCTCTCTCAGTATAGCCTTTGGTCGTGTAATGAGGATGATCACACCTCATTTTCTGAAACCTCTCCTTCAAAAAGATGTGTGAAAAGGCAGGGCATGGCCAAGGGGCTGCTTATTCGTAGGCTATGTGCTGCTCTCTCTCTCTCTCTCTCTCTCTCTCTCTCTCTCTCTCTTTTCTCTCTTAGACACGTGCTCTGAGGTGACAAAGAAATAACAACGTTGTTACAAGATAATGATTTCATCAGAATATATATGGGGGGTGATACAAGAGGTCACTCTCCCACAAAGGGGCTACATGCCTTACATAGAAATGTGTGAGCAGTAAGCACGTTTCGGAGAGGTCAGTCCAAATGAAATTCCCTTGAGTCACAAACTTCACTTAATAAATAGGTAGGCAGAGTGACATTAAAACATTACTGAAATGGCAGCGCTTTGGCAATCTGCTTCAATGTTCTCTGTCTCATTTGTGTTTAAGCAAATGGTGACTTATGACTATCAGTTGACTTCATTGCAGGAGTCTCAGTTTCTTAAGTAAAAGATCTGTGATGTTGAATCAGTCAGAGGCCGAGCACCCTCCCTGTACGCCTAAGCAAAGTTGCACGTCATTAATTCCGAATTGTCAGACTAGCCACAGATGCCAATAGCCAAGGGCAGGCCTATTCATCAGTGTCAGTCAGAGAAAATTTGTTTAGTTGTGACATTTCAGATGGGTTGTCTGGGGCGAACAAACACACAAACACACCATCGGTGAGTAGCTTTAGACATTTCAACCTCTCCACCCCC
>JASCQY010000173.1:10431306-10445341 GCA_030264315.1 Sardinella tawilis
CCCACCCCACCCCCATACTTCCTCTTCAAGGAAAGAAAAAAAAAAACAAGAAATGAAATGTCATGTAATAAACAAAAGAACGTGAAGGGGAAAAAAGAGCTACAGGGCCATTAGGGGTAGAATTTCAATTTTGGATACATTTTGATTTATTTGAGTCATTTCCCAAAGAGTTTATTACCCTCCATCACCCAGTAGGGGAGGACGTGGGTGGGGGGGACTCCCTCTGTGAAACGGCACACACACCCCGACACACCCGCACCTTCCAGGCTCCCCCTCGTAGCCCCCTGGCATACTGTAGCGTTGTCTCCCGACGAGGCCGCGTGCCCCAGGTGGTCTGTGGGCCTGTGGGGGGAAGAAAGAGGGGCTGAACATGGAGGGAGCGTGTGGGAGGGTTGTGACTCATGTTGTAGTGCACTATACAATACGTGGGAGTTAGTCGTGTGTCAAGTGTGTGACACACATTGCTCAAAATCAATGTCAGCCAGCTCACATGGTATATATCGCGGGGGGCTGTCGTGGAACGTTTATCAGGTTTGATCAGGATGTGTGATGGATGAACACTAGATTACTAGATTTTAAAAGACTATTCATATAGGGACAATGAAGAATCCAAATGGGTTTAACTCAAGTAAAATAACTACCGGTAGTTGTACTAACTGACTAGTAAAACGAATACATACCAATTGGACAGTCCCCGTTTTGATGTAACATTTATAACTTAACTTTTAACCTGCAATTTGCATCCTCATGTTGCTGCACCAACAGTACCAGTATGTAAAATGTTGACTGAGATAATGCAAATGATATGTAGGCTTACATGATTAGAGCAGGATAGATACGAATAATATATTACCATATATTGTATGGGCTACACCGACATAATAAGACACACACACACACTCACACAGACACACAGGTTTACAATGCCTGCATTGCGTGTTTTAAGAACCTTGTTAATCTGGCCTCAGTCTTCCGTCTCAAGCAGTGATTTGAGATGATGCATTAATCTGCACAGGTTAGTACCAGTGCACTAATACAATTTCTACTCTCAGCAGGACCTGATGGGACATGATGTGTGGTGCTGGGATTGTTTGGCGAGTAAGCGCTGTCCAAAGGCGTATTATTATTCCTCCCTCGTGCCTCCAACGCCATGGCGACAACTGAGAAAATAAGATGTTGCAGACTTGAGGGAAGGCTGGTGCATGCCCGTAACCATAGAGACCCTGCCCCATAGCAGAGGGTGCCAGTTTAGGGGGAAGGGACGGGATCTGTAAGTGACAAGACGGAAGGTCACAAGAGGTCCGGACTTTTCTAGTTGCCACTTAAGATGCATGAACTTTTTTTTTTTTTTAACTAATGCAAACTGCCATTTCCCTTACATCCAAATGAAAGTTTTATCTGCTCACCATTGCTTGTGTGCTCAACACATTAAGGCAATTTTAATTTCCACTGTGTTCATGTTTAAGGATTGATGTGATTGATCCCTAATTACCACATAGAAATTATTGTAATTCAATGACACATCTTTAAACATCATCAACACGCCCATCAATATTTGTATTTTTTAGTGGCGGATGCAATGACCATCTCTGTGTATAATTTGTGCAGTCTTGGTTTATGTTGGTAAAAGGCCATCATTTTCAACTACCGGAGATAGCCTACAATAATTTGGCCTTTGATTTTATACGTCAAGTTCATAATCATTGCTGCACAGTGTGATGTCAAACATGTTTACTGAAAAAGAAACAAAATGAACTGTGTGTGTTTTTTTACCATTTGTCCATTAAATTGGCAGCATAGAATCTCATCTGACAAAATGCGAGGAGCGGATAACAAGCTGAACACGTGTAGAGGCATCGTCTGATTACCTGTGTGTGTGTGTGTGTCTGTGTGTGTCTGTGTGTGTGTGTGAGTGGGGGAGCTATAAGGGGCTCTCCTGGTCGTGTCGTCTCTCGGCCGCAATTAGAGCAAATGGACTCCCGTGAGAAGAAGCCAACACAGGCCATATTGACCGTCTTGTTAAAGTGTGCCACTGACCTGTGTGCCACCTGTGAAATGAGTCCTTCTAAATGTTTCAATCAGAGAGGCCTTGTCTTGTGTACAGAAAAAAGGATCAAATTAAACTGTGGTTTGGAGAATACTGAAACCAGTAATGAGTTTGTTGCTATGGTATACCATAGCACAGAATATGACTTAGATTACTTATTGCATGAACAGAGGAAAAAGTAAAAGTTATTCTTTACAAAGTCAGTGGTCTTACCAAACATCTCCAGGGCCTTCAGTCTTACAAATAAATTTTCATTCAGAATAAGATATTTGACTGATACTGGGAGGAAACAAGAATATACTCTAAGACATTTTCCTGAGAACTCCCCTTACAAGTATTTGAAATCCTACATGGGTTGGTTAGGACAGGGCTGTCTAGTATACAATAAGCCAAAGCCTTGGTGGCTTACTGAACACACAGTAAAGGTTCTGCCATGGTTATCTCCATAATTTTATCTCCATAGATAACAAGTGGAGTGGGTGGGTACTTTGAAGAATCAAGAAATACTCTGTAATGCTCTTAAAATCTCTGCTCTGCATTCTCCAAATGTATGAAATGTTATAGATTAAGGCTAAGGGACCTGCTATTAAAGAAAGGTGGCTTGACAAAGAATTAGAAACAGGACACAGGGTGCCAATCATTTTGTCATTGGTGATTTTATTTTTAAAATGTTTGTGTCTTTGAGGATTTTTGGTCTATGGTTGTTTTCTCCTGTAACACATCTTAGTGGTGTCAGTAAATATGGGGGGAATTCTGTTTTAAGTGTAACTTCAGTGAAACATTTACATGCTGTTCCTTATAATGCTGTAAGTCCTACTTATACACCACAGTCTTTTATTTTCAAAGGTGTTCAATTGCTTTATAAGAAATGTCTCTTCATCTAAAGTGTTTTTCAGTTTGCCTAATACACCATGGAAGATGTCCTGTTTATTTGCCATTTTAAATAATGGTTAGCAGATGGCACACTCCATAATAGACTGCATGGGCTAAGTGTTTACAAAGTAGTCCACCCTAAGATCTAATCATGTTGTAGGTACACTTATTCTTAATGAGGTAGTGAACGTTTATTTCATTGTTTGTTCACATTCAGACCTGTCTGATTAAACTTTAAAAATAAGCAATAGGCAACATCCTGGCAATCAATTACTCTCAGTTCTTTTAATTATCACATTATGATGACAGCTCAAAATTGAATTTGTTCAAAGAACATTTTCAAAAGCCAGCAGGCTGGTGGAAAGGTGCTTTTGTGAGCCGACTGTTTGGACAAAGCCCCCGAACCAGGGAAGTAATTCTCACAGCGGGACAGAGGCGGCCCTGGCTCCCTGTTGTATGTAATCTGCGCTGGCATTACTCAATAATCTTTGTTTTGTATCGCTGATGGAACGAATGCTAATGTAGAGACGGCACATCTGTGAGCGAGCGCGGCACCTGGGCACCATCTCTCATCATTGCCTCCTCACTCCCAATCATGGCTGAGTGTCGCGCTCTCTGTGTCACAGCGGCCAATTGTCGGAGTCGTCGGAGAGCCGTGGGTGCGCAGAAAGGGCCATATGGGGACTTTAATCTGTGAAAAGAGGCGTCTAGGGCTAAATTGAAAGAGTAATAGGCAGCTGACGTCAGAGGTGAATTTCCATGCATGGGACTCAGCATTGATTTATCAACCGTAATAAGGCCAACGTTATTGTTTTTTTTTTTTTTTTTTTTTTTTTTTTTTTAGGGGTGAGGGTGGAGGTCTAACTAGATTGGAAGGTGGCTTTCCTCTGGGACCGAGCTACCCGTGGCGCTGTGGTTTTATCTTTCTGCTGTGGTCGGTGTCAGGGGTAATCACCTCACCCGGCTCACAATTAACACCCAGATGCGCCCACGTCCCGTGTCACAGGCCTACAAGAGCAGTCATCGCTCCTGTCTCTCCACACTTGTCACCGCTGTCACTCCTCAACACAGCAGGCTCGAAAAGACCTCCCAAATAATGTGCCACCACAACAAGATTGGCTGAAAATCGACCCTGAAAGTAAGCATGTGTTTGCTGTCTTCTGCAGTCACCACCATATATTGGAAGCACATTCAGTCATGTTTTTGGGGACCATCTAAAAATGAGCTCCATGGCCATATTCTAAATCTGTCCATACAGTTATGCTAGTAGAAACTGATTTGATTTCATGGGCATTGGATTTTCTCATCCATGGAATGAGTCTTTGAGGTATTTTTGGATCATGCATTGTTATCCAATTGATCACATTGGATTCCTGACCCTTGACCTTGGCTTTCAACAACAGCTGGTCTGCTAACAAGACTAGCTGGCTTGTTGATTCTGTTTGTGAATAGGTCACTGCTATCTGGTCTTCTTGAGGTGTTAGTCAACATACTTCAATTATATGTCCCACTAAGTGAAATAAAAAAGATAAAAGAAACAAGCTTTTCCATATCCAATTAATTAGATGTTTTAACCTATCAAGAGCTGGGGTATTCAAATTTGTCTTGAAGGAATATCTTGCTATAATTGCTACCACTTGCTGACATTCACATTGTCTTTTGACTCGAGTTGTAGTCTCTTTGTTGCCCTTCTGCATGCTGGAAACGTGTAGTGATGGAGACATTAACACATCCGATATCAGATGTTTCCTCGGGCTGTCATACTAATCAAGCATGGATGTAATGAAGCATATTCTACACATATACGTTGATACGTGATGTCTGCATATATAATGATGTACTTATTGGAGAAAACGCAAAGATTTTGTACATGCATTTCTGTATGCAATGTGCAAATGTGGTCCATAATGACATGATCCACGCTTGCCAACCATTCCACAGCATTTGAAGTGACCGAAGAATTTAATTCAAATTCAACACAGTCGAATATCAGTGACAAATGACACCTTACCAATTTCTCTTTGTGACAATTTCTCTTTGTCTTCCACAGCTGTGCTGCTCTGAGGTAGAAACTGTATAAGGAGAAGAGGAATTGTAAGGTTAGTGTGGGAGCGACAGCTAGTTTTCTGCATGGCTACATCTGTCGCCATGTCACAAGTGTCTTTGCCATTCGTTCTGCACTGCATCCTTTTCCTCTGTGTTAGTGATCCTTACTTGGAGCTTCCACTTGACATCAAAACCCCATTGTCCATGCATTTCAGGCCTTTATTTGTGTCAGAGCCGTGCACAGTCTGACTAATGACTTGCTGGCTTTTTTTGGTGGAAGCTCTTCATTATCTTTTACCCCAGACGGCACAAGGAATAAAAGAACTCAGAAGGCAATGGAGATACATGGTTGACTCACAGAACCTGGATCTAAAATTGTGTGTGTGTGTGTGTGTGTGTGTGTGTGTGTGTTTGTAATGTGTATGCAATTGTAAACATTGTGTAGGCCTACGTGTGTATTGTATATGTGCACACACATGCAGGTTTGTGTGTGTGTGTGTGTGTGTGTGTGTCCTTTTATGCATGTATTTGAGCTTGTCGGCTTGTGTGCTGTGTGCTTCCACATGTACCCACTTATGCATATTTTTTTGCTGGCAAAGAATCTACTTTTGTTGCTGCATTTGTGTGAAATGTAGAACATCTAGTATCATCCCTGTTTTTTTTTTTTTTTTTTTTTATCAGATATCCCCTTTTACAACAGCAAGGTTTTTACGGTCCTATATCAGATACAGTAAATTCAGCTAATGCAATATTCAATGTCCAATATTTGCGGTAATTAAGTATTCATATGTGTACCCTCCTGTGATTATACTGCTGAGTTTGTTCTGTTTTGTATACCTTACAGTCTCAACCAGATGGGAGAGTGCTCCAACAAAGCTGTGAGTCGTGTTGTTTTCATTAGAAACATTAGACATTAAGGGCTCTTCATTGTTCGTGAGTTACTTTCCATTTGATTTTTCGTGTACTTTTGGAGTGCTTGTGCTACAGAAATAACACTCGTCCTAATTGTCTCTTTGAATGTCATCATTACCTCTTCTTGTCTCAGGGTGTCTATTTGTTTGGCTCGACATGCGCAGGAACATCATAAATGTCATTGTGAATATGCTGTCAGACCTGAGGATTTCACAGGGAATTATTTTATACTCCATTGCCTACATACAACGCCGTCAAGGTATGGCACCTTTGTGACAATCAACTCTGAGCAGCACTGCTTTGCGTGTGAAGTTTTGATCTCCCTCGTCATCTTGGCTGGATGAAGATCGAAATCGATAGATGTGCATTTTCTGACAGGGGAATTTTCCTGTCTCTTGTTTATCCTTTGTATCCGTTTCCTCCTGGAATGGGATTAGAATTGTGATGTCCGGGTGTCATGTCTTGTTTGAGAAACTTAGCATTTTGATCTAGATGACGATTAGATCACAAAACGAATCAATACTATAGAAGTGAATGGAAGCAAGCAAACAGAGTTGATGGTGCTGTCATGTCACAAGACAAACGGAAGCAGAAATGTATGCCTTTTTACATATTTACATATATGCATATGCATGCACCTGCTGCACAGTTATTAGAGTCTTATGTTTGCTTAAACAAATTGACTTCCAGTTTCAGCCCTTGAAAGTATTTGCTTCATTAGCCTAGCTAGACTTCTCCTGGGTGCGACAACACATGCCAATGAAGCTGGATGGAGATGTTAGGCGAAATGCTAACCCGGTGAATTGCACAGGGCGGCAAATGAAACCACAGGCCAATTGAAAGTAGTAATGGTTTCCTTGAGCTTTGCATGAGTCTAATTGCTGTGTTCCCCAAACTGCCAAAATGGGGCAATCGGGGGTCACATCCAAATTACCTTCCTGCTGGTGATCCATGATTATGGTCTTTTGCTGGAGTGATATGACAGTCACTGACGCTAAATGTTCTCAAATGGAGTCCACATTAAAAAGCTCATTAAAGTAGTCACTGAGATGCCCCAATCTCCTTATGATATACTTCAGCATAGCAACCTCAGCAACCTGTGACCCTGCTTGAAGAAAGGGGTGGGAAGAGGGACCGCTTTAGTGTGTGAGACAGGCCCAAGCGCTTGAGGCATATGTGACAGAAAATTACCATTGTCGTTTTTTTTATGCGGATAATTATTATAATTCCCTGTGAACCTCAGCCATTACTAGTGTGCCGTGGCGCGGAAATGGGGTTGTTTATTGAAAGCTTGCTTGTGGTGCATTTGTGGTTTCATTCCCCCTCTCTAAAAGCTCTTTTCAAACGACAGCTGAGATTCTGTTTCATCCTGCATCACAAGGTGTGAATGAATGTGCGTCGGTCCCATACAAAAGGCATTTGGAATGAACTCTGCTCCCAGCATAATTGCTGCGTCGCACAGGGCTTTCAGCTTAGCCCCTTTTGTTTCCCTGTGATGCAATCTGAGGTCCATTCACTCCAAATACCTGACCCTGATTGCCTGTCAGAGGTGCTCCTTCCCCTCCTAACTCGTCCACTCCAAACGGAAAACTGGGTCGTTGAAACAACTCCACATGCCCCAAAACTCTTCCTTCCTTGAGGAAAAAAAATCCACTTTTTTTTAAGGTGTGAATGCATCCAGGGCCCTGTATTCACACTCCCCACATTTGCACATTGACATCACACCTCTCATCTAAGTGATTACAGCGCCTCACCGTCAAAAACAATTAACCTGATTCAGGAGGCTTGCAAAGTTGCCTTGGTGTTGTGGTATTCAGCAAGTCTTTTGTGCGTAAGCAGTTCTGAAATTCAGATATGGTCCTGGCAATGGTAGGGCCTGCTGAGTGCCTGAGTGCCAATTGTGAGGGATGCACACATTTGTGTAATTGCCTGCCTTCACATGACAAGCTACTGTACATACCAGCTCTATCTTCTCTGTTGTGCTTTGGAAAAGAGAAATCCTGTTGAAAACTTGTTGCTTTGTCTAGACACCACAGGATGTCGTGTTTCATGAGCAGCGGGAGAACATAAAAGGACACTCATGAATGGAGAGATTATGACTTAGCAGGGTTTTAATATTTACAAAAGGGTATTCATTTGAAGATAGGTAAATGACGGTTTTAGACTACTCATATTATTTTGAAGGATGAGTTCTGAGAAAACCGACAATAATTGTTCCAATTCTTATTCATTCTTCCTTATAATTAATTATTATTGTTAAAAGCAAGTGATGAGAATTGGAGAAAACTTGCAGGCAGTGTTCATTATTGACTGAAATAAAGGTTTCTGATAGGTTGTAAGATTAAGATTTCACTCAAATGTTTTGGGCTGTAATTCAAAACATTGATCATGTTTTTCCCAGATAATCGGTGAACCCAAGTGATTGGAGGTTTTTCTGTTACTGTTTACTCAGTGGGATCATTGACCCAATGTGCAATGTTGGGAAAATGTAGCAAGTCCCAACCTACCCAACAGAAACCAGAATTGTGTTACCTGATTCTCTTCTGAAACAATCATGTATAGGTGAGGTTCTTGGAATTTGTAAATGTGACCAGGACACTTGGAATGAGCTAGGCTTTATGGTGAGATTTTTTTTTATTATTTCATTTCTCATTTTCTGCATTGCAGGGTAGCTCTGGCTGTTCTCAGCCTGCTTCCACTAGGACTGAGTGTGGATCTTACAGGCCTGTATGGCACCTTCAACTCCCCCAACTTTCCCGACAAGTATCCCAACAACCACCTGACTGTGTGGAACATTACTGCTCCAGAAGGCCACAGGATCAAGCTCTACTTTTCAGCGTTCAGCCTGGAACCCTCTTACCTATGTGAATATGATTATGTTCAGGTAGCCTACTTTCCGTGGATCTGTTTCTTGTTAGAGAGGAAGGACAGAGATTGACATACTGTATCTCTTGTAAATGTAATAATGGCTTTCCATGTTTTCAAATAAGATCTTTTCAGAGGGCAGGGAGCCTGTCCGCTTCTGTGGGGAGGAGGAGAAAGACTATGATGACGCACCGAGGAATACAGCTCTGTATTCAGCTAAGAACACCATGTCAGTTGTCTTTAGATCCGACTTCTCAAACGAGGCAGAATACAATGGCTTCCAGGCTATTTACACCACTGAAGGTATTTCTGTGAAGACATAAGAGAATGGATTAGCCTATTGAAAGCACACCTATCGCCCAGCATTAGTCTATATTTGGCACTACTTACAGCACATGTTACCATACCAAACGTCCCCTAGGGCACTAATGCACACAAGTAGTGAGGAGTGCTTTGGCCTGTTTTGGTGTTGAGTAATGTCTCTGGTGTTTTTGCCAGATATCGATGAGTGCTCCAGCACAGTGGATGGAGAGGCAGCATGTGATCATTATTGCCACAATTATGTTGGTGGCTATTTCTGCTCCTGCAGAATGGGGTACCAACTCCATCCAAACCAGAGGACCTGCAATGGTAAGGGGAACACACAGATGAACAGAGCAGACAGCCTCTAAATAAATGCACGTGTTTTGTGGTGAACAGAGAGGCTAGAGGTCAATCATACATAAATTGGAGTATTGATTAGATAGGATACCTCTGGTCTGTTCATTGGAAAGCTGAATTACTGTGACTGTTGACATTTAATATTAAAGCTATGTTGTAATACAAGAATGTACAGGCCTATAGGCTACAAATACATTTCACAAGCTTTATTTAGTGTTTCATTCCAATAGTCTTGTATTGGCTTGGGAATAAGTATGGGACATGTTGAAAATGACAAATAAAATAGACTGTGCCTGCAGTTCAGGGGTCAGTGTCTGATTTGTTTGTAGGCTGTCATGTGAACTTTGTGCCATCTAAAATGGACAGTGGTCAATGAGCACTGGTCTGTATTGATTTAAAGAGTAGTGTGAAATGAATTATAGGCCTACATTTTTTCTGTGTAACTTGTCATACAACTGAGATAACTGGCCGACTTTCCCTTTGCTCACCCAAGCGTACTGACATTCCCATCCTTTCAACTGCTTATTGTGATGAGAGCTATGTGCAAAATGCTTAGGCTTCGCTCCTCGGAAAATAGCCGGGTAAATTATAGGTTTCCATCAGCTGACGGGGCATTCAGGAAGAATATAACGTGATAAGCACGTCCCGAAACTGACTGTGTCTGCTTCAAAGGACTTTTGAGGAAGGCATACTTGCCGCATTTGACTGGGAAAGAAGACCTAACGATGTCTTCTTCATCCTTTATCAATCTCAAAAGCGTGAAAAGCTATCTCTGAAGTATAGGCATGAATAGAGGACCGGTATCCCGGCTCGTCTGCATCTGGAAGAGGCAGATGCCGGTTTCGCGATTGCTGGCGCGGTGGTTAACAGACTGCGGAGAGGCGGGTAGCCAAATGAAGCAGTTGATCTCTGTCAGTCAGCGAGAGCCTGGGTTAATTATCGCGCCAGCCTGAGGGAGTTGTGCTCCGCAGTGCAGAAGAAAATTGATACCTGTTTGCAGCTGTAATGGTGCGCCAAGGCTCGGTAATTAATCACAATTACCATCCCGGACGTTCCTGGTAATTGTTATTCTTTGCTTGTTGAGGAAAAAAGTGGCATCACGTCATATCGGGAGATGAATAGATAGAGATGACGACCCCTGTTTAAATTCCCTTAATTATATAAATTACCAGAACTCTGCCCTCTTCAGATGGGTCCATCCATTTGTGGGCTTCTTGTATGTTCATCATTTGGACATAAATTCCAATCAAATGTAGGCTACTCATGGTTTCCTCCTCATGGTGGTGTACTGTAGGCTAGCCTACAGTATCTAAGAAGCAGACACCTTAAATTTATTTGTCTTGAATGACAGTTATCGCATGTCTGTAAGAGATTCTTTGTCATTCTGTTTGTGTGTGTGTCTGTGTCTGTGTGTGCCTGTGTTTTTTGTGGCTTCTGCAGCACAGTGTTCCGGTCAGTTACTGACACAGAGGTCAGGAGAGTTCAGCAGCCCAGACTTCCCCAGTGTCTACCCCAAGCTCAGCCAGTGCGACTACACCATACGCCTGCCCGAGGGCTTCATCCTGACTGTGGACTTCCAGGAACCTTTTGACGTGGAGACGCACCCAGAGGTCCCGTGTCCATATGACATCCTAAAGGTTTGTGAAGTGCACTGTCAACAGGGAGCCTCATGGATACTGGCAGCTGTCAAAATAGCTGCAAAATCTGGAAAATCACTGTCATACCCAACTCAGGGGACCAGGTCCAATCATAGTGTTAGAAGGTGCTACCAAATAAGGACTTCCTTATGATAACACACATGATGTCAGCAGTGTGAGGCTCCACCCATGGGCAGTGGACCTAGTGCTGCACTAGTCCTGCTCCAACCATTTCATGAATGCTGGGCAGGTTGAAGCATGTTAAAAGCTTTTCTGAAAGTTTCATATCAAAGAGTATTTCTTTTTCAGAATGCAGCAAATAGCAACATATATTTCACTGCAAGTTAGAGAAAGCATGTTGGGAACCAACATAAAAATACATTACTCTTAAAATAACTTTTTTGACAGTGTCATTTAGTCTTCACCCAACAAGCTGCAATGTTTTATATCTGAAATATAATCTGGATGTAGGGCTCAAGAAAAAGGTTGTAATAATAACATTTCAATTAAATTCTACATAATGTCTATATATAGCCTATATATGTATATATGAATGGATCATACGATGTCCTTGAAATCTAAGTTTTCCTCCATGATACTCAAATAGCACTTACCTTTTATTATCAAGAACACGACTGACCTCCTCCATGACACCAGAAGCCCTTGCAACAAAATGGTAAACATGGAAGCAAGATGAGAAATACTGAGTCAGTGTACAAGAATAAAGCACATTGTTAGATTAAAATCCCTCAGTCTGAGAATATAAGCAACTGCAAACCGATGTTCTAAGCAGTCTAATCTGTTGCACAGTGCAGGACAAATGGAGGCCTCTGCCATTGTGTGGTAATTATACAGCAGTCATCAATGATGCAAACAGTACTCACTTGGTATCTCCAAAGTGGCTCAACAGACTGTGGAGTCAGTTCTTCAAGAAATGTGCGCCACATGATCATGACGTGGCATGGCATGACATGATCATTCAAATACCGTACAGTATAATGAAACAAAATAATGTAGGCTACAGTAGAATGATGTTGCATCGTACAGCAGAGGGCTGATCGTGAGAGTCAATCCACAAAGTAAACGCTGATCAGCTAGAGATCAGCAAGGCCTACACGTTGCTAATACTGTGTGGACAACAACCAACAGCAGCATTGAACCAACTGAACCAACCTCAATTGAAATGAAGCTGTTTTCATCTGACTTGTCTCAAAAGTAAACAATGAATTTAGCAGGTGGCATGGCTTTTTCACGGTGCATAATCAGATGAACGAGCTGTTAAATCAGAGGCGTCTTACAGATATAAATCATGTTGCTCAGACCTTCAGCCTCTTCAGCAGCAAAGCACGCGGTTCATCACGATAGACATAGGGGCACTCTCTAAAAACACACCAATCAATCAGCTGACGGCTACTAAATAAACAATGTATTCTTCCCCATGCTCGCTGATGAGGCCTGCCCATCTCCATCACCTCACGCGGCCCCCTGAGATATATGGCTGTGCTGCTGCCTGCATACATTGAGAGGTTTGTCTGATGTTCTTCTCACTCCGTTCTTTTCTCTCTCTCTCTCTCTGTGTGTGTGTGTGCACGCACTTGGTTTGTTACTCTGTGGGTGTCAAGATCACTGCAGGTTCACGCGAGTATGGCCCCTTTTGTGGAACCACGTCTCCTGGTAGGATAGAGACTAATAGCCACCAGGTGCGTGTGACATTTACAACAGATGATTCAGGAAGAAACAGGGGCTGGAAAATCAGCTACACCAGTACAGGTAAGATGATTGGTGACTTTAGGGGGTTAGATTAATGGCAAGCGTGGAAAAGGAAAGTGCTATGTCGCTTATTGCCCTGTTATAACTTGTAGGTGACATCTTCTCTTTTTTAATCTTATAGCGTTATTATTAATATTAAGCTATTGTAGATATTTTTAAGTTTAGTTTAGTCTAGTTAAATGAGTAGTACCTTATTTCTTTTATATTGGTCTCACTGCTTTCTTTTTTCTCTTTAGGCCTTTATAGCATTATTTAGTATCAAGTTAAGTATATGAGTGAACACCACATTGTTTTCTATGAAGTTGCACCTATTCAAAGAGAAACCATTTAAGAACCTATTCTCTTGTGTTTTCCACACAGCGATGCCATGCCCAAACCCAGTGATTCCCGCCCATGCTCGCATCGAGCCTCTGCAGTCTCAGTACATCTTTACAGACACTTTCAGTCTGCATTGTGATACTGGCTACGAGATCAAATTGGTAATGGAAATGAATTTACCATTAAAATCATTAACCGTTGACCATTAAGAATGTTTCATGATTTTCTTTTGGATAGAAATGAACGAACAATAGATAGATTGATAGATCAATAGATACTGTAGATTGATATATATAGATACTGTAGATAGATAGATAAATAGGCTACTTTATTTATCCCAAGGGAAATCTAGGACAGAAATTTGGGAAATATATTGTATTTAAGAAAATAGTATCTTGTTTCCACCAGGGTACAGAATACTTGGAGTCCTATCAAGCAGAATGCCAAAAAGACGGCACATGGAGCGCTGAGATGCCCATCTGCACACGTGAGTCTTGCGACACTTTTATAAACATAAAGCAGTCGATACAATTGCTCCAGTCTAAAAATGCTAAACGTGCATAAAACAGGAATTTTGTGTCACAAATCACTATTCAAAGCATTTATAGTTTTTACATTTTTTTTATACATTTTTAAAAACTTTCATTATAATGCTTATCATATTTGATACATTTCTGAGATAAGCTATAATGCTTATCATATTTGATACATTTCTGAGACCCATTGCACCATCATAACATATAAACTTTGCATAAAACCTTTTTGTATACAATCTGCCACTTGTCCTCTGCCCCCTGTTGTAAGCGTTTTGCACTACAACAATTCTGACACATTAAAGGAGAAATCCGGCGCGAAATGGCTTTCGTAGTGTTAAAACATAATGCTGAGAACTGACTCCTGCCACATA
>JASCQY010000173.1:10445441-10456216 GCA_030264315.1 Sardinella tawilis
TATGTGGCAGGAGTCAGTTCTCAGCATTATGTTTTAACACTACGAAAGCCATTTCGCGCCGGATTTCTCCTTTAAAGGAGCTGTATGTAAGATTGTGGCCAAAAACTGGTACTGCAATAACAAAAAGATACAAACAAAGACAAACAGAACATAGTATTCTCCGCTCTTCCTACCAGACAACATTTTGAAAGCTAGGTTGCCAAAATCAGAGAAGTGGAGGGTGTCGCAACAGGCCAAAATACATAATATGTGAATACTAAACACATAAGGACAACGTAAACACAAGTCGAGGGCTGCAAATACAATTTTGTAATACCGATATTTAGGCTGGATTACTGTTGTCAATGATAAAGGTATTTTAAATTATTATGATTCCTTAATGCCTTCCAATATGTCAAGGCCATTTTAAGATTCATTTACATGAATTTCTTACATACAGCTCCTTTAATTTTTAGAATTCAAAATGGCCGACTCTTATAAATAAAATCTAATAATTGGTCAGAAATATGTAAAAGAAAATCTCACAACAAAATTATTTGGAAACACTTTATTTGAAGGGGTCTACATAATAGTGACATGAGCCTGTTAAAAACATGACATGACACATAAATAATTTGACTCAGAATTCATAAATATGGCAAATTACAGCAAAAAAACCCTCACTTTCCTTATGTGTTCATTGTCTCCGTACTTGCCATTTGGCAAAATCAGAGAAATAAAAGATTATTGTTTTCAAACTGCTATGCTCAAAGATGCTCATGTTTTACATAGAAAACGTTTATTTAGTTGTCATTATTGTTCCAAATTGTATGTGCTGCCTCGTTATCTCATTGCAAATTTGCGAATTTAACTGTTTCCATCGACTTTATTCACATTTACCTTAGTTGCATCAAAAGTTAAACCACCTCTCTGAAGCGAATTGAATTTATATTTGCATTAAGGGACAGATGCGACTTTGCAGGTGTTTGAATCAAGGATTTCTTATTTGCCTAACCGAAATTCGCATTTACAAGTTGGATGTAAACCCGTCTATTGGCAGCTCAAGTGAAAGGATTTTCTGAACTTTTCAGAAAACCAAAAACATTGTGTTTTAAAATCATGTTTATGTTTCTGACACCAAGGCAAACATGTCCTGCTAGCTAGGGATCCCTTTAAAAGCTGTCTGCTATAAAGACCCAATTATATATGCTCTAATTTAACATTGTGTGCACTTTATTTACTGTATATCTGCCATACAACCTGACATGTTATTTTGAAATTTTGTCATTTTCAATTATGTGTGTTTTAGTTAAGTCAATAAGTACAGTAAATATTCTTTTGCAGCTGTTAACTGTGGAAATCCTAACGAAGTTCTAAATGGAGATTGTACTTACACTCAGACCACCTACAAGTCCGTTGCTAAGTACACTTGCAATGCGCCATTCTATACAATGAAGAATGGAATGAATGGTGAGCATCTTAAATAATTATTTGAGTGCTCTTTTGACAGTATGTCACAGCTGAAGTTTAAGAATCTCGTCCCACTTAACAACTTGTGCTTTTCCCCAGAAATCTACACTTGTGATCACAGTGGCTTGTGGAGAGACTCATCTGGTGGCAATAGACCTCCTGAGTGTATCCCCAGTAAGTGATTGAGAATGTTGTCATGACTGAACTGAAGTCATGCGTCACACAGCATCACAAATGAGAAGACTTCCGAGATAGACTGTGCTGTGCTATAAGCAAGAGCTTTATTTGTCTTAGACTGACTTGAATTAAGGGTAACACTTTATTTGAAGGGGTCTACTAGGAGTAACATGAGCCTGTTATAAACATGACATGACACATATCATGAACATTAATGACACCTAATGCATGACTATAACTATTGTCATTAAGTGTCATTCGGTTTTTGCAATGTCTACATCCCACTCTGCATCTGCAAAAAAAAAAAAAACCGAAAAGACATTTAATGACAATAGTCATAAACATGAATGAGGTGTCATTAATGTTCATGATATGTGTCATGTCATGTTTATAACAGGCTCGTGTCACCCTTAGTGTATATAGACCCCTTCAATTGAAGTGTTTCCGAATTTTGTTTCTTTCACACAGTCTGTGGCAAGCCAACACATGTGGCCCTGGGGAAGATCATTGGGGGCACAGTGGTGCAGAAGAAGGAGATTCCGTGGCAGGTACTGGTCATCATTGGAGGTCGTATGTCGGGTGGGGCTGCCCTCATCAGTGACCAGTGGATCCTGACAGCCGGCCACGTCTTGCACAATTACGGTGACATCTCCAACGTAATGGTCAAGATGGGAATGGTGAAGCGCAACGACCATGATGCGGTGGAGGGTCTGCCGGAGCAGGTCTTCATCCACCCCAACTATCACCATGACGGTGTTAACTTCAACAATGACATCGCCCTGATCAAGCTGCAGAAGAGAGTTCCTATCAATGATGTGGTGATGCCCGTTTGTCTACCAGGCAAAGATGAGAGATACACCCTTAAAACAGATGACATGGGCAGGGTGTCTGGTTGGGGTGTCACCAAACATCGCAGAAGCTTATTCCTTCAATATGCTGACCTACCTATTGTTGACCATACAGCTTGTAAATCGGTATATAATGCTGTTAGTGAGAAGAAACTCTCTGTGACTGAAAACATGATATGTGCTGGCCTGCCTGATGGCGGCAAGGATGCATGTCAAGGTGACAGTGGAGGAGGTTTTGTGTTTCAGGATAGCCACACTAGCGCCTGGTTTGTGGGTGGCATTGTTTCTTGGGGTTACTACTGCGCTCAGCCCGGCTTCCCTGGAGTCTACACCAAAGTTAGCAATTACCTCTCCTGGATAGAGGACACCATGGCTAAGAATGTTTAAAAATTTATTTTATTTTGCTGTTGTTGTTATAAAATGAATCTAAAATAGCTTAAGATGCATAGCATAGCATAGATGTCATTCCGATATCTCTCTATGCCACCCTACATGTCTCCTTACAGAAAAATGTAGCTAAAACGCATCTTATGCTGGTAGCTTGTTTTAGCTGTTTAAGATGGTTTCATACCAGCCCGAGGTATTCAAGGTGGTATTTATTATTTAGCTGGTTGGGCCTCTAGCTGGACTTGTTGGTTATCTCATCTTATTCATGTGGTACAGCATGATCACCAAACCAGCTCACCTGGTCAAATCAGCTACACCATCAAAATTCACGCATTGTTTTTAAATACTTTATTATGGTATGCCACAAGAGCTTGTCAGTGTCTACTTTACATGCAATTGGGTTACGTTGCAGAACCCACATTAGGAAATAATCATTTCTACAGAGATTTTAAGCACAACAAAGAGCCACTTGTTGCTCTTGAGTGCGTTGGTGCAAAAGGAGGGTTGTGTATGTTTGTGTGCATGTGTGTATGTGTGTGTGATTGTGTGTGTGGGGGGTTAATACAGAGGCGCTGTTTAAAAGTCAAATGAGTCGCTGTGTGGTCTCAAGGCTCCTGATCCGTGATGTGTAGTCATTTACCCCTCATGCATAATGGAACTGATCTTGGCATCGCCGCACGGTGGCCTCCTTCTCTCTAAACGCCCGTGAAAGGTTTCTCGTATCATGTAATTGCCTCTCCACTGTCATTCTGGACCTGCAGTCTCCCCCTGATCACCAGCCCTCTCTAGCTCTTGTGTGTCCCATCGAAAAAAATCGCATGCCACGTTCACTCTTGGAAATGTTTTCACCTTGTCCTCATAAACATGCAGTAATCACATCACATCAACAGTCAGGCTATAATTAGGATATTGTGGGGGGGTATAAGAACTCTGATGATGGTGAGGTGGGGAGTGATAATGTTGGCCCTTTAAGCCAAGGGACACAAGCTATTCAGAGCTTATTGTTCTTGGAGGCGTCCTAACAGAACAGAGCCTAGATGGCAGGCAGACAGCCATCTTTGTTTGCCTGTCTGCTCTGTGCCAGTCGTAGGCTTGTTATGGTCTACTTACTCTTGCGGACTCTGTTGCTCACAGTTGGTTTGTTTGGCCCAAGGCTACAGTAGCTCTAGTGTCCAGTGACAGTGTGGCCAAGTGTGTTCAAGAATATCGACCCAGCGTATGACATTACTGTGACATTCAAAGACAGCAGCCCCCCCCCCCCCCCCTCGAGCCTGATCTTTTTGCACATTAAACCAGTAAACCATAAAAGACAAAAAAAACATGGATCCATGTGAAGATGTCTTGTTTTTGTTTCTTAATAAAACATGTTTGTGGAACAAATAAACTCGGGTCCTAAAGTCTATGAAATGTGAAAAGAGGATATCGAGTGATATATCCCATTCTACACAGAAATCAATCCTTGAGGAGAGACAGCTGTTAATGCCTTCCTTTCAGGAAGATGTTTAATCCAACAGGAACTGTGCACACTGAGACATTACATGAGCATTGGCAATATAGCCTCCTGTGTGGCCGTTGGTTGGCTTCCCCATAAACTTCTTAGAGGCTGTCATCATAGTCAATGAACTGAGAAACAGACTTACTTCCTGGATGTATCTGAGATAAATCATGCGCTGTGTGTGTTGTGCATGATGTGGATGTGTTCCATCAGCAGCAGTGGCTTCTTCAGGCCACCTTTCCTGGTTTACTTTCATGTCCGGCCCATCAGCAGAGCTGTCCCTCTGCCCCAGCCCCCCAACCCCCCAAGCCCCCTACCCACCACGTCCCCCCGTCCCTCCGTGCTCCACTTCAACTCCAATCAGAACTGATGAGCGCTCATTACAGTGCTGGGCACCACAGACCGCTCAGGAGAAAGCCCTATACCTGTAATGAGGCCGCTCTCCAATACAGTGTCTTTACCCACACAAGATGCAGGACTACAGTGCACTTCCGTCATTAGAGATACTACTTGCGGTTTACATTGAAGCCTGTGAGTGACTACCTGTATGTGGAAGCGTGTGGGGAAATGCATGTGATCTTTAAGGGCTCTTGTTTTGGTGACATTGCCAGAAGTGAACGATTTGACACGTGCTGCTTATCTCACATGCAGCTAAATAGATAAAGAAAAGCACAGAACTGAAAATTGTCAAAAGAAGTTATTAGATTAGAGGAGATTTAATATGATTTTTAAAGTGGCCTTTAAATTCCTGTGCAATGACTACATAAAAACATTTTTATCATGTCTTTTAAATCACAAAGCCAGACAAAACTCAAGCACTTACTTCAAAGGGTAAAATGCATTTTATTGAAACAGTACAAAATTTACAAAAAATTCATTAAGAGCAAAAAATTACTTAGAGTTCATAAAGTCTTGATATTGCTCTGCTGATATTTTGCATAGGCTGGGGGCTGTCTTATTTCTGGGATGGAGCTTAATCAGTTTTTATTGTGTACCATACTGTTACATATTGGCATTTTCTTAATGGAAGTAAACATCAACTCATTTCTAAGAGATCTTGTTGCTGTAGTGCAAGACGAGCAACTCAAAAGTCACAAATGAGGAAAATGAGAAAAGCAGCAGAAAAACACACTGCCTTATAAGGGCTCAAATCTGTGACTCGCGCTTACATGGAAAAACACCATGAGAGCAGGTGCATTGTGAGGTACAATACTGGATAAATATGGAATAATCTGAGTCAACGAGAGGAATGGGCCCCAAGAAATACCTCCCACCAGTGCCCATTTTGGGAGGCCGTGATTTTCTCCTGGTCTAATCCTCTTAAGGGGGACCAGGTTTTTTTTGTTTTTAAAGGTAAGTACTGGATTTTATGTGCTGAATTTGACAAAAGGAAATTTTTTTCCCTGAACAGCCAGTACAGGATTATTCTGACAATATTTTATGAGCAATTCTGGTCACAGCAGTTCAGTCTTAACAGGTCAAAATGTAAAAAAAAAAAAAAATCTTGCTGTAAAAAAATAAAATACAACAAAAATCTTTCTTGTGTAAAAGTATTTTATGTCAGCCATGATTATGATTGTGATTGTGCCTACTGCACAGTATCCTTTCTGAGATGTATAAAAATAAGCTCTCCCTGAAGTTCAGTTTTTTCTTCTCCTTCTCTATTTGCTGCGCTTGGCCTCTGTCTCTTCTGTGTCCTCTGCGGTAGCTGCATCGCCGGCTTGTTGGGACTGACCACTGAGAGACTTGAGAGCTTGGACTTGCTGGAGACGGCCCTCCAACTCGGCCTCGCAAGCCTGCACCAGGGCAGCCGTCCTGTCTGCCTCCCAGCCCAGGACCTTCTCCATGGAGCTGGCTCCCTGGCTCACCACCATCTGCAGCAGTTGAAATCACACAGAGAAGTCAGGGTATGCTAGAACACATGTTTGAAGATCACAAAAACATGCTGAGCTTGACTATCATAGTCATGCCTCGACAGTAGCTTGGATGCCTGGGATACCAGATGGGGATGAATGTGCCTGGCACAGAAGCACAGTGCATGCATGGCATAGCTAGTACAGGAATAAACTGGAATGACCTCCTTCAAAAGAGCGCTCAGTGAAAATCCGTCTCATTGCTTCAAAATCAACAGACATGAAATTGTGTTCCAAGTTGGATTTCAAGCAGAGCAACAGCTCCATGCAGTGGATGTTGGAGCACAGTGCCTGTTAGATCTGACTGCTTTCTAATGTCACAGGGACCTTTTTTCAAATCTTGAGAAATTTCTTTAACTATCTGTGTGATTACAGTTATATGTCTGAATGGGTGAAGTTTTTATGAGAATTAAAGAAAAATAAAGAATACCACTTTACTTTAGACAGTAACTGGTAGACTACAGTATACTAAGCTATAGAATAGGTTAGTGTAATGCTTATGCTATGTTACTTGCCTGTAGTTCTTGATTGGACAGCCGTGTCTCTGGGTTTGTTTTTCCCTTTAAGACCATAAGAGTCCGGTAGCTGAATCCGGAGCCTGAGTCCACCTCATCCATGTCCACCTCAACCACATCATTATCATTATCTGTAGGTATGGACCAAAGTATGAAATGCTAAGTAGATGGGCTTCAAAACGCTGTACTTGGGAAAATACAATCCACAGGACAACTTGCATAAACATTAGCTTTAGAATAAATGTATAATAAAATATCTATGTTAAAAGGAGCATTGCTATTCTCATGCCCCTTTTTATCTTTGTGACACAGCGATGCCATCTAGTGGCTCTTAAAAAAAATAAAAGAAAAAGAAAACAACACAGAATTCCATTCTAAGTTTGACTGAGACTGAAATCAACCACAAATTAGCCTACAGTACTTCTTCAACACTGCCAGTACTGTGTTTGTGCAAGAACAGGAGTGGCAGAGAAACTGATACTGTGTTATAGAAAAACAAAAGGGAAAAAAAAAAAAGCCCAACCTTCACCCTCTTGGCTGGCTTCTTGCTCTCGCTCTTTGTCCACAGTCTTCAGGTAGAGCTGCAGCAGCTCCTTGGACTGCCTGCTCTCCTCTCGGCGGTCCAGGACGTTCTGTAATGTGTCCTGTAGGGCCTCGGCCTTCTTCTGCGGAAAGCCCAGTGCTGAGGCCAGGTCTGCACATGGCACATCCACTAGAGTCTGCCGTCACAAACAACCACAACTGAGAAAGTGTTTACAATAGTGTTGAAGGGTGTGTGTGCATACATAAATTGATTATCAGGTGCCGGTTTAGTTATAAGAAAGAAAATAACCGCACACTCATTATGCTGCTGATTTATTAAACACAACATTTTGATTTGGGTCCGACACCTGACAAAGATCAAAACGGTAGATACTGTCGATGCAACACCATGACAAAATTTTAGACAATCATGACAGCCTCTTTGATATGGGGGCTGTGGATTCACCTGGAGCTCTGCATCGGATAACAGAATGATGCTGGCAAGGTCCTGCTTCAGCTGGGCAGCGAGACTCTGCCAGCTGTCCATTGCACTAAACGCTGTATCCACCTCATCATTATCCAGTGCCATGGAATCCCTGCTTAACCAGGCAGTGCCCCCATCGACTGTGAAAGACGAGAGATTTATCAACAAAGGCTGGTTTGTATTTCAGTTTTAAAGCTGAAACTTTTTCAGCTGTATGAAAGCAAAATGATAAACACGCTTACCTCTTCTTATAGGGGCCCAAGTCTCTTTTTCATGCAATAGCATGAACTTTGTGTTGACAGGTAAACACAGGAAATAGGCATCATCTTCCACAATGGTCCCGTCATCTTCAAGTACCACCGAGACGGTCTTGTCAGGTGAGAATCCTAAAGTTTCAATTCCTGGAGGTTGAAATGGGAGAGGAGTCAATGATGGGGCAGGTGGTGACAACAACAAACGTCATTCCATTCCATTGTCTGAACACTGGAAAGGAATGTTATTGTCCTAAAGACAGTATCTCGGGTAACTTACCTTCATGTGTGGATGTAGGCTACACACAGAAATAAAGTTGGCACTGAATACTCCAGTTTGACTTATGATTTATATTTCTTTGGCACAACAGCAAAGGGAAGGCTAATTAAATTTGTGAAAAACGTGGATCAGGTCTTAAATTCACCAGACAGAAAATCTGTTTCATCATGCCCAGAGAACAGCATTCTAGGAATGAGAAGCTCTGAACAAACTGGTGTCTTGCTCTGACCTGGGCAAGCCAAAACACGAACTGGTGGATCACCCTACGCTTCAAAATTCCACCCCACATGGTGCTAACCTACCGGTGTATTCTTTACTAATATGACTAAACTGCGATAAAAACTGTGATGTGACATTAACGTTACTCAGTTTCCTCCTGTGGTTGCCTAGTCACTTCAACTAAAATGCCAATTTGTGAGTAATGGATTAAGATAGCAAGCTATACAATACACTATAATAAGCTGACCATGATGTAAACTGCTAATTAATGGTTTTTATTATTTTGTGTGGAACACTAAACACTGAAAACGAACGAACTTACCTTTCATTTTGAGTTGATCCAATGAAGATACTACTACTCCAACAGATTTCTGACGACTGAAGTTGCATACTCTACAAGGTTTAAGTTCTGCCATTGTTCTCACTGATTTATGAACTATTTGTCCCACCAACGAAAGTAAAAATTACTGGAAAAAAAACTAATTAATCATGCTGATGCTTCTGGATACACTGTCTCCTCGATGTTTAAGCATGCGACGAGAATCCTGGGAAATGGAGTGAAAGTTCTAACGTAGCTCACGACCAATCTTACGCTGTTTATCTGGCATGTCAAAACAATCAAATGTTAAAGGTTAGAAATTATAAATTAACGGTACACAGCACAATTTCACTCTACAACATAACATTGCCGGAGAAACTGGACTGTCAAGGGAAGTAATGTGTCACTTCCTTGTTTGTAAAATGCTGATCTTGATCTACTAGTTATCCTGCCAGGCGAGTGTAGTTGATTGCCTATTGTGTGTATGTTAGCTACCCAGCTAGCTCTGCATTGAAAATGGCATCCTCTGAACAACCTGAACACCAAATACAGGTAGTCTACAAAGTTTGCTATTATTCAGTCTAGGTACCTTTCATTTTCTGATAACCCTGCGGTGTCATAGTGGTGTTTGTAGTATACTCAGAGACAGCGTCTTGTTGTTTTCATGTTTTGAAAAAGTTTTAGCTTTGCTAACGAGCGTCATTGACAGGTGCAGGCAGGCCATGCAGCATACTCAAAGTCAACTCGTAATAACAACACCCTCAGCTCTACTATCTATACATTAAACATCAGTGATGGAGATTCAAAATAACTGAAATTCTGTGTAGTTGCATTGTAAGAGTTGGCATTGTTCAGCAAGTTTCCGCAAGTAGCTATGCTAGCTTTCAGTCAGCTGCTAATAACCTGGTCCTGCAAAACGTGCTGTAGTCATAGCCTGGACTGCTTTGAAAGTACTGTTTAGACGCATATGTTTGCTAGCACAAAACATTTAGCTTTATTTCGTGTTGTCGTGTAAGACATCAGTTTATAGGTGACGTTTTATAGTTAGGCTAGTATAAATGACAGCTTGATCAGTGTCGGCTATTTGTGATATCTATGATGATTATTCTTGGCTAAAATTACAAACGATGATCATCATATTGTTAATGTCGAAAAAGATTTGTCCTTGGTTGAACCTGAAAACATGCAATATATACCATCCCGTCAACCTTTAATAATATGCATGCAGAAAGGTTTTGTTGAGATCACAAGCCTAAGGGTACATGCAAAGAACGCAGAAGTCATTGACCTTTCCACAGGCTGTGTATCTTAGGCCTAAGCACAGAGACTGGTGAACTAGCTAGGCCTATAGCCTAGTGTAAGGAGCACTTACAGTACTTAGTGAACTGTGCTGTGGTTACCGTTAGTTAGTCTTGGGTGCTTTGAGTTGTTTCAATTCGGGTCGCCCAGAGCGATGACGCTCTCTCATCTGGCTCTGTGGTTGCCCATAGAGTTGACAAAGTTTATTGCAAGTGACTTACTATGGTATCTCCCAGTACTTCCTACTTTAAGTGTCTGAAAAGATGCTGATCTGTTACATTTTCACACAGAAAGGGCATTTTAGAACCTGCAAAATTCTCAACAATTGTCTGTAAATAAGCCTTGGTCTATTTTTAATTCCCATCTTACCTTTCTGTTCATATGAGAGTAAAATTGTTCTGCTTTTGCTCCCTCAACAAATAAATAACAAATGAATAGTATTTTGGGCCTTAGCAAAAAATGTTGTGCTCGGTGGAAAAAAAACATTCAGGAATCTAATGGTTCGTATGGAGCCCTGGAAGGTTCATGGGAAAAAAATGCAGTAAAACGTGTGCACGTTTTCTTTCTTCTAAAGTGTGCGCACTATTTCATAAAATGTGCGCACAATTTACAAAAGC
>JASCQY010000173.1:10459252-10472321 GCA_030264315.1 Sardinella tawilis
AAGCTTTTAGAGTGTTTTTACCTTATTTCTTTTATTGAAAAAGCAGTGTCTGAAACTAACGATTATTCAGTAGGCTTGGATTTTTATTCGAATAAACTCTTAATGACGAATAATCGAATAATCGCCATCCCTAATAATCGGATAATTACCATCCCTAATACCATACCATGACATAGTGTGGTGTTGTGCAAAACTATCACATCCAAAACACTACACTATGTCATGGTATAGTATGATGTGATCGATGATTACTGTTGAGCATTCACTCTTCTTGGTTGTAGAACTTACAGTACATGCTAAACGTTTTGCATAGTTATTCGCATCATACAAATGCCATGGAATTTTGTTGGCATTATGGATGTGACCGTTTTCTGTGGACTTGGCCATATATAATATGTATATGGGACAAACCAACAACAACACGGGAAGCAACTAATAGGTCCCATCAAGGTCATGCAGAACAAGTAGGTCTGTGTTGGGAGACATTATCAGAGACCGAGAGCTAGGAGGTAGGAGAGGCAGAGGGGACAGAGCGGCACCATGGCAGGAGCTAGCAGGTGGGCCAAATAGGCAGCCAAAGGGAAGTTGTAAAACGGTATTAAAGTGAAGCATATTCAATTCACCTGGTATTATCCGTCTTGGGGCTTTATCTGAAACGTCTGCGGCTGTGTTGTGGCGACGGCCAGTGGGTTACCATATTCAATTAAGCCTCTCAGGCAGACATGGCGCATGCTGAACGGAAGCATCGCACAAATTACCTCTGTGCTATTTTCCTGGTAATAATGTTAGGATGTCATGTGTTCAGATCTGCCCCAGCAGGTGGCTGTTTACCCTTGACTACCATTTAGGACACAGATTTTCCATCCACTCCCATGTTCTTCGGCAAATATGTGGATTTGGTTTGATGTTATTCTCTTGAAATTGAAAGCAACAGATTTATGTAAACAATGTGTGTTGTATAGACCTATAAGGACTATGATCTTATACTGGATGTAAGATGATCTGTGCATTTCCAATGTGTTGCTGGAGGCCACAGCATATTATGTAGTTTTGTGTTTTACCCATAGATGGCGCTCTAATGCAAGCTTACACTTTGTTTCAGAATGGCTCAGCTGTCAGGGAGGACGCCACTACACGAGAAGCTTTGGTAAGACCTTTATTTATCTGAGATACTATACAGCTTCACTTAAACCCCTCACTCTCTGAATGAGAACATATAGGGAATAAATATGCATTATAAAATAAATAAATTGTTACCTTTTGTTCAGATGGCCCCCAAAGATAATGTATAGAGGGTCTGATGGAAGACAAAATATTGAAAGTCTGGGAAAAAATACTATTTATGGTGAAGATTATGAGATGTTGGATCATGGTGCTGTTGAGTAATTATTAAACAAAAAAATACACTCTTTATATCTTTAAATATTTATTGTTAAGAAAAAATAAATTGTTACTAATAAAATAGAACAATTTGAAGCATTTTTTTTTATTTGATTGTTAAAAATATGGCCATTTTTTTTGCATACACATCCATGTGGTGCCAATATTGCCCTGAAAGTGAGCATTAATACGAACAAAAAGTCAAAGCATTTTAACCTCATAATGGAATTGAATGAACTGCTTGTCACCCAGACACTAGAAGATTTATGGACCGAACCTGAGTTGGTCCTATCTTTACATTATGAATAACAATTATATATATTGTCAAAAATATGGAACTTTTTGCTTAAGCATTTTGAGAAGAGAATATAAGATGTTCTGTCATGAATGATTTTGTTTTGAGTGCTATAAAATGTCAGTATGGCTTTTTGTCTCTCCATATTTACACGACAGTATTAAGCTGTAAAACTATACCTCATAATTTTCTAATTCCAAGACAAATCTAGAGGCTCTGCCTGCATTGTGTTGATCGTGTTGCTGACATCTTTGTCATCTCTGGGTAATTAACTGTGCTATTGTTCCTTGTGTCAATGTAATTTCACGCCATGCGTCATGTCTAACGGTGTTTAAAGCTCGCTCCTTAGCAGCGTAAAAAATGTTGATTATTAAGCCTCCTACTGTCGCTGGCTGGTTGAGGACTCGCCTTCTCTTTTCTCCCCCTTTTCTTGTTCTGATGAGCTGCTCTTTCCCAGTTAAGTGGATTATTACATTGCGGGATAATTCATGTCACAAGGCATTATTTGGAGGAGGTGAATAATTGAAATTTGTGTCTGAAAGGATTTTATCTGGATGAGAGGAAGGGGACCAGTGGCGGGGTTGAAGGGAGACTCAGAGCTCGTGCGTGTGTGTGTGTGTGTGTGTGTGTGTGTGTGCGCACGAGTGTGTGTGTGTTTGTGACAGGCAGGGGACACCAGTCACGTTAACAGGTTCTGACTCACCTTGGCCCATCAGTGTGCGCAGGCAGCGTGTGTGGCGCTCCTGGGCGCTGTGCCGTGAGGCTACGTTGGGCCGGTTGAGGCGCAAAAGGCCGACAGCTCCTTGGAGTGCCAGAAGGTTCAGACCTGAAGCTCCGAGCACCAGAGTGCTGCACTACCTCACCACCCCACCCCACACCACACCAACCACCCCCTTTCTGCCATTCAGCAGCACACCACCACGCAGTCAGTCCCTCCTCTAGCACTTGCCTACGGGGTTGGAGTACACTCATTCACTCTTAAACACACATTTACACACATACACACACACACACTCGCATGCATCCACACAGGCATGCATCCACATTTCTTGATTTCATTCTAGTGTTCACTCTTAAACACACATTTAGGCACACACACACACACACACGCACCTTGTTGGTTTCATTCTAGTATTCACTGTTAAACACACATGAACCCACCCACCCCACACACACTTCTTCATTCTTGTATTCACTGCTAAACACACATTCACTCACTCTCACTTACACACACACACACACACACACACACACTTGGTTTCATTCTTGTAGTCAGTCAGTCAGTCACTCACTCACTCACTCACTCACTCACTCCCAGCCTGTGTGCTGTATATTCTCCTCTTGCTCTCCTTTCCTCCTGCCCTCCAATCTCCTCTCTCTCTGTCTGTTCCTGCCTTCTCTCTTCTCTGTTCTTCTTGATCTCTGTCTCTCTCTCTCTCTCTCTCTCTCTCTCACTCTCTCTCTTTCTTGCATCACTCCTTTCCTCTCTCTTCCTCCAGTGACCCCCGGGCCTTGACAAACAAGCTGCTCTGTGTATTTATCCGCTTCATAATCGCTGTTTGTTTGCGGGCAAATGGCACTACCTGGACTGATCCCCCCCCCCACCCAAAACCCCCCCAGGATCATCAAAGACGCCGCACTGCTCATTTTAGGAATGAAAACGGCAAGCAGACCTTTTAACCCTGTCTGCTTGTTTGAAAATAGTTCATGCATTATTGATCATCTCTGGCTCCATGGCCTACTATTCCCTCGTGTGTGTGTGTGTGTGTGTGTGCCTGTGTGTGATGGAGGGAGAGAGAGGGATAACTGCTGCTGTGTAGTGTTGCCTTGGTAGCAGGTTCCTCAGTGGGACTGTCAACAGAGTTGGCCTAGCAGCCAGGTCGGCCTCACACTCCATCCCTGGCCAACCTCCAGGTGAAGGACTGAGGTTCAGAATAGCAGGTGGACTGTGTGTGTGTGTGTGTGTGCGTGTGTGATGGGGGTGCATCCAGTTTACACAGAGGGAGAGGAGAGATGCAGGCGTGGTGTTTGGAGGTGGGGAAAAGGGGGGGTGGGGGGGGGAGGGTTGAAGGGGAGGAGCGAGAAGAACATCCCGGTCTCGCAGCAACTTCAAAAGCTCCCCCTTCCCCAGGATATTAAGCGACTGTGATGAAAAATTTAGCGAGCGTTAAATAAGGCGCTTTGAAGTGATCTGTTTTGGCTCAGCAGTCTCTGAATTTCCGGAGCTCCCTCTGCTATCACCACCACAGTGGAGGAGGAGAGGGGGGGGGTCTGTGGTGGAGGAAAAACTGCACCAAGCTTCGAAATCGGGGGCTGGTTGACAAGATGCCAACATTACCGCTGCAGCCAGTGGCATCACACAGGAGAACTCTCTTTCTCTCTCTCTCTTTTTCTCTCTCCCTCTTTCCGACATCCTCACTCTGCCATTCTCTGAAATGCGCACCCTTGTTCCATCTTATTGTCGTTCTCCCACTCTGTTCATTTTTCCCCCTTTCTTCCCTCTTTGCTGTCATTCCTGGCCCTCAAGTCATAAAAGCCATCTGTTGCTCATCTGGTCGTTTTTTGAAAATAAAATACCACCTCAGGCTTGGTGTGGGGGGGGGGGGCGACTCTCGCTCTCCCTCTCCCCCTCTCTCTTTCTCTGTGTAATTCAATATCAGGATACGTCTGATGGGCCCTTAACAATAAAACCTGACAGTGCTCTTCCTCTTTTCTGCTCCCAGGGTTCATGAATAGGACCCGGCCAAGTGCCGAGAGACAGCGTTTTACTTTTGTTGTCATTTCGGGGTTTCACAAAAGTTAATTATTCAGCAAGTGCAGTGCGGTAACAGCTCCAAAAAGGCTTCTCCTGAATCTGTCGGAAACTAGGCTACAATTTACTTTGTCAAGGGAACCATGCTTGAGCCCTTTTTTTCCCTCGTCTTTTTTTGTATTCCTTTTTGTTCATTAGTTGAATTGTAATTGTAATCCTTTATTGGAGCTGTCTGCAGTAAAGGAGAGTTACTGCTGGCACGGGAGCATGAAGCACACAGATATTTCATTGTTATTGAAGTAGACAGTCACTAGGTGGCAGCGAGTAGCTCTAATCCACTGTAATATCATCGTCAGGGTAATGTGTTTGTGTGAGTTTGTAAAAGAAATACTATTGTGATTTTCCACATTTTGTTACATTAGGCATAATTGTCTTCCGTTGTTATAGAAATGCATTTTTCTTATTACATTTTGAGAAATAACAAGTCCAGGTAACTATTTTAAAAATATGTATAAGAAGTCTTACAGCATGGAAAATGTATGTTTGTATTAATTGTGCTGTAGTATTTTTTTAATTGTCTTATTTGTGTTTGTTTTGCTATTTTGGATGTGAAGGACATACAAAAGTGCAAACATTTATCAGATAATTATCTCTATCTGAAGTTGTTTTGGGGAGTTGCCAGGGTGTGGTGTTGAGGTGTCTACAGGCTGCTTGTAATATGTACAATAACAGGCACCAATGATGGGCCGTATTGCATTGCTATCAATATAGCATTGGACTATCATGAATTTGGAAACATTGTCAGATTGTGACTTAAAGGGAATGGTGGATGACATGTCAGGCAGGTGGATTGCATGCATGTGTAATGAAAACAAACATGATGAACAACAAGATTAGGAAAAACATTTTTAAGAGTTTAAGAGTGACTTTCTGGTGTGCATGTGATTCATGGCTTTTCTCTTTTGTTAGACGTCACAAACATACCTTGAAATATAATAGTATATCATCAACTTCAGTCCATGGTAGTCCCTAGTGATGTCCTATCTGTCCTATTTGCTTCTCTGAAAAATGACTACTAAGTTACATCATGTAAGTGGTCATTTTAAAAATGTCTTTGTAAGCGGCCACAAACAAGTGAGATTGCTGTGCAATTGCAAAATGTGTGTATTAAAATAGTGGACTCTTTACAGAATGTTTTTCCTCAAGACAAGAGGGATTTTTTTTAACAGATTTTTGTCTGCTGTGTTGTGTGACTAAGCGTCTGTCAAACTCTAGGGTTTCATTGTGTTGTTGTGTCCTTGTTGTGGTTGTGGTCCTGGCCCTGTCGAGTCCAGTACTGTAGGTACGCTGCCTTCTTCAGTTTCTCTGAGACAGTCAGCCAGAGAGACACCTGAGTCGGCGAGGAGAGGAGGCTGTGTGGCGCTTGAGTCCAGCCTAATGATGTGTTGTTGAGCTCTCTGAGTCGATGGTTAATGACACAGGAAGGGCCTGCTGTTTTATTGTTGCTGTGTTGCACTTTTTCCTCGCCTCGCCTCTCCGTATGAATTCTCACTGTCGCGTCCAAGGACACGCTGAGCAGGGTCAGCTAATTGCTTTTATGATTATGATTTCACGTCAGATTTATCGTGCGTGCTCTGTGCACTTTTCTTGAGGTCCGCCGACGACCTGGCCTGAGAAAATGAGTTTGCTGTGCGGCGGCTTGGACTTCTCGTTTCAGTGCGGGTTGCACTTTTAAAGTCAGCATGCCACATCAGAGGTGAATCACCAAAGACTTTTTTTTTTTTTTGTTTGTTTGTTTTGTTTTCCTTTAATTTCGCCTTTGACTGGGCTTGGAAGTTCTTTTTAGCTGCCTTTTTTTTCTTTTAATGTCCTGCTTGTGCGTAATCTTGTCAAAATCTGGGCTGTTTACTGGAATAAAATATGATTAATTGTCGCACTGGGCAGTGACACAAAGCCGTATTCATAGGATTTGTCTTTGAACTTGTTTAAGGAGAAAAAAAATAGTCAGAGGACAAATATTGGTCCACAGTGTATTCTCACATTTCATCTCTTACTGTGTGATGCCATTCTGACTTTCTGAATTCCTGTATTTCGCCTTTTCTGTACTTGGCAGATGTTGTTCTTTTTGATGTTGACAGTGTCTCCGGAATGCTCCCCACCCCCCCTCTTGCTCTTTGAAAAGGATGAGTCGATAAAGACGACTGGGCCCCAGATTTCATTATTCTGTGGTTTCTCTCTCTGATGTGTTCTGTTGGACCAGATCACCAGGGCCTGCTCCCCAGAGGCACAATTTAGCAGATTTACGGCCGGACATCTTCCCACATGAAAAGGCCATTTCTTCCCTTATTTCATACTGCAGGGACAATTTTCATTCATAATCGGCCTGGTGGCTATAGCCTGCAGTACAGAGGGCCCTTTCTAACAGGGAGACTCCGCTGAGGTAGTATGCCTCAAGTCCTCATAGGTAATTTAGTGCCAGGAGAGCAGAACATACAAGCTTCCCACCGTTTGAGCCTAAAATAGTGTAGAACGTGTTGTACAGTTAGAATTAGTTAGGTGAATTTAGATTTAAATAGGCTAAAACCGGGATATATAGGCATTTGACGTGGCATTTATGTTTCTGTGAATACAGAAAATTATATGGGTTGGCCAAAAACGACAATAAAAGAGCCAGTTTGTCATGGGAACGGTTTTAGTCTTCCCATTATTGTTGCTCTTATGTAAATTATATTTCCCAAATCTTTACTACTGGGTGAACACTCTTTTTTTTCTGGCAAGAGATTCGTCTGCCCAGAAAAATCTACATTGCAAAGTGTTTGAAAGCACTCTGGGAGGGTTTGCAATTACACATGCTCCAGGGGAGATTTAAAATGAGTCAGATGAACTTCACATTAAGCTGAGGTGAAGGTCACAAGGGCTCTCCCCCTCACACACGCGCACACACACACACGCACAACAACAGTGACGTATTGGTCATCAATGTTTTGAATGCTGTGATCTGACATATTGCACGAGCTTACTTCAAGGTCAGTCTGTATTTGATTTTCAGAATGTAAATATGCTCATTTTTCTTTGCAGTTCAAACTGACAGTTACTACTGTACAACCTAGAGCCAGGCCTGTAATGATTCTCTGATGAAATAGCCTTAAAGCCTTGAAGACCCCTGAATATTGCTTTAGAGAAGACATTGTTCGCCTCTGAATTTATATGTTTTGCACATGATAAACGGGCAAATTGATGTTCCCTTGTCCACACACCCCTAGATCCCATGAAATAATGAGTGGCAGTTTTATCTCTAATCACAAAGTAAAGCACGCCTTTGACCCACCATTTTCTGTTTAGGCTATTGCCCGAAGGTGCTGGGGGGTCCTCAACTACACACTACATCTTTGTCAGCCAAAGGCATCAAGCCCTACTTACACATGCAGCTGCCTTCCAGTGATGTGCTTCCTATGTGCTGTACTATCTGTACCACTTAACCTCTGCACCAGTCTTGTGGCTTGAGTGAGTGGATTCACTGAATGGTCTGAATGCACTTTAAAGGGGAAAGATCCTGCTTGTCTCTGTGGAGCAGTGATAACAAGAGAGAAACCCTGGAAGCAAACAGGTGCTCTTCTTTTTCCAAATGGCACTTGCTGCCTGGCAGGTGTTCCACAGGCTTGGATCTGTAGAGGATGTTACAGTGCTTAAGGTTTTGGGGCCCTGGAGCAACCCTGGAGAAGGGTTGTCCAAGTAATGTCTGCAGCAGAGCCTTACAGCCTCCATCGAAGCATTTCTAGCTGACCAGGGGTGAATGGCTTGCTAGACTAGTCTGTCCCTTTGGAACACGTGACACTCCCAAGTCCGAACGGAATGTCGGCACCCCCCCTGGGAAGGTCCAATTAGATTTGTCAGGCGAGTCAGAAGCCATCAGGCCAAGCAGAGTAGTCCTAGGGGGGTGAGTCAGACAGCTGTGTGTCTGCACCGTTTCCAGGCTGATTCACTCTTTTTTTTTTTTGTTGTTTTTTTTTTTTCCCTGCCACCATCACCGTCTGACTTGGGGACAAACCCTTGCCTATTCACCTCTGCCTATCCCCTTTTTGAGATGCTGGCTCAATGTGGATATGCATTATGCCTTCCTGAACTCTTTCAAATGAAGAATCAGGCTTCAAGCATGTGTTGGTCCCGGCAGAGGCAGAGGTTTTGGAAGAAGAGTGTTTTGCACATCAATCACTCAGTGGCTGACACGAACACCGAGTCTCTCTTCCTCCCCCGCAGGATGTGAGGCGGCATGCACCAGAGGCGATGCATCAGCAGGAACAACAGCAGGTTAACGCCTATTAAAACTCATACACTTCAACCCTGATTAGTCCCCATAGCCGAGGGCTGATGTTTCTGGTTTGCTTTCTTGGGTTTGCTATGCAGGCTTGTTGCTTTTTACAGCTGGCACATGTCTTCCTTACAAGTGTTTTGCAAGCGCATGTGTCGGTACCCTCTTGGCGTTGGAACCAAGACAACCAGCCTTGGCATAGGAACTACCAGCATAAGCAGCAGACGCTTTGGCTCTGGCCCTTATTAGTTTCTTTACAGCAAGGAAAAGATTTGTCTCTGCGCTTTGGACTGTTTCCTTTTGGAGAGCCAACGCCTTATCCGTCCCGTTGGCCTCATGGTAGTGTGTGTTCGCCGTTTGACCCCGGAACAGTGGGTGTGATGCAAGCCTGGGAATTTGAATCTCGTCTCAAGAGGATGTCTCGCAATGTCCGCAGCCATTCCAGCCACTTTTAAGGGAAAGATCCGTTTTTTTCCCTCCCCGTCAGACTGTCATTCGCAGTCTATGATTACGCCAAATTCAATAAAATTTAATTTGTACTTAGACAATTCTGCATTGCTTTTAATCCCACCAAATACATTAATATAAGCAATATGTCAAGTACAGATCTATAATTTCCCATTTTTTTCCTCTCTGTAGCATGCTCAAGCTGTGTCATTATGCATTTTCCTCAGATGATGGAAATATGACACCGTTTTAATTACAGCCCTGGCTATGTTTATTTTTCTTCCACGCCTGGGAAAGGATTCAGTGCTGAATGGCCATTTACACCAGTCTGGCACTTTGTAATTACTTGTGTCTGATTTAAAGTTCGCCCCCCTTTTCGCCCTCCTTTGTATGTAGAAGACGCGTTGCGGGTAGGAGAGACTTGGTCCGTGGTGTGAATCGGTAGTCTCAGGGCTGCGGCGAGAGATGCCTCTACTGTCAGGCCTGCTCACATCACCTTGCAGCCAACCCCCCCTTCCCCCCCGACCGCTCACCTCCCCAAGCCCCCAGCTTCAGCCCCCACCAATGTCACTTTCAAGGCATAATTACCCAAGTTGTGTTGATTAGTATAAGAAGCAATTACGCCGGCGTTTTCACCACCGCAAATGAGAGACGCGACAGTCACTGATTGACAGGAAACAGGCCTGCCTTTATTAAGTAAATGACTATGGTAATTCAGGTACTGAGACACCTAGCATCTGATTTCCCCCCCCTCCCCTTCTCTGGCCTTTTATTTTTTTTTGTGGTTGCCGCTGGTGTCTCTCCTGGTTTTGGCAGGGACCCTATGATTTTAATGAAGAGGAGATCTGATTGAAGCGGCACAGGGCCCCTGTAAGCGGTTGGCTTGGGAGCGCCGCTTGCTGCCAGGAGGCCGGTGAGCCGAGACACACAAGCCTTTCCCTCCAAATGAGACAAAAAAAGTCATGCAGGCGACGCTGAATCCTCTGATATTTTTTTCCTCCTTTTCCCCCCTCCTCTCACTCCTGCTTGATCAAAACAAAGCTCCAAAATAAGGGCGAAGGATAAAAGCCACAAAGCAATGTTGAAGCGACACGTCCTTTTTCCCTGTGCATTTTTTTTTTCATGTTTTCTCTTTTACAGCTTGTGAGTATTTTCAGAGGTCTGAAAATCAGAGGAAAAACTGATTTGTAATTGACACGTAGGGAATGTTCTTTATCTGCCTTCCCAGTAAGTTATTAGCAGTTAATTCATCTGCCAACTCCCCTGCAGCGCCAGTTATTTGTTTAAATGGTGGGATTCCCATGGTGCATTTGTAACTACAGCAGTGTAAAATGCTTCTCTCTATAATTATTGAACATTACATGCTGGCTTATGGTGGGTATCGGTTGAGGAACATTAGCGGGGGGAACGAGGGAAGTCATTTATTCATGAATGAGACTTTTTTTTTTGTGGAATGTCTGACTTTTAGAGTTTCAGGGAATTTCATTTTGCTGTGCCTGCGAAAAAAAGTGGATTTGATTTTTCCTCAACTGCTTCCTAACAGGTAGAGGCCAAAGTAGCCTATCAAGAACTCCAAGGCCTAGCCTGCATAAATGCAATACCTTTCCAAGCTCGGCGTAGTATTCCTATTATTTGACCTTGAGCAAATCTTAGTTTGGCTTATTGTTAATTGTTCCAAGTTGCCTTGAATAAAAAAATCTCCTTTCTAAACAGAAACATCTACTGCTTGGACTCTCAAATATTGTATAGTTTCTTTGTCTGGGCTCCTTCTAATCATTCTGAAGCACGCAGCCCTCTTTATTTTTGATTCAAGGTTCGACAGGCAATTCCATGCAACTTTAAAACTAAGCAATAAATTTAGTATTTTTGGCACGCACAAACACATGCATTGCAAACACGTAAGCCGTCACACAAACACATGCATGAAGTCACACTCTGGGCTCTTTGGAGAACCGTCCCTTCACGTAGCGAGAGTGCCAGCCTCCCAGGAGTCACACATGTACTGCATAAATATAATACCGTCATTTGCACTAGCACTCCCAACACTAGGCCTGCCATAATTTACTGGACATGAAGTGAGTGAGTGCTGCATTGTGGAAAAGCTTGGAGTGGCCCAAACCCTCGTTTGTCACTTCTAATAAATGTTGCCATGTAAATTATGAAGTTCTGCTTCAGATGTAAATGCACTTTATTTCAGTCCCTTAATGCAAGAGGCCTTCCCCCCTTCAATACATTAAGAGGGTAGTGGTGGAGGGAGAGGGGGGTTGGAAGGATCCAAACATAAAAATTCTCGCCGTTTTTCTTAATCAATAATAAGCTCAAAAGACGGTAGATGGTTGTGGGGGCGAACATTATAAAATATCTGAAGTCAAGTTCATAAATTATTGCCGGAAAAAGCGGCTTGTACACTAAAAATGTAAATACATTAATGTTATTAATAATGCAATGACTAATAGATCTTTCAGGGCTGTAATAGCACTTTAATGGAATATGACAGCAAGAATATATTACACTTCTTACATTTAGTCGGGCCGGCGCAGGACATTTATCAGTGCTTTTTGAAACATACTATTTTGATTATTTTGTTCGACTAATTGCTTCTCACTCCCCGCCCGCCACCCCATCGCTCTGCCTCGCTAAAAGAGGGGGAAAAAATAACATGTAATAGATATTAATTAATACTTGTCAGTTTTTGCTAGTTTGATGAAAACGAATGAAAGGGAGATGCTAATTGGGTTTATGTTTCGCACTGTGTGGCAACCCGAGATTATGCCTTTATCAGGACTATCTAGGGGGGAGCTCAGTGCTCTGTCAAGCAGGAATGATACCAGCTCCACTGCGTAGGGGTAGGGTGGGGGGTGAAAAAAAACTTTGGCAGCGGAAAAAAGAATGTCATTAACGGCAGAGTGAAACTTTGCAGCTCCCCTTCACAGGGAAGGTTTATTTTTTTTTCTCTTCCTAATTAGGCAGCCTGGATGGATATGATTGTCACAGAAATTGACCACTCAACTGGACTGCAATGTCTTCACTGTTGACCTTTTTACTGCAGTGGGCCAGTAGGCTACTTTAGATCTCGTCCTATTCTGTTCACTTGTTTTTGTGTGTGTAGCCTGGTGTATTGTCCACTCCGGCTCTTTCCGTCCCTCCTGGCCTATTTATCTGTCACCTGTTGCTGCCTCCTGCTTGAGCACTAGGGGCTGCTGGAGACTGCTGCACACTCACCTGCTGTGCTGAGGCACAGCGCTGGGCCCCTGGCTTGTCTCCGCTGCCTGTTTGTCTGCCTGCCTGTCTCCCTGCCTGCCTGTCTGCCTGTCTCTCAGTCTCTCAGCTCAAGTCAGTCTTGTACTGTACTGTACCATAGCAAGAGCAGCCAGCCACCACAGCAGCTCAACACGGACCAGATCTCGCCTCCACCCCCAATACCCAGCTCTTAAATGGTAGAAGAGTGGTGTATGTGTGTGTGTGTGTGTGTGTGTGTGTGTGTGTGTGTGTGTGTAAGAGAGGTTGGTGGATAGACAGTTGTAATGTTGGTAATTGGTAAATGTATTTCTATATGAATGTCAAGATGCTCAACAACACTGAGCTATTGAAAATCCGAAGGGGTCTTTATGCACTCTGGAACACAGTTGCTTTTGGTTCAGTCAGGCTTGTCAGTCTGTTTGCTCATGTGATCTCAGTGGTTCGGGGGTATGGGCTGAGCGGAGGAGGTCTTCTCCAGGTGCTTTCCCCTCTCTCAGGTGCCCGCACAGGTGAGGCTGTGTCTGGCAGAGACTTTGTGGCCCAGGGCGCAGCCCTGCTTTTGGCTGTACTTTGAGCTGCAGGTAATAACAGGACCGTGAGCTGTTGTCAGAGGGGGCGACGACTACCCTCCCAACACCCCCCCCCC
>JASCQY010000173.1:10480948-10499894 GCA_030264315.1 Sardinella tawilis
AAGCTATGCTAATAATGTCAATCTAAGTACTGAACACACTGAGAAGAAAATTATATGCGTTTTCTTGAATAATACTTTGGCATAATGCAAATACATAAATATCAAGAAAGGTGGTATGTTCCTTTAAAGTCTCTCTTGGAAATAATATGGTTTGTGTTGGTCCAGAATATTTAGGCCTGTTGAAAATGCCAGAGGGCAGATCTTCATAGGTTGCTAAATGCTAATACAGTCGCCTTTTTCTAATAGGTTTACGTTTGTGCCAGTACAGTTGCCTTTTGTAATTGATTAGTTCTGCAGCTTGTAGTCATGGTGTTTTGATTATTTTATAAACTTTTAGAAAACGAATGAAGAGACCCAAGGGTCCAATGACTTGACTTGGAGTCCCATCTTTGGTGACTCTCTTTCCCTCCCCCTGAGAGTTTAAGCCCCCTCAGCTGATCTGCCACTTCTCCGCAGAACACACTTTGTCTGGAGCAGCAGAAAGCGGAGAAATGAATACTCCCCAGTTGGCTCCAGTTGGCCCGAGTTGACCCCAAAGTACAAAGCCACTCCGGAAGTCTTCCCTTTCATATGTGGCGGTTCTATGGCAGGCTTTCTGAGCAAGACCTCCTTTTATCTTTTATAGCTGAAAATTTATTTTACAGCGCGTATATTCGTAGAGTCAAACATCACATACCCTTGCCAGAGAGAGGAAATCTCTAACTGAAAACACGCCTCTTTTAGTAAGTCTTCAAGAGGATGGGACTAGCTTGACTCCTCCAAAGGAAGCGGGGGAGCATGGGGTGGTGTCCATTTTTGTCTTATAGTTGGTTCTTCACTGCTCCATGTTTTGAAAAAGAGACAAATTCTGCTCTGATTAAATGCAACACCATGACCAAGGCTCTCCGAGCGAAATGCTGAATTTTCTATTCCTCTCGGCTAAAGCGTGTAACCTAATAACCTGCACAGGACATCTGCCGCAGCTCGCTGGCCTGCTTGCCTCCTGCATGAAGTCAGGCATAGTGGGGCAGATCGAATTCGATGGCGTTAACGAGTCACCCCAGCCTCAATTTTGGTGGGGAACTTGGAGGACGAGTGTCGAGAGAAGTGCTCCGTCCAATTCAAATCCGATAATGGCGCAGTAGGACTCCCAAGATCTTGTCTGCTCATCAACTTGTCTGTCTCCAGGCACGATGTGTAATGTTGGTCTCGTCCTATGATTGAGTTTTCGCCACTTTTTCGGTTACACCTGACACTTTAACAGTCATCTTGTTTGTAAAGATTATCGGTTAGGACCTGGGAGCACTTTCAGTGCATTAGAAATTTTAGCCTTACAAGAAACATTAGAAAATAATGGTTGATTAACAAAGAGGTATTTACTGGTATTCAGCAAGGCAACATACACCAAGCTCTTTAATTTAAGTTGATATTTAGCCTGTCAAACCAAATGTGCCTTGTACTGACATATAGTGATGCAGTCCCCCCATCCCCCCTCTTAAAAGCACCACTGTGAGCTACCTTACACTACAAGGGGTTGATCTATAAGTCAATAAGTGGATAAGACTAAAATCTGGGCAATGTGGTTATAATTGATTGAGATGTCTGGGTGGAACTTGGGGAAAGCAGCCTATGTCATCTGCAAAGAAAAGCACTTTTGTGCTCCCTGAAGATCAGAGGCAACCCTGAAATATAAATGGACACTGCCTCATCTGTCTAGGATTTAATATTTTTGTAAAGTGTTTTTAATGCTTGATAGCTCTCCTGTATTGATTGTCTTTTTAATCTTTTCTGAAATTTCTGACTGGTTATTTATCATGTTTATTGAGTATGTGTGGGATTGAAAATGCTGATTAGTTAATATTGGACCTTTTTATAGCTTGAACATGGAAAACATCAGACTAGTCTCTATCACATTATTAAATCTTGATGGAGCATTTTAAGAGATCCCAACCATTTCAACATTTGAATAGGACAAAAGCAAAGGAAAACAAAAAGCAAACCCATACTCACTTCTTTCTTTGGGGGTGGTTTCATTGTGCTACTCACATGGTCCCCACCAAATGCTGTTTTTTATTACGCTTATCAGAATGTGTTCACTTGGTTGCAGCTGCCCCAAAGCATCACCAGTCTTTTGAAAGAGATAGTTGAGGCCTGGGCTTTTTTTTTTTTTTTTTTAACTGTAGCTGGCTCTCCTCAAACATCCGCCAGGGAAACTGATGTGGGGGTTGGGGGTGAGGGAGGGGGGTAGTTTGCCAGGCAAACGCTCTCATCTGCTTGTCACAATGAAGGTTCCGGGTGACTGGGCTTAATGTGCCTTCAGCATATAGAGATCCAGGAATTTCCACACCCCTTGTGTAACCCTTATGCACTTCAAAGGTCACCGTAATGTCATGGTGACACCCGAACGCAGTGGCCTCAGATGTATTGAGTGTTTTGTGTGCGTGCGAGGCCGTCTCTGTGTGTGTTTGATATTCATTTAGGGGAGGGCCTTATCGGGCATATGAATTGAATAGTTTTAATAAGGTTAACACATGATTTTTTTTTTCTGATTTAGCCTTGCCATGTGACCAGCTTTTCTTTTTTATGTTCGTAGACTGTAACAAACTTTGACCCCCCCCCCCCCCCTTTTCAAGTTATTCTCTCCAGGCCTCAGGAAATCCTCCTTCTCTTCCTTAAACTGATGGGTATATCTTTATCATAGATTTTGATGGCAAAACCATGTCCCCTAACCCACTTTGTCTTGATTTGCTGCTGAAGAATTATATGGCCCTTCAACCCCCTTCACTCACTCTCTCTATTATAGATTCCCCTCAGCCGATTTTCAAAATGCAATTCTTTTGGATTGAAACAGGTCCTTAGTATATGCAATGCATTACCCAAAATGAATTACCAGAGACAGTTCGCTCAATCACTTTCTTTCTTCCTTTCTGTCTTTCTTTCTTTATGTCTTTCTTTTTTGGATGGGGCCCGCTTAAAGAAAAGAACAGTAATCAAAACCTTTCAACCTATTAGAGGGATGACTTTTACAATTGAATCACGGGGACCACAGGTGCGATAACGACTCATCTTAGTGCCAGGAGGGCCTGAGTGTGCGTTTTCTTTCCCCCACCCAGCCTGCTAGATGTTATTTCATGTTTATATCCATTTGAAAAGCACCACTTCAAGTCTCCCTCCCCTGCAAGACCCTCTTGAAACTCCACTTTTTAATGCAGTTCGAGGTTGGGGGTGTTTTTTTTGCCCCCCCCCCTTCCCTTTCCCTTCTTAATTCGTGGAAAAGAGTTTTTTAAGTGGCAAATTAAGGGTGGACCTCGAAGGAAAACATGGCCGAATCGATGAACGTCAGGCACTTACAACTACACGTGTTCTGGCCATATTTAATTTCCTGCAGCATTATTACTTAGTCATTACGTAGCGCTAGACCCAGTGATTTGATCATAATGCATTTTCGTCCTTAAGACCGGCCGGCCAGCCTGTTTTTTTTTTCCTCTTCTTCTTTCCTTTTCCAGGCAGGTATTCTGCAGCTATTAGATCCAGACGGCCACGTCTGCATTAAGTATGGATTTTCACCCGCACTCACTTAAGATTTGGAGTTTGTCTTAAAGAGGATAATGGCAAATTAAACTCCATCCTCCATTTGTTCAGCAAACCTTGATGGGCTAATTTTATAACTGCTGATTCGCACATTCACCAGATTTATCTCTAAAGTGGCTAGGTGGTCTGCTCTCCTCCTAGTCAACGCAATGAAGGAACTTTTTCACTGGGCTCCAAGCAATCAAATCAGCTAATGTACTTGTGTTTTATAAGAGAGAGTGTGGCTTATTTTATGACATGTGAGACAGACGTGGCCATTAATTGCTTCTGAGTGCAGTGTGTGGATACATTTTGTGTAAAAAGAAGTCCGTTAAATAGCCTTGTGTTTCTCTCTCTCTCTCTCTCTGTCCCTCCCTCCCTCACTCTCTCTCTCTCTCTCTCTCTCTCCCCCACAGATTGCGACAGCGGTTAAATTTCTGCAGAATCAGAAAGTTCGTCAGAGTCCCTTGGCCACCCGGAAAGCATTCTTGAAGAAGAAAGGTGAGATTTGATGTTGCGATGTCTGACGGTCTGAGATAAAGAGTGGGTTGTTGGATGGGTTTTTCTCCCTTGGGCTTGATTGTCACCCCACCCATAGTGTGCTTGTGATTTGACAAAATACCGGCTGTTTTTACAGAGCATTTCTTTCAACACGCCACTCTTCCACGAACGCTGCTTTCATCGTTCCCACTCTTTGATCCACTCTACCTCATGTCTGTTATCATGTCTAATCCAACGGCCTTGCTCTCTCTCTCTCTCTCTCTCTCTCTCTCTCTCTCTCTCTCTCTCTCTCTCTCTCTCTTTTGTCTTTCTTTCTTTCTCTCTCTCTCACTCACTCACACACTGTTTTGAGAGAGACATATTGGCAGCATCAAGAGATTCTCTTAGAATGGTCATCTGATGAGGTCATTTGCCAGCAGAGGTCAGAGGTCGAGGCCCTGGTTGTGTGCCCTCGGGGGTCAGGTACAGGTCGATGTGGCCACAGAGAGAGGCGGATCCCTGCCTCGATGGATAAATGACCCACCAGTTGGGACGCTTTTTTGGCAAACAGAAAATTAATATTGACAAACCACGCTCGCACTTTCACTGGAACTGTCAATTATGGTACCTCCCAGCATTTTAAGGCTTTTACTTAATTTAGCTGTTATCATAAATATAGCCGAGTCTGCTGTGGAGAGTTGGGCTGTATCGACCAGATGACTGCTTTGCTGTGATCATAAATATTTTGTCTTCAGATATCTGTGTGCCAGACTGTCATTGGCTCTGCTTTATAAATAGTGAACCACATCTAACCGGAAAATTGTCCAGTTATTTCAGATGAGTAGATATATTTCATGCCCATCTTTACCATGGCAAGTCTTTTTTTTTCTATTCAGGCCTGTGAGGGTCAGATATTTAACATTAGCTTCCATCAAAATGCTAATTTCCATGCTTTTGCAAACCACGCCACTCTAATCGTTTGTTATGATTAGACTATTTGTATAATCCATTAAGTGCAATGAGCTCCTCTTCCCAGATACAGGTCCTCCAGTTCCCAAATTGGCCTCCTTACTCAGGCTCAGGTCAGCATGGAGAATCTGGGAGTCATCTTGGTTTGGGGCACGTTTATTTTATACACACTCGGTTTAGATCTGTGCACTTCTACACACACACACACACACACACACACACACATACACACACACATACACACACATACACACCATACTAGTTTTGTATATAAGAATCATTTTTATTCCTCTTTTTTTCGATCCTTTGCTGTAACAGTTGTATACGTCTGGGACTAATTAATCGCAAGAAGCCTGGGGACTGAGGCCTTGGGTATTGTGGCAGTGGCATTGTGAAAAGTGAGCCTAAAAGCTCCATGATCAGTGGAAGAAACCGGAGATGAAATCTATTGTTGCCGGCTGCTATCATTCACGAGAGTGGTGTATTATGACTCCCCATATCTTTTGAAAATTTCCCCCCTGATCCGCATCTCTCATTAGCAACAATTCTTGCTTTATTTATAATTCAGAGCGGCGTTTGCGCACGTTGAATATGTAATAGGTTTACATGAAACGATGGTCTTTAGGTTTCCTGTAGCCTAAGTGTTTTCCGTTAACGCAGTATTCTGTTACAAACATTATCAGGTTATATGTATGTTAAAAAACGAGAAAGGAGGCATGAGAAATAGTTCTAAAATGCTTCCCTCCAAGGCCTCTATTAGCGCATTAAATATTTATATGCCGGCATGCTGCTACATTTTAATAGGTCAATTTGCCCAGTCAAGTGGGTTCAGGTGCAGCATATGGGCACATACTGCACGTGCAAACTGAGGGCAGGGAAAGAGACAAACGTAAACAAACGCAAACAACACAAAGGTGTGTCTCTCCTTAGACTGGCGTGTTCCTGTCAGCCCTCAAACTGAACGTTTGCCCTATTATTTCCATTAGTGGAATGAGATCTTCCTGGTATCAGAGTTATGCATTGTGACGTCTACAGTAAATGACAATATTTACCTTAGCTGAATGCAGGCAGTTACACTGGTTCTGCATGCCTGGAGATTGATTGCAATATATTGGAAATATCCAGTATTTCGATTATTTCAGTGTTGTTTCATCCTACATTGTATACCTCTTGCTAAGACTGTGTCTGAAAGAGTTTTTTTTTTTCCTCTCGGTTGCTAGCATTGCAATTTAGTCTGCGGCAATAAAAACCCACAGACACTTATTTCTGGCGACTTCATCGGGATCTGACAGCTTTTATTGTGAGATTAGAGAGAAATGCATCACAGTTTCATTTTTAAAACTCACTTAGATCTGAATATATGGCCGGGACAGACATGATTGAGAAGCGCCGTGCACCCAGGACCATCAAAACAATGTCACCCCTGGGGCATTAGAGGAGAGTCAATAGATCTATACGTTTTGAAGGGTGAGGCACATTCTATTGCCATTCCAATTTGGTGTTGTGAGCAGTGGTGTTTTTGTAATTTATTTTTTATATATATGGACATTTGGAGATCTTCGAATGAGGGCACACTTTCCAGGTCACTAGCCTTTTAATTACCGAACCTTGTAACCGTGAGGTTATTGATACAACTGCTAGCTGATCGCTGTTTACAGCTGCCAGGGGCCGGGGGAAATTCATTCCGCCTCTTGAAATATCATTTGATTACTTCTTTCCATGCCGTCAGTAATTCTGGAAGATGAAGCTTTCCATCCATCGCGCTGGTGACTTTCATGTGACATTCCCACTTCTCGGGCTGTTTCAGTGAACTATGCCTGATAGCGGCCAAACCCTGCCAAGAAAGGCAGACTGAGGGCAGGAACCACAGTTGGAATCTGTAATAGAGTTGTTCCTCATTTTAGTGTCTTTTTTTTTTAACTCAAGTTATATATTTTGAAACAACTTCTGTCTTTTGTAATACAGTTGTAGGCCACACTTTTCAGTTTTCTTCAAACTCTTTCTCAGTAAAAACCACCAACTTTCAAAGCAAGTCATACCCAGGGTATAGCAGTGCACTGAGAAGAGCCGTATGTTTTGTTCCCATGCCAGGCAGCCAGTAGCAGTGACTCAGTGTCTCAGTTGTGGTCAGTGGCACTGAGCGAACATGCGGGGGGTGGGGGTGGGGGTGGGGAGGATGGAGGGGGCCGTGCTGACGATCTTGTGCCCCAGACAGCTTTGAATGGCCCGGCTGTGCTGTAGGGTGTACGGCCCCCATACATTTGCATGTTCGGTGAAAATAGCCTTGTGTCAGCAGAAGGCCACAGCTACAAGAGCCTCACCTTGAACAATGTAATTATGTCACTGTGTTATATCACTTTGTATCACGGCTCGGGCAATTTGAAGGGTAGGCGGGAAACTAATCTTCTAGGCAAAGTGCTGACTAATCGTGAGCCAATTTCACTTTATTAAATCTTGTGTATTTTTTTCTTTAACCAGTATTGCATCGCACAAGCAGTCTATTTGAGCTTCTTCCAACGCATCCTCCTTGGAAGACGTCCGAATGGGTTAATGTCATTTATTTAAGATTGAAATTTTGAATTAGATTTTAGCGCGCTCCACAATAAAGCCAAGCCTTAAATACACTACCCAGGAACGACAGCTTGATGATTATGAGGGTGACCTTTAATTTCGCCTGCGTTTATGCCTAATACCTATTAATTAGATTTAAGGTCAGGCCAAGGTCACTGTAATCAGAATTAAACGCAAAATGAACCACAGAACTAATTCTGCCTTGTTTATACATATTCCTCTCTTTCTACATACTGTATGGGATTAGAAATAATAAAGTTCTTCATGGCCACATGAACTACCCAAAGATGAACCAAAGATGTGGGGACCATATGATTTTCAAAAGCCCTTCTCGCTTCGTTCATCTTTAAATCTGGATCTGAGGCTGATGTAATGTCTTTTCACTGACCCATGCTGAAAATGATGTATTTGATGTATTTGATGTCTCAGGTCAATATAGGCCTGGAGGGAGGATGCTTCTGGTTGTGTTGTGTTTAGTTTGCTCTCTTTCAGCAGATGCTTTGGGCATAATGCAGTGTCTTCCTGAAAGCCACACACACGCCCCCATAGATGTACTGTACCAACTTGTGTCATTTTTCTCTTGATAAACCCACTGGTGTGCCGCGCTCCACTCTCAGCATTGTGACCCTCTGAGCACTCTTGCAATCACAACCCAAAGCAATCACAACCACCTCCCCCCACCCCCACCCCCTCAAACTGCCATCACCAACCCCTCCTCCTCCTCCTCGGAGTCACTGGCTCAAATATACCGTCCGTCTTAATTTCTAATTCGCTTTAATGTCATATTTATGTAAATATTTCCTGATTTTACTCGGCTTTAACCGCTAGAAATGTCAAAGCTCACATAAAATAAAACAATACCATCTCCTGGTGAAGAGGCATTTAAATTGGATTCCTCCGATAGCCTGAGAAGAAGCTGGGGTGGGGGGGCACTATAGGGTTGTGTGTGTGTGTGTGTGTGTGTGTGTGTGTGTGGGGGGTGTGAGATGTAGCTGATGAAGAGGAAAATGGGACGCGCTTTGATTATATGTTGCCGATTCTTTACACAATAATCTCTCCTCCAGATATTATTATTTACACGCACTCCCCTGCTCCAATCTGCACTATAGGATGCCTCTGCTGTCCGTTGTGTCCTACCCCGCTTCCTTCAAGGGGATGTGTGATTGGTTTCGATACGCACGCTCCAAATATGTGCTAATGTTATGTAAACGGATAATTTCACACCATGAATTGACAATTACCTTTTTCCTCTGCCTTTCCGCACACTTTGCCGTTTGCCGTGCTTTGATTAGGACACCGTCTCCCTGTCAGTGTGAAATGATGTCTCAAAACAAGAAGTTTCATTTGTGGCGTCTCGTAAGCAAGTACATGCTTTGCATGCAGCTGGCATTGCAAGTGACCTGGGTGGAGGTCACATTCATTTTCATCAGCAGATCATCAGAGGTTATCTACATACGCATCAAGCAGCTCCAGTTTTTTTATGACAACTTCAGGTGCTAGACTGAAAACACCGGTATTCTAAATCTGCCTTTGTTTCTCAAATAGCAGAGACGTGCTCATTGAATTCAATTGCTGGAGCTGATTTTGGGCCTCACCCCTCCTCCTGCCTCCCCCTCCAAATCTGATAGTGTTGACCTGTGTACGTGGGCTTGACAGTGATGACCCCACTGGTCCTGGTTGTGTCCCTCCCCACTCTTGTGCTCAGTAATGATGGAGGGCCATCAGGGACAGGGAGGTGCCGTCGGTCGAACACCCAGCACACCGCGGGTATGAAGGTAAGGGTATGGTTCATCATCCCTGATATTAATGGGCTGATGTTTGCAAGGGAGGTTATTTGACTCACCTCTCGGACAAAAATGGCAATGACCAAGGCCTGTGCGGAAGGAGAAGGGATTGATGTGGTTATAAATTACTCCACGGCGCCACCTAGCCCCGGCTCTCGGCCCACTTTGTCATCAACAGGGAGGCGATAAAGCAGGGAAATGAGAGCGGACTCGGCTTTTTTTAATACATAAATGAATAAGCTATGAGAGTGGTCATTATTTAGGGCAGGCAATTGTGCGGCGGGCCCCCGCACACCTTTTCCCGGGGACACAATCCTGACATGCCAAATCTCGCCATGCGAACGCCCGCATGAGAAACGGGCCAAAGTTGCATTTCAGCCGCTCCATAACCCATTGACCTCCATCTATTTATGACCCCTGACATTATTATTATATTATACCCCCCCCCCCCCCCCCAACCCATGATTTCATATTCAAAATGTAAGTAATTTTCACTCAAGGACAACTTAATAATTCAGTCCTTGTAGGACAGTAAAACAGCATTCACCTTTTAGCACCCAAAATATTTTAGTAAGCAATTTTATAATTGGTTGTTCGAGCTTGTTCTTAACCCATAAAGTTCAGAAGTGCCAGAATTGGAGAAATGCTGTTTTTATGGCTGACCGTGTCGCCTCTTTGCCTTCGAGGGGCGAAAGAGGAAAAAAAAAAAAAACCTGAGGGTAGTGAAAGAGGGGGAAAAAAAAGAAAAACAGCGGAGAAGAAGGTCTTCGAAAATAGAGCTGTAAATAACATGAGGAGCAATGGGTTTTCCTTTAAATAAATACCGATCAGGTTTATGTTGAAAGACAATAGAAAACGTAGCCCAGATATGCAGTTTACAGTATTTATAGCTGTAATATCGAGGTGCCACCACCGTAATTTCATGCCCCAATGAGAATGGCAAGGTCAAAGCAAATGCTTGGGCTGAGCATCTGCTAATACGGTGACTCATAAACAGCCACTGCGTGTATCAGGTGCACCAAATAATGCAGTATAATGAAATACAGAATAGCTTCCCATTATTGTTCTTCCTTTTTTTACAGTGTCGTCATTAGATAGAATTTATGTCTGAAGCTGGAAGAGGGAGGAAAAATCATCCTTTAGCGGGTCGATCTGAAATGGGGGTCTGAAGGGTCACTCCACAGGTTTGGGAAACGGTAATAAATTTCAGGGTTTTCTTTCACGAGGGCCAGTTTTTCCTTTAATATGTAAAACTTGGGGGGTTCACCTCTACGTCTTTGTTGTTTTCGAAATGCATCTCAAAAGGGCCTTTCATTTTCAACACCATGTCGTCTTCATAAAGAGATCAGAGCCAGAGAAATGGCTGAGTGAGTATAATTTTGACAAGGAAAAAAACATGTATTTTTTTTTTTTAATGAATCCGCATGCATTATGTTTGTCTTATCTGGAGCAAAAAGGCTTTTATTGCCAGCAGCTCACTGCATACATCTACATAGACAACATGTGCAGCACATTTTCTGTGTTAATGCGGTAACAATGTTTAGGGAGAGAAAACTGAGCTTTAAAAAACAAAAAAACAAAACAAACTCACTACGGCTCTCACATTGCAAGGTGAAAGTAGGAAATGTGAAGTTCCCAGGGGTATGTTTGCTGTGCGGTAAGAACAGAGGAGCGTCCATGTCTCACTCAATACTCTGCCACCACCAAGTCTACTGTGGTCAGATGAATGGATGGGTCCAGGGACACGTTATTGCTTATTGGACAGCCAAATGCAGACCGGCTGCGCCAGCTCAGCACTCGGGCTCGCCTGGTTCCTGGCACCCTTGACTGCCACGCAGGACAGACCGGCCAATATTTGCCCTAAATTATTCAACAATTTTCATGGCTATTTCAGTCCCCGAGAGGCCTCCAGGTTGGGGTGTAACCGTAAAACGTATTTTTTCTTTTTCTTTTTTTTTCTCTCTCTCTCTTATAAAAAGACCCTCCTTGTGGCTTTGACCTTAACCTCAGGATTTTCTGCCAGAGTGATAAAAGTGACTAAATGCTCATTTTAATGAAAATGGTGGAGGTGTATAAATTACATTAACGCCCTTGTGCCGGAGAGCCGAGCCACAGCTGAACAGGGAATGATCCCCCCCCCCCCCACCCCCACACACACACACTTACACCACCCCCACCATCACCTTTACGGAAACACATGCTCTCCCATCTTCGCTGCTCTCATTTTAACCCTTGTTCAACCAAGCAAGCGCCACGTTCCGTCATCATTATCACCGGCGTCGTTGGCATGTGGTGGAGTTCAGCGGTGTGCGTCCCAGAGGATGCGTGCTGATCCGGAAACCCGCTTGTGACGCACCTCAGGTGTCTGCCTCGTCAGTTTGCCAGCTCAGCCTTCCAATCCCCCTTATTCCTTCCCCTGGGCTGCCAGCGGCCTGCCCAAACACATGGACAGCAGCGTCTGCTCTCTCTCCCTCTCTCTCTCTCCCTCCCTCTGTTTCTCTTTTCTCTCTTTTTCTCTCTCTCTCTCTCTCTCTTACTCTGATGGTTTTATTTCTGTGTGTCTGCCTCTGTGTATGTGAGAGTGTGTGTGAGAGGGGAGAAATGCCTGTCTCTTTTTTTTTTTCTTCCTTTCTTCTAAACATCTCAATTGGAGCAAATCCTCTCTGCCTTTTTTTCCCTCTCCCTCCCCCTGCTCCCTCGCTGCAGCGGAGCTTTGAGAGCTGCTGGAATTGAATGGGCCGAAAGCCCTTGGGAGCGCCCGTAGTAAACAGCTCTTTCAGCGGCGCTCTGACAGAGGAGAGAGGCAGCGTGGAGAGGGAAAGCCCACTCAGTTAGGTGCGGGACTAAATAAATAAAGACTGAAGTGACAGACCTCCAGCACACACTGGACAAACAGAAGGTCAGGGCAGCAGAATGGATGTCCCCTTGATCTGATGTGTCAGGGGCTGGCAGGTTATACTGAAAAAGAAGGAGGAGGACAAGATGAAGAAGGGAAGAAAGGAAGAAAGAAAGAAAAAAAGAAGCCTAAATAGCTTGGCAAAATGTTGTTAATTTGATGTGTTGCTGCTTTCTATCTGAAGTTCCCACTCTGAGTAGATTTCCTTGCTGGGAGCGCAGGAACAGAGCAGTAATAGGCTTTGTTTCCATCACCCGTGGATATCATTACTTGTTTACTCGGCGGTGCCAAATAAGGACGAAAACAGATACCAGCCACTGAGCGTGGCTTTGGCAACATAAAGCCCCGTCTTCGCACAAAAGGAAATGTTAATATTAGATCCCTCCCCATTCTCTCATGTTGCAGCAGGGAGCTTCTGCGCAATTTAATCATCCCTAAAATCATTATAAAAAGAGATCTGAAGATTAAATTATATTGGCATTTGCAAAATTATGTAATACATTTACATTACAATGAAGAAATTAAAATAATGCATTTTCGCTGGCTGGGGTTTATGACTGCTCCACCTGGGAAATATACTGGTGGAGGTGGACTGCCTCAGTTCCTCCCAGACCGGCCCAGTGCAACACAGGGCTCCTCACTGACAGGCCCTATCCCACTTCCTGGATCGCACATCCTCCGCACCACATCCTTGGTCGTCTCAGGGAACGGTTCTTGTGGTGTGGCTGTACTGTAAGGATGGCGTGTGCATGGATAGGGTAAGGGGTTTGCTGAGCAAACAAGCACCGTGCCGGTCGAAGGCAATGTTAGACAGGAAATTTCAATCAACCTGCGTGCTCATTAAGATGGATTGTAGCACTAATGCAAAGAGCTTCCACTGGCGGCTCTTCAAAACTGATCCGCTTGGAGGGGCGGCGAAAATCATCCTCTTCAAGCAGTCAGTCCTCTGCTTTGCTTTCCGTAAAAGAATGCAGTCTTTTGTGGCATCCCAGGACAACTGTTTTTGTGAAACCGTGAATTTTTGCAAAAGTTTAGCAGTCAGTGCTCTGACTTGCCTTTGCAGAATGCAGTCATTTCTGTCACCCCCTATACAAACCTGGTGATAAAATCAGAAATGTTGTGAAGGTTCCTGTGTTATCTGATGGTGTTTTGTTTTTCTTGTTTTGTCTTCCTGTGTGCAGGTCTGACAGATGAGGAGGTGGAGCTGGCCATCCAGCGCTCGGGCGTCACAGAGGAGCCACAGGCCCTGGCTCCCGCCCCCCTGGGCCCCCCCCACCTCCTACACCCCTCCCAGCTGGCCCCCGTACCACACAGTGAGTGCCCTTCTGCTCACCTCTCCACCGCACCCCACCCCCACACTCCCACAACCGCCCCACTCTTCACCGCCAACCGTGTATACTCTGTGATTTACTGTTACTGTAGGGACAGAGCAAAGAACATCGCCTTCCACCAAAGTGCCCCTTAATACTTGGGAACGGGTGATTTTGTGTGAGTGCGCATTTAGTTTAAGCCCCAAGCACAGACTAAACACACTAACCCTGGTTATAACGCCGCACTCTAGACTGCTCTCGCCTCATCGCCATATTTAAAATGAATGCAAACACTCAGTCTCTCTCTGCCACTTCCTAAAGCTGGGGTTATTGTAACACATAGTACCCCCCCCCCCCCCCATACACCCCCCACCCACCCAGCCCTCTCCCCTACACTTGATAGAGCCTGTAATTAATTCCAGGCCGACTCTATGACAATGTGGGCCATGTGATATCCTGACCACTCCATCACGACGATCTGCCGCAATCCTCTCTCCACCCCCTCACCCCCACCCCCCATCTTCCTCTCGAGGCCACCCAGGAAAGGGCCTGGCCGACCGGTATCTTTATTACCACGCCGGGTTATGAGCCGACCGCCGGCCGGGCCGCCCGGCACTGCACCTCTCCGCGGCGCCACGCCACCTGATTTCCCAATGCAGAATGAAGTCCGCATAATGCTTAACCTGTATGACAATGATTCCAGATGTATTCCACCCTCATTTATTACTGCACTGTCCTTGACTCCTCGGCATCTCATGTTTTGTAATGAAAGTGATGTTGATGGGATGGCCATGTAGTTAGGCTCCAGTCGGCCCATAGCGGGGGGTTTTATATCAAAACGGCTATAGGAGAAGTGCATAATGAGGTGAGTGCAGCGAGTCTTGTACGGGGGTCACGCTGAAAAGAGGGGGCCACCTCTCTTTGATGTCCTTGTTACGGGGACGATGCGTGGGGACCCGCATCCATCTCTGTCGGAGTAATGGATACTCTGATCTCTATTTTCAAGCGGCGGAAGGACAGTAAGGCCTCTTCTGAACCCAATAAATTTGAGAGGAGATTGGAAAAACGGGGGGAATGGACTACTCCAGCCCCACACCTTAAGTGACCAAATAAAAAGCAGTCCCAGAGAGTGGCCGAGATGGAGAGTGGGAAAGAGGTTTGGGGAAGGGGAAAGGGGTGGGATGGGGTGGTGGGGGAGCTGCTTTGGACTGGGATGGGCCTTTTCTAGGCTACTGTAGGCTGGGCCTGGCATTGGGATTGGCCTTCTAGCATCTGGGGAATGGCCATCCTCCTCAAGGACTTGGACAGCCTACTCGACCCCCCCCCCCCTCCAACCCCACCCCCACTCAAGGCCACTCTAGTAGAACCAGAGGCAGCTTGTCAAGCAGCCTGATGGATCTGGAAACATTGGCACAACTCGGCTCTAAACTTGCATTACACCTTCAAGCCGATCACAGTCTTAAGCCCTCTTTAGGTCCTGCTGCTTATCCTAGGCTTTAAGCAGGCGTTATTTCCTACAGCTCTGTTTACCTCCCAGCCTGGTGTATGTTTAACTCCTAAAACTGCCACATGCTAAAAATGAGGCCTAAAATGGTGAAATGTCCTGTGAATTTGTGTGTTAGTCCTCAGCCTTCGCATGTCACAGCTCATCCCATGTCTGTTCCTTCCCGTGCCAAAAAGCCGAGGGACACCTTGAAACGTTTGTGAAATGCCCTTGTTTACTGTCTGGGCTGAAATGACAGGACCTGATGAAGAACTTGGCATTGGAGGATTTGGTAGTTTTTATTTTTTTTCCCCCTGAATGTACTGTGGAAGCACAAGCGCCCCAGGGCAAGAAACATCACCTGGCCTAACCTTCAACGACGTACAGCAAAGGAAATGACTTTAGAAATCTATTTACGTGTCAAATCGCATGAGTGTCATCAAAAATTTAATCAGCTGCTTAATCAACCGTGGTGGCTTGTTTTTCCTCAAAGCACCAGGACCATGGGTGCAGTGTGACTTGCCTCCATGAAAAATAATGATAATAAAAACTTTAGCGTGAAAAATCTTAAAAGTTAATTTTCCCATAGCGTGTGAGCAGCACCATTCTTACCTCGCAAAGTAGAACTAAATAAAGTGGATCCACAAGTAATTTTTCAATGTGTATCCACATTGCAATGTGTGAATGCTTTCATGTGAAAAAAGTCTATCTTGGCTGTTGTATCTATACGATTCTATACGTGTCCTTGGCCAATTTCTCACTATTTTACCAAGTAATGCATTTTGCAAAGCTTAATTCTGTGAAATCATCGCTGATCTTTCTGACATCTTCAGTGAGTGCGTTTTTTATGGTCAGGAAATAGGTGGCTGTTTGCACACAACTTTTCCAAACAAGCAGGATGTAGCTCTTTGAGCTTGATTTAGCATCATTCACACGTTATTTCACCGTAATTATTTTGTTTTGCTCGATTCATTCTGCCAATGTTTGGCTTCCTGGCACTGCCCTGTTCAGGTGTGTGGTATGCACAGGTGTTAGAACCTGCTTTGTATCTGGTGTGCGAGCCCTGTCAGACTGCCTCGTCTCTTAAGCAAATGTCTCCTGTCATTACCTGTCACTTTGGGCTGTAGGAGTTGCATGCTTTTTTTTATATAAACCGAAGGCAGTTTTTTTTTTCACTTTTTTTCTTTCTCTCTCTTTCCCCTCTCTCTCTCTTTCTCTCTGCTGGTTGAACCTTGTGTAGAGAATGAGCTGGGGAGAGAGAAGAGGGGGGATGTGAGAGGGGTTTGATGTGGTTAGCATTTCCTGGTGCGTACTACGCTGCTAGTGACTCTGCTCAAGTGCAGACGATGCTCGCGATGAGAGCCCTAACTCCAACTGAACTTTCATTACCCCTCGCCAGTGACATCACTGCTAAACAAGTACGAGAAGAGAAAAAGGGAATATTAAAAAAGAAATGAAATGGGAGTTTTTTTATGTTTTTTTTTTCTTTTTTTTTTTTTAAGGAGGGAATTTCCACTGACTAATCTCCCCTTGTTGACTCAAACAGACTCTCGGCCTGTTCACGTAACGTTTACAGCAGCAGGTGCAGGTGTAGCCAAAGCAATATGGCCTGAATAGCACATTGCACAGGCATTCTTCTCTTTGGGCCACCAACGGCATTTTGGGTCGGAATGCAAAACCTGCCATGATTCATTTGACATCCATGACAAATAATTTCAACGCAACGGTTTTGTCCGTTTTGACTAGAAACAATTTTTTTTGTTGTATTTGTTGTATTGAAAACCAACCACAAATGAAGTCCTCTTGGTGTGCTCAGAGGACTAAAGATGAACAATCTTGCTCAGTGTGGCGTTTAAAACACAACTCGCTTTACATCATCACATGCAAAAGAAATGTAGCATCTGCATCTTTCATTTCCCATCAACCACCCCCTCATCCACACATACGTACACACACACACACACACACACACACACACACACACTTCCTACCCCACACTTATAGAATCACATCTAGCTTGCGGCGGTTTTAATAACTGGTGCAAGTGTGACAACTTGCTTGAGTTGTTGTCATCCTTAAGCAGGAATAATATGCGGCGTGCTGCTCATCTGTTGTTGTTTGTGTCTGTGTCTCCTACAGGTGCTCCAGGCTACAGATGGAGAGACTACGGGGCATTGGCCATCATCATGGCTGGCATGGCCTTTGGCTTCCATCACCTGTACCGGGTAGGTCAGCCTCCCCCTCCCCACGCACATACATACACACACACACACACACACACACACACACACTCTCGTACTCACAGACTCAGTCATTCATCAATGTCTCCTGGGTCCACGCAAGAGATTGTAACAAGGGAACAACAGGCTTGTGAGTTTTCTAGCAGCTGCGCTCAGTAGCCTGTTGAGTGCATGCTTTACACCACTGTAGTGGAGTAGTGTGCAAAGTCTTTGTCTCTCTTGGGGGAAAGTTCTTTTTTTCTTTTTCCCCCTTCTTGTACAGTAGGTGAGCAAACAGCCTTGAGGACTCGCTCTCTCTCCCTCTCTCTCCCTCTCTCTTTCTCGGAGCAGAGGGCTGCCTGTTTGCCTGCCAAAATGTGCAGCGAAGAGCATTCTGGTCGCTATGGCTGACGTGCGTCATGAACATGACCTCATCCCGGCCCGACTCCCTTTCTCCGACAAAACCCCTGATCTTCACTTTCTTCCCTCTATTCAGCTCTTTTCCCACCATCCATTTTGGGGGGGAAAAAGTCTCGGCACGTGTCCCTTTGATGTGTGCGTATGTGTGTGTTCATGTGTGTGTGTGTGTGTGTGTGTGTTTGTGTGTGTGTGTGTGTGTGTGTTTGTGTGTGTGTGTGTGTGTGTGTGTTTGTGTGTGCGTGCGTGTGTGCGTGCGTGCGTGTGTGTGTGTGTGTAGGATGTTTCTCTGCCGGGCTGTGTGTTTGTCAGGCCTGGAGGTGGTGGTGGTAGAGCTGCACAGGATTTAGGGAGTGTGCTGTGCTGTGCTGTGCTGTGCTGTGCTGTGCTGCATGGGCCCAGGCTGAGCTGAGCTGAGGGTCGGGGGCCTGGTGCTGAGCGCACAGAGGCCTGCTTTCCTCACTGACACTAATCCGCACGGTGACCGCAGAGTGGCATGTGGAGTCGATTAGTGTGTTTTATAGGTGGTTCAGAGTGAAGCATATGAACCCCAACCCCCCCCCACTCCCTCCATCCTCAGATGACCAAACGTGTGTGTGTGTGTGTGTGTGTGTTTGTGTGTGTGAGAGACTGTCGCTGGATTACAGCACTCCCATGATGTCATGCCGTTGCAGCGGAGCGGGCCCCTGGCGCTTTATTCGCCGTTGCGGACGCGCGGGGCGAGCCTGGCGTCAGGCTGCGGGTGAGCGCTCGCTCGAAACCGCCACTCAGCCCACTTCAGTCGCCGCGGCCCCCGGCCTGCTGTCGCTGCCTGGGCCTGTAAAGGCGTCATGGCAACCTGCCCTGCCCTGGCCAGGGGAGCAGGAAGGGGCCTGACACGGCTGGAGCTGGAGCAGGAGCAGGAGTGGAGTCGGAGGAGTGGAAATGTCACACCATGTGTTTTGAGGATTATTTTGTCTGTGTGTGTGTAGCTTCCAAAAATCAAAGAAATCTACGTAGATCTACGTTTTTGATCTGCGTTTTTGATCTATGTTTTTGGGTTCTCTTCTGAGATCTAAACAACTGTATTTTTGGCCTCTGTCTGCTTGCATTGCTTCCTCATTTAGCTTTCTTGCAATACTGTATTTCTCAGCTTTCTCTTACATCCTCTTGTCCTTATCAACCCTCACACCATCTCTCTCTCTCTCTCTCTCTCTCTCTCTCTCTCTCTCTCTCTTTCTCTCTCTCTCTCTCTCTCTCTCTCTCTCACCATGACGATGTGGTTCTTG
>JASCQY010000173.1:10527192-10539766 GCA_030264315.1 Sardinella tawilis
GTGTGTGTGTGTGTGTGTGTGTGTGTGTGTGTGTGTGTGTGTGTGTGTGTGTGTGTGCGTGTGTGTGTGTGTGCGTGCAATGGTCTTATTCTGTGCTGTCATGCCACCTCAAAGCAAACTCTCCATGCCATTTCAGTTCATTCTGTGCAAATCTGCCAGGCTTCCCTTCCCTCAACAATAATCCACCCACACACACACCGACCCTCACCCACCCCTGCCCCCCTATGACTACCCACCCACCCCCTGCCCCCCTATCGCCCTCTACCCACCCCTGCCCCCCCATCACGCCCGCAAGGCCCCCATGAGTCATGTCAAATTAGCCAAATTTATGGCCTCGCTCATAAGATCAGCCCTCTGATGCCAGGGAAATGGGCTTCGTCCGAGTGCGTTCTACGAGAGCCTGTGTGGAGCAGTCTGCCCTGCTCTCCAGCACCTCTCAGGAGGAGCTCCCCGGAACGTTCCGCTGGTCGCTCCCAGAGCAGCACTCCGACTCTGGAGCAGGGCCGTAAAGTGCTGAAGCGATCCCCTCCACACTCCCACTCTCTCCCTGGTTCGCCCTCTCCCGCGCTCGCTCCAGAGACTACTGGTCGGCTTTTTAAGCAAACTGCTGGAATGGTAATGGGGCCTTGGAGGCGCGCCAGGCCAGATTAACAGTTTTATGCGTTCAACGCTTGTTGCCAGTCGCATCTTGTTGGTGTGTTTCGGACAGGCTTCCTGTACGAGCCTGTGGATGGCTAATTTATATCTGGGCTAAACTTGGTGTGGTTTGGAACAAACAAAACTAATTGTTTTGAAATCAGACTGGTGACTTGTGTATTAAAACATAAGGAAAGCTGTCTGTACTGTCTGTCAAATGATCAAAACCATCAGTGACCTTTAGACATGATATCTGAAGGTTTGTAGCAGTAGTTTCAAGTTGCCTTTTACCCATGTACAGTATAAGTACTTGTGTGTGTGTGTGAGAGAATGTGTGTGTGTGTGTGTGTATGGGAGGAGGGGGGGGGCTGTTACAATAGCATTATTAACAGGTATCATTGCACATCAAAGCAAACAATATAGTAAGTGCAATAGAGAATCATATAATGTTTATTAATGTCTGCTAAATAGTTAATTAAATTTATTGAAACCAAACTTTAATTATGTTTGGGCTTTGTAGACTAACTCACCACTCATCTCTGAGTTCATTTGAATGTTGTGCACTCATAAAGTCTCCTTTAAAACACATCTTCCAAGTGCAACTCTAAAACTACTTTCTCTAAACATTGGTTTGAAGTATATCAGCTACAGATACAGTATTCTTCTGTAAAAGACCTTTATTTATTTTTGTTTACCTTGGCTTTGTTGAGTGTATGTTGCCAAAAATGGCAGTGACCACAATCAAAGACATTCTCTCAGAATTCCTGTATTATTTGTGTTTAATGAGTCACTGATGGCGTCCTTGTATCACTAGATGGGCATGCTGTGAAATTCTTCAAGAGTTACTGTGGGGTGTGTTATTGCTTGTATCATCAACATCAACACACACAAATACACTTGATACTGTGTCATGGGCAGATCTGGAAATTTTAGGTGAAGTGAGACAAACCGCTGTTTATTTCAAGAGCACTGTCAGTGAGCTATATTTACGACGACTTTTTTTTTCGATGAGCATAAATAGCGCAATTGGCATTTAAAGGTATTGTGTGTCAGAGTGAATTAATATTTTCCCACCAAGCCAAGCATGCAGTGGTCCTTAAATGTGACACAGCCAATAAAATCTTGTTAATGTTAAATTGACTGCATGGGAGTCCAGTGTGCTTCTTTTTTTTCCTTTGGGGTCCTTGAAGTTAATTTTTCATTCAGGCAACAGCTGCAGCCAATAGAACTTGGGTGTCCTTTTTTTGTCCTGTGACCGTGGCTTCCCTGAAATGAACCCACATGCTTCACAGAAGTGCCCAGAAATGGATAAGAAGTAAAAGGATACAACATGGCGGGGGGAGACGCTTCTTTTTTCTGGTGTGAAGTAAAAGTCCTATCAAGCTCTTAACCCTGGTGGCCAGTGTTGTTGTACATAGATAGATAGATAGAGATACTCTATTTATCCTGAAAGAAATGAAGGAAAGTTGTCATCTGAAAGCCATGTTAACCATTCCGCTACTTGTACTGAGAGCTTTGATTGGGTAAACTTGGTGGAATGTCTGCTGTGACTTTTCAAAGAAGGAAAATAAGGGCAGACCCCCCCCCCCCCCCCCCACCCTTCACCCAAGCAGACCCCAAGCCTCCACTGCTGTGTGGCCCCCTAACATAAGATGCCATTAACGAGCACTCACTCTGTCTGTGTCTGAGTCTGCCATGTAGCTGCCATGTGACTACAGCGGCTCAAACATATGCATGGCACACCTGTCGCCTTCTCCCAGCGCTGACTGCTGCCATCCCTCTCGCAACCTGTTCCTGGCACATCAACCTGGCACACGTCAGGACAGGGCCGGATCCCGCCCGTTCCGCCACTGCCATGCCTCACCAAACCCTCAGAGATCCGGAGCCGCGTTTTGTTTGTTTGATTTTTTTTTTGTCTGTCTGTCTTTCTTTCTTTCTTTTTTTAAACAGTACTCACCCAACTGTGAACATTTCCTGCTTCAGCACAGCACCATTTTAACAGACCCCTTTTTGTCTTGGAAGACTTTGGGAAAAGTGATTTTATTTCATGTCTGAGATTGAGTAAGGAAGCGGTGGAGAAGGTGGAGAAACAGGCTTGTGGCCTTGTTTTATATTTATAACAACCCCCCCCCCCCACACACACACACACACACACACTCTCTCTGCTCATGTTTTATTGAGTGGAAAACAAGTCATGCAGGGAAACAAGTAAATAAACCAGAGAGACTGGCTAAAACTGCACTTCATCCGTCTGGACACATTCATCATGCTGGTGGAACAGGTGCACTGGGGCACTGTGCAGCAAATGTGCTCTACGGAATCACAAGGTCCTCACTTGCTTGTTCCAGTCATGTGCAAAATAGCAGAGCAGGAATGTTGAAACAACTTTTTTTTAATGTCTAAGTTTTCCCACGTGATCCAGGCATTGTAAAATACACAAGATGTGAACACACATCTCACACTGTTTTATGAATAAGAACCCCATATAACAACATGTATTTATTTTGTTTTGATTTATTTCATTTATACTTTATTAAAATAAAGAGCAGATAATTATTGTCTCCTGTTGTTGTCCCCCACTTTGTCATCTTCTCGTTATTAATTCAAATGGACAGATGATCAGGGCCTTTCAGCGGCAGCCTAAGCATGATTTGGAGCTCGTTTCCGTCTGGTTCTGGTTTTTGTGTAATATAATTTTCATGTTTTTATTTATTTATTTTTTATTTATTTCTACTTTTTTTTCCCCTTGGTGAGATTATGTACAGGATGGCAGCTGGCAAACAGATGGCGATGCCTTCACCAGTTTTTCCACCCTCGTTCTTTTTTTCCCCTTTAAAGGAACATCACAAGGAAGCGAGGGATGAGGAGGAGGAGGAGGGGGGAAGGAGAACAGCTGTAGGCAGGGGGCTACTCTGGCTGGCCATTGTGTGGATTTGTCAGTAGCAGGCTGACTGGGGGGTGAGGAGGCTGCTGTAGGAGCCATCTCCAGATAAACAGATTAAAAACCTGCACCAGAAATGACACACACACACACACACACACACACACACATACACGATTGGCCCAAAGATAAGGAGAAAAGCCTAAGGGGAGTTGAGGGGGAAAGTAACCCTAGACGATACACTGGAGAGATATGACCGCTACTCAATAGGCTATAATTGCCCTAAACAGACAACACAAAAACACATGCAAAAGGCTCCAGCTGGCAAAGAAAGGCAAGATTATGTCGTAAGTAAGTCACTGAAATGAATAGGGAGAAATGGGGTGTTAGAAGCGACTTGTGTGTGGAGATATGCATGTCGGTGAAAAATATCTACTTTAGCCTTGGCCCCTGGCTCCAGTAGCTGCTAGTCCTGGCACTCTGCTGCTCTTGTCTGTGCCACGGCAGTGCAGAGGCGACTGTTCTCCCTCTCATTCCAATCTGTCACCCGGGGGAAGGCCTGGTTTGTGTCACTCAGGCTTCTTGCCCAGCAGCGGCAGCAGCTGAAGCAAATGGGGTGGGTGCAACCAGCTCTGACCCCTGGTGAAGCCTAGGGGGTGAGGGGTGGGGGGCATCTTCTAGGCTCTGGTGCTTTTATATACAGTAGCCTCAGGAGCGGCCCTAGCCGGTTTAGTGGCGTGGGCGAACATCTCTTCTTGCGTGTGGGCATGGGGGTGCTTTTTTTTTTTTGAACATCTCTTCTTGCGTGTGGGCATAGGGGTGCTTTTTTTTTTTTTGTAAGCACCCCCTGCTGCCCCAGCAAGATGCCCAAGACGGCATATATCAAAAACCACCCCTGCACCTGAAAGGGTATACTATGGCTTAATACCCAGATAACTTCAGGAGTAATTGTTGATCTCAAAGCAACACGCCACATCAGAAACAACAGATGCTCAGTCAAATGTTCTTTTCGAGATCTGTGATTACCCCTGCAGTTACCAGGATTTGCAAGTACTGTAACCTTGCTTTACATGAGGGCAAACATTGCCTTATAAGGCCCTAAACATTCATGACAACATAAGTTGTTATAATAATTAGATTTTCTTTATTTTTTGACTTTTTACAAATCCTGCTATTTTACACACATAAATTGTATTCAAGTGCACAACATATCTCCCAGCCAAATAGCCATTTAAACAGTTTTTTTGTTTGAATCTGAAAAAACAAACACAAACAGAAAGCTTTGCCTTTTTACTCAAGGACAGAGCGAAAAGAACTCCTAGAAGGGATTCATGCCAGAGAGAAATGTCAACAAATAATCTAATTAAATCAAATGGAAATAATAAACACACACAAAAACAATGACCAATAAAAGCAAATCAAAGATGGTGTTAAAGCAACCGGAAACATCCAACAGTGACTCCATATCACTTATGGTTTAGGTGACAAGTAAATGGTTTGAGGAAATGAGGAAAATGATGGAAGAGCACAAACTGACTCTCTTTGCTGTTTCATTGCTTCTCGGGCGAGAGCTCTACTGGGTTTTGGGAGTATTGATACAAAAAAAAAGAGTTCACACACAAGCAAACTATACTGGTCATTTTTCCATTTTTGACTTTTTTATTTCTTTATTTCTCCTTTTATTATTTTATTTTTAAAGGAAGCTTTTCATCAAAGAGCATTTTGTTCATATATAGTTTTTACAGAAGAAAATACTATACAACCTTTTCCCCTTCTTGAAACAGCATCTTGAAGATGATCATCTACATACGTACGTAATTACTTCTATTCCGATAGTTCTTTTCAAAGCCATGTTTAAGAAATAATTCATCATAATTGCCTTGCCACAATTTTTGTTTCTTTTTTCCTTTTTTTTCTTCCTCTTCTTCATCTTATGCAGTCATTTATTTCAAACTGAGGCTGGGCTACAAATATTATTTTCTTGTAATTTGGTTCTATCTGAGTACTGTAATCATTTCCTCTGACTAGAATTCATTTCAATCCCAGCCCTCATTAGTGTTACTCATCAGGGCACGCAGGTCCTGGCATGCCTTTTTTTCCCATATTCAATTCATCCAATCACAGAAGCAAATCAAATCAGTCCTTTTTTTCTTTAAATAAAACACAGAACAGGAGATCTTTGTCACACTAACAACTATTTGTGCATCAACGCAGAGTGAGCTAAAACATCATAAAGCAAAAAGTTCCCTGTTAAAAGTTATATGCCATATTTTTTTCTCATGAAGTAAAAATGAACCTAAAAAGTGCAAAAACACCCTAATTGTTTTTTTAACCATTGCAAGGTCACATAAATATTAAATAAAACCATTATAATTGGAGCTTAACCACAGCCATGGTAAAGAGAAAAACAACAAAAAAACAAACGTCATAAACACATTGTTTTCTGTCTGTACATTTCAAACATGTTTTCCCAGCGTGGGAGAGTGTCCTTGTGGCATGTCTCACAGGACATGCCGTCTCTCCATAAGTTAGTCAGTTGGGGCCGCCAGAAACTCAAGTCCCGTGGCGAAGCCTCGTCCACTTGTACATAATCACTCGAGGCCTCTGAAAAAAGGAAGCTTAAAGAACTCCGCCGTGTTCTCTTGTTTGTTCCATTTTTTTTTCTTCGCGTGCTACAAAATCTCTCTTTTTTAAATAAAAAAGGGCCAAGAAAAGAAACAACACCTGCTACGTTTCGTCTCTCATCTCTCGCCTCCACCCCCTCTACATTCAGACCTCACAGGTCCTTCATGTGGATGGCTACTTCAGTCCACATGGTCCTGGATGACCGCTAGGCCTCCACTTTCCTTTTGCTTTTAGAGTGACTGGGCAGGTAGCACCAACAGATTCACTTTCGCACTCAGTCCAGCCCCCTCTCTGCACACCCATCAAATCAAGGTCAAATTGCAGCATCAACTGGTCATGCATGTGCATCTGGAAAATGCCGCCAAAACCCCCCAAAATAAAATAAAACGAAGCAAGTAATGCAAATGGTAACAAAACATTTTTTTTCTGAATATGCGTTTTGTTTAGCTTTTCTCATCTATAAAAGTGCACTAACCATATGCAATGCCAACAGGGTCCACAACACAACAAGAAATATCTTTAAAAAAACACACAAACAAAACAAAAAAATAATATAATCTGAGTGAACAAAAAAATGAAAAATCTGAATGTTGAAAAATGAGCTTTTGGTGTCTGTCTGTCTGTCTTTTTTTGTGAGTCCAACCATAATGTGCTTGGACAGCTGCATACACCGCGATCTGGGCTTTGAGGTCTGAGTTCCCTGGCCGCAGTTACTGGTCTCTGGTTGGACTAAAGGTGACCGAGGAGTCAACTGTCCACATGGAATGGAACCAACAGCATAACAACTGACCATTCTGAGTGTGTGTGAATAAACCAGGAACAAACAAAAAACAAACAAGAAAAACGAACAAAAATAAAGAAACGCACAAAAAAATGTCACCCTGCAGAAAGAATCAACGGAGAGATGTACGAGCCAAAAGCGCACATGCAGGCCCCTGCAACTTCACTGATAAATAAGAGTCATCATAGGAGAACAACAACAATAGCTGAAATCAGTTATTTTGAGCACATTCTCTTGTATTCATTTTCTGTCAGTGTACAGTATTTTTGTACGCGTTTCCCTTTTTTCATTATGTAGAAGGGTTCTGCAGTTCATGTGATGACTGCTTCACAAAAAATTGAATATCAATGTCCACACACAACTACTGTATATAGATATATTTATATATATATAGTTAGATTTTGTTTTTGTTAGTTTTTTTCCTCATTTTTTTCCACACACAAAAAGTAAAAAACAAAACGAAAAAATGAAATAAATTAGTCAAACATGCACGCACACAAAAAAGACTGATGTGTAGGAAATGGTTTACACCGCCAGCCTCGTGTAAAAGAGGGCCTCATCTGCCTGTTTCTGTGTTCATTTCTTAATGCATAATTAAATTAATAATATTGGTCATCTTGTAAACATCATAATAAATCATTTTTGGGCCTTCAGGTTTTTTATGTAGTTGTTTTCTTGTCATCTGCAATGTTGCTAACCATGATAAATGAGGCCACTTTCATTCTTGTTTCTTGTTTGTTCATAGTTAGTCGTTGAGGCGGCTCTTCCCCCTGCGCTGGCTCACGGTTCAGCTTCGTCCTTGTCCTGCTGCGAGCTCTCGGCGTGATTGGTGGGGGCCTCGAAAGTCACGCCGTTGTCCTTCTCGCCGTCGGGCTCTGGCATGGAGTCTTCGTAGGAGTCGGTGTTGAGCTCGTCCTCTGGCTCCTCCTCTTCCTCTTCCTCCTCCTCTTCCTCCTCGGCGTTGGGCTCGTCCTCGGGGGACAGATCATCCTCGTTCTCGCCGGATGTGCCGGTGGTGTCGTCTTGGCCGCGTGTGGCGGAGGCGGCCCCCATCCCCAGCGGCCCTGCGCCGGGCACAGGTGTGCTGGACCCGGGGGCCAAGCCTGCCAGGCTGTCGTGGTGGCCCATCTTCTTGCTCAGGTCCAGCGAGTCGTTGAGGCCCAGGCCAGCGGCGTTCTTCAGGAAGAACATGGAGCTGGTGGAGTCGGTGCCCAGGTTGAGCGAGCCGTCCAGGCTGATGCCCGAGCCGCCGTGGCGGTGGTGGTGGTGGTGCTCGTACTCGCCGGCCGTGCCCGCTGAGGCCATGTACATGCCGCCTCCGGGCCCGTGGCCCAGGCCTGGCATTCCCGGGGACACGGAGTGCATGCTGACGGGCACGGGGGCCACGGCCAGCCCTCCCATGCCCCCGCCTGGGGCCGCGCCTCCCACGGGGTGGACGCCCTCCCGGTTGGGCGAGGCGGAGGCGACAGTGGGCAGCTCGCCGCGCTCCTGCTTCTCGTGCTTGCGCTTGTGCGAGTCCATCTGCGACATGCCCACCACCGTGTGCTTGCACTCGGGGTACGTGCAGTGAAAGTGGGAGCACTTGAGCTTGTACTTGCAGTCGGCCACCTCGCAGTCGGCGCTGGAGCTGAACTGGCAGAAGCCGGCGGCGCTGATCACGTCCTGCTTGCCGTGGTGCTTGCGGTGCGCTGTCACCTTGGTGCTGTCCGTGCAGCGGAAGCCGCAGCGCAGGCAGTGGAAGTGCGTGCTGTTGCCCGAGAACTGGCAGTCGGGGAAGTGGCAGCTGAGCGACGACTTGAAGCGCTTGAAGTCGTCCAGCACCAGGTTGTCCACGCGGTCGTGGTGCTGCGCGTGCTTGTACATGTGCGTGCGGCCGCAAAACTTGTAGCCGCAGTTCTCGCGCGTACAGTGGTAGTGCGTGACCTTCAGCGAGAACTGGCAGCCCGAGTCCTTGCAGTCCTCGTACAGGTCGTAGCGGCGGAAGCCCTCCAGCATCATGCCCTCGTCCAGCATCTTGCGCGAGGAGGCCGTCTTGCGACGCTTGCCATAGGGCGACATGTCCTCGATGATCCAGAAGCGCTTCTTGGCGCCTGTCGCCGTGGGGATGGAGATGGTGTTGCCTGGGACAAGGAGAGACAGAGAGAGAGGGAGAGAGACAGAAAGAGAGAGAATAATTAGCCAACAGTCAGTCCACCACAAGTCACAAGGAAATGAAACAAAAACAGCCAAATTGGATCCCTAAGGCACCGACCACCAGCATCCCACCCCACCTACACTCTCCTACTTATTAACCTAATTAATCCAGACCCTAAGTGAGCTCTGTTTGTGACATGAGCCCTTGAATATATATATATATTTTTAGAACGCAGTGACACAAGAGCAAAACCTTCAATGAATATTTGTCACTGGTAATAATAAGGACAATAAGAGCGTGACATTTTAACGGGTGTTTAGCAGCTTCCGCAACACAAGCCTTCTCGTAGCCCCGGAACCTGCGGCACCTCGAAACCCCAGTGCTTTATGGGAAGGGCACGCTTCAGCGGGCAGCCTGAGGTCAGCGCTAATGATGTGATCCTTGTTCTGGCCCGGCGAGAATCCGAGGCCTCGATAAAACTTTAGCATGATTAAAATAGGGGGCCCCTCTTAAAGCGGCCGGCTAATGGAGGCTAACCCAGGGCCGGGCCCTGATGGCAGGTGTGTAATATACTGCCTCATCACCAGCGTGCTGTAACTACCTTCCATTACTAACTGGCTCTAATGGCATTTGCTTAATGGAAGGTAAGGTGTCACCTCGCCTGGAGGAAAGGAAAATACGAGCTAAACAAACAGACAAATTGCCGTCCTGTGCAGAGCCCAGAGTCCAGGCCAGCCAATCCCTCCGCCCCTTCTCTACCCGACCCCACCCCCACCACAATATCCCCTTACAAGAATTCCATCATCAGAAATAAAAGTGTTTATGAATGTAACAGCTTATGTGATGTGTCAAATGAAAACATCTAAGCATATTTTGTTGCTCCTACACAGATGAGGAGTGGAAATGAAACTCAGTAGCAAGAGCTCACTCCTGCTATGCTAAGCTAACGCTAAGTGTCAAACGAAAAGTTCAAAGCACAGGAAAACACAGGGTCTGAAAATGGCTGCTGCGGTGCTTGGGGTCAGTTTGGCGGCATAAGTACCTGCAGCGTCCTGCACTATAGGGACGTCATTTTTAACCGGAGACGGAGTGGCAATGATGGGGCTGAAAGCTGGTGTGTTGGTTGGCATGACAACGCTCCGAGTGGCTCCGAGAGAGGCGCTGAGCAGAGAGTAGGACAGACAGGATGGAGACAGGAGGTATGGGAGAGAGGGGAGGGCGGGCCGCAGCAGGGCCGGAGGGTAGGACGAGAGGGTCGGAGGAGACTGGAGCGGGGCAGGAGAAGCCTGAGAGGGTGGTGGTGGAGGAGGTGGCGGAGGAACAGGAAGAGGAGGAGGTGGAGGTGGCTGTGGGGCGTTTGGGGGAGCGGGGGTGTCGGCTGTGGAGGAGGCAGGTGGAGGTGCACCGCCCTGGCAGCCTGGTCCTACAGCAGACAGGTTGTCCAGGAGGTGGAGGAGGAGGAGGAGGAGAAGGAGAAGGAAGGAAGGGACACACACACACACACACACACACACAAAGACAGACAGGTGCACAGTGGACACACACACACACACACACACACACACACAGGAATGGGAGGCAGAGAGGGAGAAGGAAAGATAAAATAATGAAATAAAGCGAGCCAGATGACAACAAAACCCAAGCAACAGCCAAAAGCAACAATGGTGAGAATGGAAGAACAACATTTTGAAACAAATCGATGAAGAGTGTAGAAAAAAAAAATAAAATCATTCAGTGAAAGATACGACTTCTAGCTACGTAGAAATTTTCTTTTCATAAAGTAGAATCAAAGCCCTGAGTTTAACCACATCAATCTTAATTTACCAGAAGAGAAAATGAAAGAGAGAGAGAGAGAGAGAGAGAGAAAGGGACAGAGAGAAATGCATCAGGATGGATCTGTGTTTTTTCTCTCTCATTGTCAGCCGGCACAGCCTCCTCCCTGAAGTTGCCAAGGGGATGACATTAATGTGCGAGAGGAGGTGGAGGAAAGCATATAATAAATTTACTGCCCCATAATTTGATAAATGCCATTACTGTGGAAAACATTTGGCGGCTCTGATGTTTCATGGACAAGTGGTTACTTTTATGAGACTCTCAACTACAAGGGAATGAATGCGAAGTGGGAAGAGAGAGAGCGAGAGAGAGAGAGAGACGAGAGGGGGGTGGGGTAACGAACACAAAAGATGCGCCTTCTCCCTGAACACTTAGCCCAAGTGGACACCAGTATGTGTGTGTGTGTGTGTGTGTGTGTGTGTGTGTGTATGTAACATAATAGTGACTTAAGAATATCTTGACGACCTAAGAGTAAGGGTCAGCAAATTCTCCTGAGTGTTTTGTCCATAATGGCGTGGCCGCGGAAACCCGATGCTGCTTTCTTACATTAGTGTGTGTGTACACTCAAGGAAGGCAGTGAGAGAGTATACGTGAGTCCACTAAACAACATGACAAGTATATTTAGACAGCCTGTCATGTCGCGTCTTCATCACGGGGCACCGAAGAAAGGAGTCGCTGCTTGCGTGCTCCGTTAATTACGCTGAGGGCTTCAGTCTTTAGGAGTCTGCTTCGTCTAGGAAGTCTCCCGTTTGGGCTCTTCTCAACAACGAGGTGCTTGAGTCACGGCATGTGTCTGTGTGCCTACCGAATGGCGCTGTACCGTGCCGTGCCGTGCCAGGGAAACCTACCTGCCGGCGAGCTCTCGTTGCCCACGGGGGTGCTGGTGCAGCTGCGGTCCTGATTGGACGACTCGGAAGAGAGGCCCAGCGGGCTGCCCCCGCCCATGTAGTCCATGTAGTCGTCGCCCTCCTCCATCATGCTGGGGAAGCCGGCCGACAGGCCTGACTGGCCACCCATGGCCATGCTGGCCATCTGCTGCAGCTCCTCCGGACGCTGGCCAAGGGGCATCATCTGCGGGGGAGAGCGGGGGGGGGGTGGGGGGGGGAGGAAGATGTCAGCGAGAGGCCTTTGGCCAAGTGTGGTCACGCACACTTAGACATAATCAGGGGGCACAGAGCCTACAGGTTGAGGAGCGTCAGGCTCCGCTGACAAAGCCACTTGGAGGCTTATGGTGTTGGATTAAGAAGACGCTGCATCAGGCAGAATAGGCAAAGCTAGTTGTTTCTATGACGAATGAAGGGTGAATCATTTCTTTATCCGCTCGAAATGATAGTTAAAGGGGGCTGTTGAAAGATGGCTTTCGCGTTGGCGTCGGTGCCTCACCTGGGATGGAACCCGGTCGAAGTTCTTTCCCAGCATCCTCCGCATGTGCTTACGGGCGTGTGAGGTCATCTGGTGCTTAAGGAGGAAGGAGAACTGGCAGCCCTCGCGAATGCAGTGGAAATGGCTGTTCACCTGGTTATACTTGCAGCCTGCCGCAGGAGGAAGGAGAACACACACACACACACACACACACACACACACACAAAGACACACAACCACAGAGAGTCAGAGACGCCCTTCTTCAAAAGAGGACATACTTTCTTCCCTACTGCACACCCTCTTTGCTGTGCGGGGGGGGGCG
>JASCQY010000173.1:10645481-10647981 GCA_030264315.1 Sardinella tawilis
GTGGTGTTGGTGGTGGTGGTGGTGGTGGTGGGGGGGGGGGGGGGGGTGGGTCAGGTGAGAGCTGGGCTGCACCAGGCACTATCTCTTTTGGGGGCTCTGATTAGCCAATTCCTTTTTTATGTGAGCTCAGAAGTGTGCATCAACTCCAAGGCCATGTATGGAGGACAGCTCAGCACAACTTCTCCAAAAAGTGGCATTTTGTGAATCCAATCTTGAGACTTGCCGTCATCGCGGCAGGCATGTCGAGAATTTCTCCAAACAGAAAATAAAAAGCCTTATTTTTCACCCAGCACCTTTTAGGGGCATGATGGATGTTTAAACATGGCACTGGCGAGCTGTCTCCATCTAATACAAATAAAACATTATTTAGCTGCCCTACGACCATGAACTGCACTTAGAGCTCAGAGAAACCAGTGCAACAATTCAACCTCATCTTTTTGAAAAAATGCACTGCGCTGAAGTAGGATGGGGGGGGGGGGGGGGGTGGAAGAGGAGCTGGCCCACTTTTTTTTGTTGCTGTTGTTGTTGTTCTCCTTCTTCTTCTTTAGTTGTTGTCTTAAAAACAACTCGACCAAATTCTTCACAGCGAGCACAATTAAAAGCCTGCGACTCTCTCAGGAAGCCATGAACCAATGAAAACAAATTTGGCAGTTTAATTTTCTTCCCACTGTTTGCGAAGGGGAATACAGTCTGGGAGCAACTGGCTCCAAACCCGGGGTCTCTGGGAGCTTGGCGGACGAGGGGAGAGGCATACCGGGCCCTGCGTTAAAGCCAGTAGGGCTTTCTGATTAGCCGCATTAAATATATCAAAACCCAATTAAGCTAACTACACTCCAGCCATTCAGGTTGGGGCTGGGGAGGAAGTGGGTCGTGGTGCGGCGGAGCGGCGTTCTGTTGGCACACTCCCCTTTCCCTTCGGAGGGCAAACTGGGACTCCTAAAGCATGCTGGTTAAACGCAGACAAAACATTAGTCGCCCCCTAATCAACGCTTTCCAAAAGCCAAAGAGAGAGAGAGAGAGAGAGAGAGAGAGAGAGAGAAAGAGAGAGAGAGAGAGAGAGAGAGAGAGAGAGAGAGAGGGGAGGGGTGATGCCAGAATAAAGAGGAAGAGCCCTAGAAACAAGTGGAGCCATGTGAAAGGTTCACAACCCTTTTAGTGTTCGAAAGCGACGGTATAACACTTTTACGAAGTGCTAATTTCTGAGTAGCTGGATAAATACAGAGCAAATATCGCAATTACCCATTGTTACACTGTACTTACCAATTACAACTGCTCATTAGGCCTAAGCCAGTGCACCCTCACCCTAACCATACGCTGAGTCTTTAGCAGTTTTCTTACGTCGAGGATGCTGTCCCAACAACTGCTTACGAGCACACAAACACTGTGTGTATTTACACGGCAAAATATGGAGGATCGTCTCACCTAACCAGCGCCACTTTTCCTGCCCTTTCCCCGACCCTAGAGCCCCTTGGAATGCAGCAGCAGGACACAAACCACAGAGCAGCGCCTCCAACTCTTCCTCCTGACTCCGCCATCTTTCCTTTTCCCCAGCTCCAGGGCTCTGGGCCAGACGCAGACACAGACGCAGACACAGACACAGACGCAGACAGTACAGCAGCTGACACAGGAACAGGGACAGGGACAGGATGTGGGTGGGATGTGGCACTGTTGGGGCCCAGATCTGGCCCAGGTCTGGCCACATGGAAGGCAACAGGGGATCTTGACACCCTCTCTGAGGTCTGAGGTGATTGAGAGCAGGCATCAGTGGGGTAGTGGCCTCATCAGCACATAGATCATGGCCCAGCCACCACCAGCCCTCTGGTCAGACAAGCAGGAGTGTGTGTGTATGTGTATGTGTGTGTGTGTGTATGTGTATGTGTGTGTGTGAGAGAGAGAAAGACAGAGAGAGAGAAAGTGAATAGAGATAGAGAAATGTATGACTAAGTATGTGTGTGTGTGTGTGTGTGTGTGTGTATCTGTGTTTCAGTTTGTGTGTCTGTGCATGTGTGTAAATATAAATGTGTGTGTGTGTGTGTGTGAGAGAGAGAGAGTGTGTGTGTCTTTGTGTGGGTATGTGTGCGCACATGTGTTAGAGAGGCTTCGGCCCTCTGTCCATCCAGCAAGCAGACAACGCACAGCATCAGCCTTCAGAGGGGTGATCTCTGTTGACTTGGGAGCCGTGGGGCAGAGACTTACAGGACAAGGGCTCCATGACAGGGCCAGCCCCGCCAGCACAGCTCTGCAGCCCCCTGTATCTCACACATCAGCAACAAGGGAAGCCGCTTCTCTTGTTGAGAGAGAGAGAAAGTGTGTGTGTGTGTATGAGTGTGAGAGAGAGAGAGAGAGAGAGAGAGTAAAAGAGAAAGAAGAGAATAAATCTTGAAAGACAGGTTTTCGAAACAAAACGAAATGCACTGATGGGATTTGATGAGTATGAGAAATGCAGAACAACTCCCACCCCCCTGCAATTTACGATAATTATCTCAACCGTCGAAATCAA
>JASCQY010000173.1:10652981-10655589 GCA_030264315.1 Sardinella tawilis
TGTTTTGTTGTCCGTCCCTTTGAAACGGCGGGGCTCACGCCAGAGGGGGAGAGAAAAGAAGCCGCGCAACGTGCAACAAGTGCCCCCGACGCCATGGAAACAGCAATTTCCCCCCCGAAATATTCCTTTTTTACCCCCCTTTTGAAGAGCTGTCAGTATGCAAAACGAGCATCACACGACCTGGGGCCCGGGTCCGTGACAAAGCCTATTTTCTGCCTCATACTTGATTGATTAAAAAACTTTTTAGCGAAACCATGTTAAAGGACAAAAAAAGTGACACATGGAAGAAAGGGTGGAGGGTAGGGCTGTTTCCCTGGCAATACACCCCAGAGAAAGAGAGACAGAGGGAGGTCAATACAATAATCAGCACAAAGCCAGGGTCAGGTAGAGCATGAAAATGGATAACAATGGTGATTACGATGATGATAGAAAAGCTAGTGGTTCAGGAAAATAGACCACATCTCCCAACACCTCATCTAAAAAAAGGATTACACCCTATTCTATTAGCTTACACCGTATCTTCATATTGGTAACAATAACAGAATGCATCTTTGAACACACCTGCAAAATGAAACTAGAAAAAAAACTGAACCAAGAGCTTAGTGTGTTTTTATGTCTGGCACAGAACTGCATACGAAAGCCTAGTCTTGTTTCTAATGGTCAATCTGTCTGCCTGTTACCATGTAAACCTTGTTTGGTGTGTCTGATGAGTTGTGTGATGGTAACAAGGCAGCCCACTTGTGATTTATGGCCCTACGGTAGACAGGCCGTTACCAAGCCTGATGTGCAATCTCCACTCATTAACACTTTGGCATCCTCGCAACATCTTCCTGATGTTCCTGCCGTGCATTACCTTTCCCTACACACCCCAATGTGCCAAGCATGGGCTGTGATCTGCTGTGTTCTGCTGTGACTCGTGCGGAAAAGGATCAATACGCCACCGAGTCAAGGTTTCGCACGTCTCGTTGACCTACACGACAAGGGCCATCTGAAGAGGAAACAGACGGGGCTCAGCTGGTCAGATCGGCTCTGGAGCCAGGCCGCTCCTCATTATTCATTCACCTTCGAAAAATAAGGAGTCATTACGGACGCGTGGGGCCTGACAAACCCAGGGCACTGACAGTTTCATAGCAGTTTTCCCTGCCCGGGATGGATTTTTATGTGTGTTCCATATATAATGGAGAGGAGGGAAATCTGAGGGAAAACAGAGAATAAAACTATCACATAAATCAGTGCTTGGGTTCATTGTGTGTGTGGCTTTTTTGTAAATATATATATATATATATATACTGTATATATATATGTATATTCATTAAGCCCTGAACATGAATTAACTCCTTACGGTGACAGCAGCAATGGAGTTACACCAAGGAAAGTTCAACCCCCAACCACTCCACCCTCCACTACTCCCAACCCCCCATCCATTCTCTGTTTGAAAAGAAAAAGAGCATATTTACTGAGAGTATATGAGGGGGCGTGCTGCACATGAAGCGGACCGAGGGAAAAATTAGTATTCCAGATCTGCTGGTTCTCAACACAAAATCAGCCTGGCCAAATCCCTACGGCGGAGGTGTCAGACAGAAAATGACGAAAATCTGCTCCTTGACAGGGAGTCATTTATATTTTAGCTTCGTTCCATTATCTTAACGAATCCATCATCAGCCAATGCAATATTAACAGCAGAAAATCAACTCATTAGATCCAGGGGGATTTAATCAAGATTGCAATCATGTATGCGGTTCCTGGAGAGTTTGATTTTTTTTTTTCTTTTTGGTCCTTTCCACATAATTGGCGCATCTCAGATCTTAATAAATTATTCTCTGTCTCAGATTGATGCCCTTTTTTCCTTCCCTCTCTCTCTCTCTCTGTCTCCCTCTCTCTCTCTCTCTCCCTCACGCCAAGCACTCAGCCACTCCGACTACAATATTTACCATAAACATTATTATGTCATGGGCACACAGTTTAAAATGGCCTTTAGCTAACTCTGAAAGGTAATTGGCTTCTCCATTTCTCTCTTGTTTTCCCATTTAATGGCCCAACGATATTGCAGACCGTTTTTTTTTCCAGGAGAAAGAGACAAAACCACTCCTTTGCCCTCACTGACTTGTCAAGGCTTTTTATCCCCTATTGTTAGTGCTGCACAGGCAGCCTTTGAAGAGTCTGTGGCATTAAATAAGAGGGATGCAGAGAGCAGTGGGGTTTGATCCTCTCATTAACTGATGCCAAACTAACATTCTGTTTGGAGGACATGGACTTCACAAGCTTCAGAGAACAGGGTATCATAGGAGAAAAGGGCTTCTTTGACTAGCTGTCACCCTGCTTTGTGCCCTAAAAGAACAATGAAATTGTGTCTTATTTGGTCTCTCCTATAGACAACCGTGTTAAAGTACAGTAGGTGTCGCAGTTCAGTGTTGGCGTTTTGAGGGGTTTGTACTTGCTTGGCAAACTATAAAACATGCATTTAAGATGTTGTCTTTTCCATCAGCCCATGTCTCTGCAGTATGGAAGGTATCAGAATACTGATTGCACTGCTGCTGTATTGTGTGTGTGTGTGTGTGTGTGTGTGTGTGTGTGTGTGTGTGTGTGTGTGTGTGTGTGTGTGTGTGTG
>JASCQY010000173.1:10655689-10671403 GCA_030264315.1 Sardinella tawilis
TGTGTGTGTGTGTGTGTGTGTGTGTGTGTGTGTGTGTGTGTGTGTGTGTGTGTGTGTGTCTGTGTGTGTGTGTGTTTTTGGCATATTTTGATTTTTGATGGAGGCTATTATGCATAGTTGATGCACTTAGTGCACCTCAGGACCAGGTTAAAAAGAGGCCTCTGGCATGCCTGGGCTTGGTCTGTTGCCTCGACGACTCAAAGCCAACAGACACAAATATGGTAGTATTAACATAAATTCTCCCCTAACATGACATAGCCTACCCAAAGGACTTCATGCCAAGCTGTGCTCGTAAATCCCTGTCAGGCTATTTGCAAGTCTTCGCCAAGGAAACAACATGTGGAGAAAAGGCCAACCTATATCCACAAAATTGCATATAATGCACCAGTGTTTTTTTTTTTTATTATTATTATTATTTCCAAAGGCATTAGTAAAACTGACTTCCATTCCACAAGAGGACAAGATTTCCCCTCCTTTTTTCCTACTCTTCCCTCTTTCAAAGCACCTCATCCTGAATCCTCCCCACTGCCAACTGCGCTTCCTCTACAGACAGGATTATCTCGCAACATGTTCGACAAGATCCAAAAGTGTAAAAAACTGTGCGAGAGCCCTTTAATCTGCCTGTGGAACAAAGCCTTTTTGTGCAGGGCCAACCCTGACCTTGTCACTCACAGTTAAACTTGCTGTCGGTTTTTGGCGGTATAAAGCCACTGGTGCCCCCAACATCAACACCCCCCCCCACCCCCCCCAACACATCTCCATCCCTGAACACCTCCCCACTACCCATCATCCCTCTGCCCACGTCTTGCGCCTGGCGCACCGAAAGCCTGGCTAATCCTCTGTTTCTCTGACATGGTCACTGGTAAATCCAGGGTCCTGAGTAAACCAATCTTGGGCATTTTTTTATCTTGATTTATTAGATTATCAGCCCTTTGCTTGGCTCTTTCCTGAGTCCCTGAAACACATTCTAATCCTAATCGGAGCAGACAAGCATTAGCCCAGTTCAAGGGGAGCTAAACTGTGGCTGCCTTCCACACACGGCTCTCACAGCAAGGGCAGCAAAGAGCTTACTGACTTCATGCACAAGCTGTTAGACTCTGTTGTGTTTGAACCCCCACATCTTTTTTCCTCACTTGTTGTTGAGCGAGGAAAAGTGAAAAAAAAGTTAACAGAAAATGGCAAAAAAGCAAAACTTTTTTTAATCAGGACTATGAACTTTGATTGAGATAGTAAAGCCACTAATCATTAATGCATTTATTTATCATTAATGCGAGCCTATTAATGCCTCAAACATTTAAAGTCTCCTGCTGCTGCTATGCTGATGGCAGCAGCTCATTATCTAGTTATTCCGTCAAGTGAGTTGTTTAGATAGTTTGATTCAATTGATACATTAATCAATTAATGGAGAGGGAATTACTGGTCATTTGGAAGGCCTTCGCACATTTAAATGAATCCCCCCATTTGGCGAAGCTTGTCGAGGCTGAAATCCTCATCCCTATCGGCTTGTGTTAAAAATACTTCCTAAATCTAAACCACTTCTGGCTGTTGATCTCCTGAGTCCTAAAAATAGTGACACTGTGCCAAGAAAAAAAAAGAGAGAGAAGAGGCCACTTCTATATTTGCTCTCCAATCACGGGAATCCAGCCTCAATACTCGCTTGGTCTTCTTCTGTGCCTAAAAACTCACAGAATGACGTCTGTACTAACAAGCCAGATGGGTGATCTCTGCATCCCCGCTGCCACATTCTTACAGCATGGATGTTAGTATCATTTACGCATTACGCTAAGCTAAATTCTACATGCTGAATACCAAGTGCTCAAGGGTACAAGGATTCCTTCCTGTCTATATATACCATTTTCCACCAGCCCTGTGAATTGGCAGCGGAGAGCCGGAATGGCTTCTTCTGACACTTGAGGATAAGGGAGCATTTGCAATGTCTGTCTCTCTGTCTCTGATACTGAGGACAGCAGCTGTTATTGGGACAGAAAATCTGCTGTGGCAGCAGAGGCAGGCAGCAAGGATATCCTGAAATACTATTGAAATCCACTAAAACCTCCTTGGCCATGTAAAGTTATATGGCTGTTTGGCGCCATCTCAGTCAATCTAAGATCAATCTCGCAGGGGCCAAAATGGGGGTTGGAAGGCGAGAAAAGTAGACAACTGAGTCAAAGATTAGTCTGGCAAAGAGGAGGTTTTACACACACACACGCACACACACACACACACACACACACACACACACACACACACACACACACCTACCCTTCAGAGCCGTTTATAATTCAAAATGTCAAAAAAGTCAGTGTCACAATATCTACACAGCATTATTTTCTTTAAAGGGATAGGTGGACTATTTCCAATCTGTCTGTCAGTGTATGTACATGTTTATGTACTGAATGCACAAACACTAGTTAATGTATACAAAGTACAGCATGCTGATGCATTATGCAGGAAGAGTGCATGTTATCATTATGCTTGTATGTAGTGAAGGCCTACTTTGCCTGACTGAAAGGGTATGTGTGTTTTTTTTTTCTCTGTGCTGACAAGTAAGTGTGTTCAAGTGCAAGTGTGCACACATACGTGTTTGTCTGAGTGTGTGTATGTGTGTGTGTACAAGAGAGACAGAGAGAGAGAGAGAGAGAGAGAGAGAGAGAGAGAGAGAGAGAGAGAGAGAGAGAGAGGCACTGCTTGTTTGCGTGCATGTCTAGTCATATGCGGTGGGCCTGTCTAGAGGCCGGCATCAGACGCCTCCACAGCTGCCGTCGCTGCCACGACTGCCACGGCTGCCACGGCTCCTGACCACAGCCTGGGGCCACAGGGGCAAGCTGAGGGAGATGTGACAGCAATGTCTGCTCCCTGTACGCACACGCCGGCCCCCCTGAAAGCGAGCCGCCGACCCCACCACTACCACCACCACCGCTGCCGCTCGCAGTCCAGGCCCCGTGGGCAGGGAGACGCATGTTTACATATCAACTTGCACTCCGACACAAGCGGCCGCTTAAGCCTCCGAAACAATCTGACAGCGGCCCTCTTTTTTCTTTCCTTTTTCTTTTCTGTTTTTTATAACAAAAGGGCTGTGTCTTCACAAGGCAACAAAGCTGGGTGCAGAGAGAGACAAGAGACAGAGAAAAAGAGAGAGATAGAGAGAGAGAAAGAGGGAGAGAGAAAGTCCCCTTTTTGGATCATTTCTCACTTGGAAAGAGTGAGAAGTCACACACACACACACACACACACACAAGGTCTGGCCGTAGTGAACTATACACTCTCCTCAGCTTGCAAACCTCCCAATCTGCTTGGCAAAGGATACTTACTGTATTTCCTAAGCCAAACCTTGTCAGCTTTGCGAGCCAATCCATATCCGCCTTGCCTGCTCTCCTCAAGCTGCTTGCTCCTTTTTGCGAGCGAGGAGATATTTCACCACCACGGGTTTACCTTACGGGCGCTGATGCAGGCGGGAAAGGTGCCCATGTAGGGACTGGGTCTCTCCTCTGTGCAGAACCTCCATGAATCAAAGCCCCACTGTGTATGATCATATCTCTTTTTGCTCTCTTTCGCTGTCTTTCTCTCTGTCACCGCATGTTTAAACGTGAAGAAAAACGGTTTGTATGCATGAAAAATGTATCAAAATGGATGAATGTAAGAGCCATAAAGGGTCCTGTAGGTGTGGAGACAACCTCCCTAAAGGTCTCCCTCTCTCTCTCTCTCTCTCAATTAGAACATCTAACATCTGCTTTGTTGAAGGCATGCAACAGCCAGACACTGAACTAAAGCATTCAGTGAAAAATCCAGAACCAGAAGCAACACGCTGCACATCAAAAAAATCTATTTTATTCAAAGACATAAAACACATTTTCCCTCATGTGCCTGCTTTCTGATGTCTCTATCAAAAGATATTACATCGAAAGAGAGAGAGAGAGAGAGAGAGACAGGGAGAAAGAGAGAGAGAGAGAGAGAGAGAGAGAAAAAGAGAGAGAACTAAAAAACCTCACGGATACTCCAACAGCCCCCATCCCACAGTGAAGAGCTCCATCAGCTCCCAGTCTCTGGGTAGGTAGATAGGTAGGTAAAGCAGCTGTTTAAACGTGAGGAAGGCTGGGGGGGCTTGGGGGTGGTGGTGGGGATGGGGGGGGGGGGGGGTTAAAAGAGTCAATGGAGGCTAAAAAGACAGCAGGTCCACCGATGACAGAAAGAGTGGCCAGGGACTACAGTTCAGGACTTCTGGAAACCACATCAAACAGGCCATGGAGCGCAGCCAAGACGAACACACACCAACTGTTGCAGCGAGAGAAAGAAAGAGGGAGAGAGAGGGAGAGAGAGAGAGAGAGAGAGAGAGAGAGAGAGAGAGAGAGAGAAAGACAGGGAAGGGGAGGGGGAGGAGTGGAAAGGAAGGAAAGAGGGAGAAAGAGAGACGGTAGTAGTGAAGGGGGAAGAACAGAGAGCAAGTAAGAAAGAGACAGGGCTACCATTTGAGAGAGGGGTTGAAACTGTGTATGTGTATGTCTGTGTGTGTGTGTGTGTGTGTGTGTGTGTGTGTGTGTGTGTGTAGGGGGGTTTAGTAGTTAAGGGAAACACAAACTGCCCATGCCTCACTGCTCCAATCAATCTAGGACCGCAATCAATCCGGCAGTGGGGCCACAGTCACACACACGCACACACACACACATACACACACACTCAGGGCTATCAGAAATGAGGCACTTGTTCAGACGAGCACCTGACTAGTACCCGCCACAATGTCAAGGCTATATTTGTAACCCGCTAATCTGCTCACTGGGCTCCAGTCTTTTTCCACTTTCTTGCAAATTTATCACCAGACTGAAAAGGACGGTGCCAGATCCTAAGTGCCTCACCCCTTTAAATTAAACAGTGGCATTTCTGATAAAGCCACCAAATTCCTTATCTGACTGCTCAGGGGAAGTCTTTAAAGGCAAAGTGTCACTTTTCCTAAACCAGAGGCTCATGACTCTATAGGTCCCCAATGTCTCCCCCTCCCTGCCTCCCTCTCTCCCTCTTTCCTCCACCCCCCGCCCTCCCCCTCTCCTTCACTCTCTGCCTCTCTTTCCTCCAATTGAAAGAGAAAAATCAAGACCAAAAATAGCACGAAAACGTAAGTGAGGGTGCATTGCGAAAACGGACAGCCAGGGCTATCTTTCCCGAGGTGCGAGTGTGATAGCGCTCTATTTCCGGAGCGCTCCTCCTCCTGTGCCAGGAGAGACAGTGACATGCGTGCGCCAAGCCCTGAACGAAAACCGCTTGGTTACAGACCACTTAGGCAACCAAACAAGGCCTGATCTCACCAACACTAGAGTGACTCCTCTCCCCCCCCTCCCCCTCTCTCCGTCTCTCCCTCTCTCTCACTCCACATTTGCACTTGATAAAAATGACTCCTCAGCGTTCACACTTTTATAAAGTGGCAGCTCACTGCAAATCACAAAGTTATTTGATAGGCTTGAGAAGTGATAGTCTGGCCAGTGATTATTGCTGGAGGGCTGCTTTCACACCAGTCCCTGATGTCGGGCCCTTGTCCAGATTCCAAGTGATCTCAACTGGCAGACAGAGATGGAAGAAGTAGCTCGAGAGAGCGAGAGGGTGCAATATGTCATACACGTTGACTCTCGCACCGCCTGCCACCAAGGTGAAAGTAGTAACAGGGAGTATTCACTTCAAATATTTGCTGCATATGAACATTATTGTCATCCAAGCCAGCCTGTACTTGTTACGTCTTTGTTAATGTCATGGAAAATGTATTTGTGGCTATTAAGTTTTAACAAAGGTGAAAGGGGGTGTCAACATTACAGACATGGAAGTGGGCTCTCTTCTTTGTTTTGCGGAGGCAGAATGTGTGAGGCATAGACCAAACATTTACAGTAAGTCAGATTTATAGTTGTCATGATAGTTTGTTTGAGGTTGGGGGAAAATTTGGTCCATGCCGTGTGTTCGAGTGTACTGTAGCTTTGCATTGTTCTGTGGGAGTCACATGACTGTTAACCCAGTTTGCACTGCATGCCCTCACCCACCAACACAGGCTTGTCAATAAATTTCTTGTTCACTTGCTTTCCGTTGGAGATTCATTACCTAATATGGGACAGTCGGCATTCTAGGTTATTTTGAGTATGTGTGATAATACCCCTTCTCTCCCTCTCCCTCTCACTGGACACAAACACACACACACACACACATACTCTCTTTGTGAATTCCAGGACAAGCCAGCACTGAGGGGTGGAATATTTGTCAACAACGGCACAGTGGTGCTAAGGCTACAAAAAGAGCTGTTATTGAACAGAGTGGTTGCTCACATGCCACAAAACACACACACTTTTGAAAACATCTAAACTGCATAGTAAGTGCTTTTATAGCTGTCATCATGAATTTATGTGATGCAAAAGATTCCATGATCCATGATTAGATGGTGAAGTATTTTGATGTACAGAACTTAGCCAAGCCTCCCTCGCACATTTTCATAAACTGTTTGAATGTCAGGAGTCTTAATTTAGCCATATTTAATCAAAACTGTTTTTCAGCCTCTTTTTATAGTTCCTAATCTCTTTTTGATATGGAGTGATGTGACTTCCTCTGCACCCCTGCCTCCCATTGTTTTTGACTCCTTTTTTTCTGGAATGAGCCTGAAACACACTGTTCCTTTGTGGAAGGTCATGTCAGAATCGACTGGAAAATAACAGCCCTGTTTAAAGGTGACAACACCACACGATTCCTGGTAAGAAACCATCCCCATATCAACAATCACATTAACAGTAACTTGAAAAGACAAAAGAACAGTCTTTCTACTTTGTGACTCGGTGACAGTGCAGACAGCATACTCTCAGTGTGTGGTGTGTTGGTTTATCTAACTGGGTATCTATGGTCAGATTACCTCAACAGGAAAACAGTGTATGTTCAGGACCACAGGAGGCAGAGCCCTGGCACACAGCTCTCCACTGGTAAGAAGCTAAGGGTTTCACCTTTGACCTTGCTTGGTTAATAATATGTCTGCTTCTTTCTGTCCATTCACAGCCATACTAATGAAACACAACAAGGATAAATTGCACTTGAACACTTTTGTAGGATTATTTGCGGTTGTGAAGTTGGAACAAAATTTATCTGGATATCGGTGTATTAAGTGCTTTTAAAACAAGGAATTAATAGGCACAAAAATATTTCAGTCGCAGTCCTGAAATTGTCATTTATCTTTAGGTATTTCTTTTGTTATTTTGATTTTTTTTCCTTATCAGAAGAAAATGCAGTGGGTCAAGTCCCTCAACCCAAGTGAAATATTTTGTTTTCCTTCTTTCCTGGAGATTATGAAAAGGAAGCAATTTAAAAAAAATGAAAAATTCCATGTTGCCTTTGGGTTGAGATATCCGGCATTTGCCTGTCGTTTTGCTTTTCACCCCCTCCTCCATTTTATCCGTTCATACACAACACCTCCTCTCAGCTGTCCCCGGCTTAATCTCACACAGTTTCACACACTTCAGAAAATATGGCAGATACTGAAGCAAAGAGCAACTGCAAAATGAGACAGGCCTGGCACAAAGACAGGGCTCAAAATAGACAAATAAAGTCTCTGTTATCCAGCTGCCCTCCTTAAATCACTTGTGGCCCCCTACGACAAGTGGTCACAAGCCGGAACAAACAGGACTGTTTCATCAAAAACACACACACACACACACACACACACAGGCCATGAACAGCGTCCTCTTTACTCCATACCAAATCCAAGAACCAAAAAGAGCTTTTTTCGCTCTCCATGTGCATGTTCAAGGCTCCTGTGTGTGTGTGTGTGTGTGTTTTCCTTCCTGTCAAAGAAATGTGTTCTTTGCCATGCATTCCACAACCTCGGCAAGGACACTAGCAGGAGAGACAAATGGAAAAGTTGTGTTACAGGAGAGGAACATTCAGAGAGGGAAAGAGAGAGAGAGAGAAAGAAAGAGAGGGGCAGACAGAGAGAGAGGGGGGAAGAAGAGAGAGAGAGAGAGAGAGAGAGAGAGAGAGAGTGAAAAGAAGGGAGCAGGAAAGCAGCTCTGATGTTTGATGTAACGCTCAATCAAGTATGAGGATGTTGTCACTTGACTTGACTCAATCTGTTCAATCTCAACCTTCAGTGCCTCTTCTGTACGGCTCTGCACAGACGTGGTTCGACACATGAGAGGGGTGAAGTTTACTCCTGAGAGGGGAGTCCACAGTGGATCTTTAACACTTTTTTTGTCTGTTTCAATCTCTGTGGCTCCACGTGCTCCAGGCCTTCTGCTAAACTGCAGGGCCTGCCAAAGCGATCATTTTTACGGCGCTGGCAGGGCTGCTGCCGTCTCCCTGAGGCGTTCCTTACCGCACTTGCCTCACAGGGAAGGCAACAGGTTTTCCGAACGCTCCGCACAGTGGCAGCCCGCTATGCTCAGAGGGGAGTATAAATTATCACCGTTATTTAACATGCGCTGTGAAGGGAGTAGCCAGATTTGAGACCAGCTGCTAAAATTAGTGGCATTTAGCTCTTTTGGAAATCGATCGAGCGGAGCTTTTGAGTGAGTGAGTGAGTGCGTGCTTGCTCGCGACGCGAGTTGTTTTTGAAAATTACAGCGACGGCAAAATCCCCGGCAGGGCACCTCCGCTGAGGTTCCTGTAGTTTTTTTTTTTTTTTGGTGTTCTTGGTGGGACAGATCCAGGCCTGACTTACAGTCACAGTTCCATTACAGTGCAAACATTACAGCCGCCTTAGAGCCGTAAGAGTGGAAAACATTTGGAAACCATTCTTCTTCAAGTGATTATGGGAGAAAACGGGGTAATGATGAGGATTTCTGTAAAGTCTTCAAGAGATTATCTTGTGTGCTACATGTCAAGGAAAAGGAGTCCACTGAGAAACTGATATTGCAGATCCCTGAGTGAATCATCGTATGACTACAAGAACTGGCAAATCACTGTTCCTCCCAAAACAAACCGCTCAAAGATCTCTAACAGCTGACTATTAAGCATAATCACCACCAAAGACTTGACTGCAAGGACCGAACTGAGCTCTGATGTTTTCGGGCTGAACAAAAGACATATTTTTTCTTTCTCCCCAAAATGACCCGCCCAGCGAGAATATGCACAAAAACATGACATGACACCCTGGTGCTACAACACAGAAACCAACCAAGCCAACTGTCCAACCCTCCTGGCTTCCCCTACAGGCCTCTCTGCCTTGGAAGCCTTCACTACATATCCACAAAGCCAGCCAGCCAGCCAGCAAGCCGGTACACTAGCCTTCACAGCACATAGCAGCCACATAGAAGCCAGGAGCAGAGCTCACAGTGGTCAGACTCACCAAAGCCATAAATCCAGCCAGTCAGTGGATGGCCTGAGAGAACCATCCGGGCCAGAGAGCCGATAAATTGTGTTGTGTGCCGGCTGCATTGTCTCTGTCTGTGTCTCTGCTCTGGTAATCTAATGTGCTCAGCATGGTCTTGGTCACCTTGACTTTGGTTGCCATAGCGCTGAATACAAACACATCCCCACCCAGAAATACACCAAATAAGGCAAGAGGAGAAAATATCATAATCTATTGGGTGGAATGGAAGACTGAAGTGCCCTGTGAAAAATGGATGATGAGCAAATCACACCCTGAGAACCACTCTTCTGTGAGAGCATTTTGGCGACGTAAAAGCCAAATCCATCCTAACAATAAAAGTGAAATATTATTGAAATAATATCCACATTAATCTGCAGTCACCTACTGGTCATGCATTTTTGTTGCCATCACTTAAGCCACAGGTCCATTTGAGTCACTTACAGAGGAGGACCCTTAAGCCTTTATCAGGGCAACTGTGTTTGTTCTTAATGTGACCTTTAAACACTTTCCTCAAACACAGAGGAATCACGCTACTAGGACGCAGCCGTCCTGTCTAGCGGCCGACCCCAGCAGATGTGCATTCGGAGGAGTTCAAAAGAATTGTGCATGGGGGCAACGCTATTTACATAATCCTTCAGATATATTCCCCTGCAACCTAATCAAATTATTCACCAGTCTAGCCCCTAACCATCCAGACCCCCGTAATACACAGGCTCCGCATTACCCGCGCTTGTGTGCCTTAATCGTATCGAACCAAACCAATGTCAATTTTCCCTTCAGAGTGGGAAACAGTGACAGCAACACAAAAAACACCCTGAATGCTGGTGTCAGACACACAAAGATGCCAGCTACACAACACGTCCACAACCCACCCCCCTTGCCCCCCCCTCCCCCGAAGGTCCAGCTCAGTTGCCATCTCACATTAGTGCCACATTACATTTCTCCTCATGTTATGGTTGTATATGCCACAAGCGTGTTTAGTCGGTGCACTCTTTAAAAATAGAGAGTACGATCCATCAATGAGCAGTTAAAAAAACGAGGTCAAAGACAACGATAAAGGCTCAAGTTTTAATCATGTATATGTAGGGAGCGAGACATTGGTGGTTAAATGTAATTGAAGCTTTTAAAACATGCATTCCCTGGCTGATGTGTAAAATCTTAACCTTCCATTACAGAATTTACAGTGCAGCATAAAGGACTTCACTACTTAATACATATTAGAACGAGTAATATTCACTTAAATAAAACAAATCACTCTCCTGGTGTGCTAGTAAGTCATATAATTTATTAAGGACTACCGTGCATGTTTAACAGCGGTCTTTAATCTGCATGATCATACATATATGCACATGTACATGCACCGTATGTATGTACCATCTAGGCATGCTATACCATTATTCTGCCATCACCCCCATATACAGTGCAGTACGCACGCATGCAATCACTATCACGGGTGACACAAAAGTTAACAAAAAAATCCATATGTCATTGCATACTGTTCTGTGTAAAGTACTTGTAGTCTAGTACTCAATATAGACAAAAACAGAGTGGTTAGGCCTTACACACCAGTTAATGATTTCTGAGAATGCCTATTCTGCTCCTATGAGAGGCATTTTGTTCTGCCTTTGCCGCTCACGTTCATGGCCAACCTGCTGCCATTGGTTAACCGCAGTGTGGGACCTAAAGGGTTAACACGACTGTCAACAGCGGCGCAAAGTTTATACCCTATACGCGGTCAATTTCCAATGACTTCTTTTCCCACATCGAAATAAACTATTTTATGTCTCCAAATATGCAGATCATTTTGCTTAATGAAAGATGCTTGACGTCTCAGATCCAATTAATATGCAAATGCGAGTGAGGATTTATTTGTGACATTCTGTATGGGTGAGAGAAAACAAAAAGGCCTCTTAACAGTAACACTAATTGCTGTGACTGATTGTCACATATCATCATTCACTCCGAATCTCCTAAATACCAAATTTCAGATAAAATTCTCCCTTGCACTTTGTGTGGATTTATTTACAAAGCGTTGGTATATATCAAAGTGCTTTGGCACACTGCACAGACTTCACTTTGCATGACAAGAGCACTGGCATAAACAATCCTCTAAGTTTCCTTTTGAAAAAAAAATGATACCTTATGCCCAGTGCACCGAGACTGTTTAGACTTTTTTTGTTGTTGTTGTGGCTGTTGTTTTTTCACGTTAGAAGCGACTACTGCTTATTACTGTGCTTTTTCTTCTCCTACTAAATTGGTACATTTGTTTCACATTATATCTCACTGAATCTCTTTATTAAAACAAAATGAGTGAATTTATTTCTGGTTATGCTTTTCCTGAGCCATATTTACATTTTCTGTAAGCCCTCCCATTCCGTGAGCTCAAACTGTACCTTTATGGCCACCATACTAATGCAATCCTCTGTCTACTTGTTCAATCGATGAGGTATTTATGACTATAAAACTTAAAAACACTAAAGTAACTTCACTATTAAAAATCTTTAATGGACAGAGCAAGACACTGCACCTTGCCATTTGCAACATCCTCGAGCTTTAATGCTTGAGGCATTATACGGAATATGGCCTGCATCTCAAGCAACATAATCGACTGGGGACTTGGGACGTGGCTTCCTCACTGAACAAGCTGAATAAAACAGTGGGCTGGCTGTTTAAAGCAACAGACCACTCTCCTCTACATTAAATGGCTCGAAATAGAGTGAAGAATGCATGTTCAATTTTAGGGTGCAATAAGCGTTGCAGAGATGTGGTGCACACATCCAACCCATGCCTAATGGGAGACAACAGTCAAAGCTGTGAGTCACTAATATTTTCCTGAGTTTTTCATTTCTTTTGAAACAAATAAAACCAAACTATTTGAAACACATAAACAAGCTATTAGGCATCACATTGTTGTTTCTTTTGTTGACCAGGGAGATGCAAAAGCACCACAAAGGTGCTTTTAGTTTGCTTATTAGCACAAAACCTCAGGTTTTAATGTATTTGTTTGCTCCTTTCCAATGGAATTGTTATAAATTATTTTATCAATAGCAGTTTCATCGTTGTGGGCTGTGATCGCACATTTGAGGGATTCTTGGCCAACATAAGCACTGCAGAAATCCATATTTCCCTCCCTCTAGCAGGATATCTGGAGACAGAGTAGTGCAGAAATGTCAAGAAATATGATCTAAACCAACAACAGCTTCAGCTTGGTTATCAGGAGAAATGAAACTGAACAATTATATAACTTTTGACCATTCAATGAATTTGAGCATTTAAATGAGATATGATCATTCTCTGTGGCAATTAACTTTACAGCACTGTCAAAAATATATACGGTTCTCTGCAGAACAGATACTAAGATGCCAGTTAATGTGTGGTTTAGTACTGTCCTCTGAGTCCACCATATCCTGTAAAATTCCACCATCAGCCTTAAAAGTTTTAGAGAGCAAGCGTTTTACCAGCAAACGAAATATTCTGACAAGCTGTAATATAGACCGTGTTAAAGAGCATTCTGAAGACACGAATAATGCTTTTATTCCTGCTGCAATTTCTGTTTGTGGCTGTGGGCCTGCTTTTGTCAGCTAGATGTCAGTCATTTAAACAGCTTTCATGTGCATATGTCTAAAAAGGCAGTGTTATAAAGGCAGTGATGAAATCTTCACTGGTATTTTGTGGGCCAAATATAAGAGCCAAAGTTTCACACACTGTTTTACACGCTTTCAGTTTTTTCCATATACTGATGCATTTTCCAGTAGATTCTACAGTTTATAATTACAAGACGACTATCCAGCTGAACTATTCCAGTGTCATGACTATCAATATCTACTATCCTTGTGGTCTGGAATGAAAATATGAAAAATAACTAAATGCTAAATTTGCAAAATTGATGTGTTTAGTTATGTGTGTGAAAGCACCACATTACCCACAAGCATATAATAACAGTGACACTGTCTCAATGAGGTTTCTGCGCACAATAGGTATTTCTTGCTTCCTCAAAGTCCCTATGCTTTTGTGTATACAGAAACTGTACAATGGTTCTGTCCAGTGCCAAAACTGTGTACAGCTTTTGGCTCGCTATGCACAAGTATTGTGTGGAGTCAAATGATGAGAAACCTTAAGCTGCTGCAAAGATATGTTTGTCTAGCCACAAGGAGCTTTGGGCTGCCTGCGTGTGAATATACTGTTTGTTGTCTAGACTCAGGAGCTCTGCCGTTTTTCACTGTCTGAGTGCTAAGAGTTAGTCTAGCGGGTGGGACACTTTGGAATATCTGTGTGTGTGTGTGTGTGTGTGTGTGTGCGTGTGTGCGAGAGAGAGAGAGAGAGAGTGAGAGTGAGAGTGTGTGCGTGTGTGTATAGCATGTGTTGTTGCTGTGTGGCAAACAGCTCTTTGTGGACTAGGCTGCAGTTTGCGCGCGTAATCGCTCTGTTCCTCTCCTCCTCCGAGCGGCCCTGGGTGCATCTGTGCAGGCTGTTTAGCAGTCAATGGCCGGCGCGAGATTGTAAACAGATCTCCCATGAATTGCGGGTTTAGCGGTTTCGAGCGTCTCCAAACAAGGTGCTCCTGATAACGCCATTCTTCCTTTCTGATGGGGGTGGGCCTGACAAAAATCAGCCACTTTGCTGCAAAGATGTGATTTGAGAGCTGTCAATCAAAATGACAGACAGTCTTAATCCCCCTCAGGAGCAAATAGGATGGGAAGACAAACTATGCCCTGATATAAATGTTGTTTGTAAATCCTATTTAAGGATGATATTTTGCCTCCTTCATTTAGAGTGTGCGCAGTGTTTGTGCTGTCTGGGTACACATAGCAACTGTTATTAGTAGAGGAGTATTTTGCCTTTTTTATTTGAACTATACTTAATTCTTATTTGTCATATAAAGTTTACTTGAGACATGATTTTACAATCCTCTCTCTAATGTGTTAGATGTAATATTAATATGTCTTTCTTGTCAGATGTTGAAAAACAAAATGTTTTTTTAAATTTCAGTATTGGTTATTTACAACTTATGGTCCCAATTGTAGACCCAATGGTCTACAAGTCGTATTTGGAAAAACAGGCAATCATTGTTTTTGAACGATGCTCATTTCAAACCAACTTGACGCAAATTCTAAAAATCCTCTAATTAAATATTTGCTCTGGTTAAGGCTTTGTGGTCATTTTTTACATGAAAAACTTTTATTTTTGCTTTGAGTTCATATCACTGTGACGTGATGACTGTAGCCACACTGTCCGACAGCCTTGACAAGAAAAACCAAAAGTATTCTGAAATTATAAGCAGACAACAATAATATTGGACTCCTTTCTGTACCCTGTGGGACACCATACTGTTCATCATCTATTCAAGAACATTCCAGAGCTTTCTGTTGCCTTGCAATCATTTCACCCCCCACCCCCACCCTCTCCCTTTTGTGGATAGACAGTCCGATAGAAGGCTCATGTAAAATCGCAGCTGTGTCAGACAGTGCACTGTCACATATAAATTAAATATTGAGCTAAAAGCTTTGTTGTCCTGTAGGAAAACGCATGCCATCAAGCATTAAGCAGATATTAATTTTCAATGGACCACCGGTAATGTTAATGTTCGAGGAACAGGAAAGCACTGATGCTACCACTGACAACCATTTCGCATGAAATACTGTGCAATTCACGGCATGCCACTCACTGAAATATCCTTGATTGTTAAGTGCTCTCACTGTTCTTATGTCATAAAAATTAAACTGAACAATGGGAGGTACACAGACACTGCACATTCCATCCTCCATATTGAGCATTCCAACGACTCCCAGCCGGGTGTGTGCCACTGCTGGCACGTGTGTGGCCTTTGCCTGTTGGAACATGCTTTGACCCACTATGTTACATCTGTCTCTCAGTGTAGGGGGGGAAAAGACCAGGAAATGACATCGCCACCGACAGTGGCATGGCTGAGCAGGAGTTTAGTGGGGTTGAGTAGGAAGGAGCACAGCAAGATGGTCCCGGTTCAGAGCAGCATGCTACCGCCAGATGCTGGACTCTCCATAATGTGAGCCCATGGATGAAAGAAATAATAATGCTCGCATCGTTCGCATTTGGATATGACCAGGGCACACTAAATGGGCCGTGCATATCTGCAGCGTATGGTCGTTGTGGAAAATGGGAACTTTTCAGGTGATCAATAATAACATCATTACTTCCCCTTCCTATCTCATCATCTTGTGCTTGGGAGCGGTCAAAACTCCATATTAGAGTAAATATGATGCACAATACCTCAGACCACTGGAACAGCTTCTGCTCCTGTACTCATACCAGTTGGTATGGGCCACAGGTTCTTGTCTCCCGAGGAACCGACGCAATTGGAGTTGGGTTTTGTGTGTGTGTGTGTGTGTGTGCATGAGTGGGGGGGGGGGGGGGGGGGG
>JASCQY010000173.1:10712190-10723543 GCA_030264315.1 Sardinella tawilis
GGGGGGGGGGGGGTTTGATGTGTTGGGGTGGGTGGTTGAGGGACCCTTGGGCAGGGCATTCATGTCCAACAGGATGACGGAAACTTGTAAATGCACAGCAGTGAAGGAAGGGCCGAGATCCACTGAGAGATCTGAGGAGACTGATTAAGCCCCACGGTGGAGCTGAAGTTGAAAAAAAAAAAGCTGATTACAGGACATCTCCGTGATGGCGAGTTACTGGTAAAAAATTCTAAATCGGTTAGTTCAGAGTGGAGGGTTTGGATCAGAGGCTGAGCAAATGAAAACCATCCTCCCATATAATGGGGGGCGAAAAGGGCTCGTTTCCCTGGGACTACCGGGCTTAAACACTGTACCAGACATGTGCTGTGCAGCCATCTTTTTTCCCTTTCCTAAGAAAACACAGCCTTTAATAATTGCTCGATGCACCGCAAACCAAACTTCCATTACACTTATTGTGTCATCATGTCAAGTATTTTTAAAATGGTGCAGTTTGTTTGACTTTTAATAAAAATAAATTAGTAACTTGCCTTCTGTGGCCATCAAATAACCTCCCACAGCGGTGGAGTGGTACTTGTCTAACATCTGGGAGCCGATGACTGCATCTGGCGGCTGAACAACCAACATTAGGCATCTACAAACTGACTTCCGAGCAAAGCCCCCACAGAACAGTACATAACATACAGTACTGCATGCGATGACATCTACAACAACGTTATGACCCTACTATTAGCTTTTATTTGCTAGAAATGACGTTCAGTTTTGGACATTCACTTCATATCCGATTTTTGCTGTACACACTAAAACTTAACTGGCACGCTCTTCTGCTTGTGGAAATGCTGCAGTTTGGTGTTGGACATATTGATGTGCGTGTCATGAAATTTCCATGGTGACAGTAAAAGTTTTGTTAAGCAGACATATATCTGAAGCGCTTCCCACTAATCTCAAAGAGAGTGGTGAAGCCGTTTAAGCCGTTCCGTTCTCATAACAATGACAACGCACCCCACTCTCTCAACGAGTACGCGGAACCCATCACCATCATCATCGTCCAACTCTCTCATCAGTTGATGCCTATGACAACAACAACAAAATTTAAAGCATTTGACCGTAAAAAGCATAAAGGGGCTCTTCAGAGGACTTTAAAAAGGGGTGATGCATTCTGTGCCTGGCCATCAGGGTGATTGTCTCACAAATGGAACGCTTCTCGCACTGGTCCTGCCAACGTTGCATGACTTGTAAAATCTTGGGGCTTAAAACAATGCATCGATGTTTACTGAGCGCATCAGGACAGGCAAGGCGATAAGGGTTGGCAGAAGAGAGGGGGGAAAAAAAGTAAGTGGCCCAAGTTGTTCCACATCCACAGTAAATCATAGCCGGTTTATTGCCTCTAATAAGTTGATGCAAGGCCATTTTTCTTCCTGACCATCGTTCAAACATTTAAGGCATATTTACAAGGAACTTGTTAAAATATTTAATAATATTTAGTGGCAATTTCGGAGCAGCCTGTCAGTGCTGAATTTATGGCCTTTAAGTGTTTAAAAAGGCGATGACATGAATAACAAACTGTCAGAATGGACTCATTTGCATAGACAGGCCATAACTCTGATACCTTGCATTAAAAAAAGAGGTTTTTAACAAAACGAGTCATAAAGTGGGGCAGCATTCGACATGAGTGATGGCGGAGACTCCTCCGCAAAGTCGCGCAACGGGGACACGGCGAGGTCTTCCCACTACTGATGTTGGCGAGATCATGTCAGCCAATAAAGGGACATATATCCTCCTGCTTTGACTTATTTATCCCACGCCGATGAGCTCAAGATGCTACATCTCCTATAGGGTATTTTAATTAATTGTGATAAAAGGCTAATTCTAAAGCGTCGGCACCGACAGCGAGCCCGGCGACGGCATTCGCCACAAATCACGCCCCGCGTCAAATATTTTATCCATAACTTTCTAATTTAAAGTCTTCCACCCGTGAGGTATTTGTTGTCGGCGCCTCTGGAGCAAAGCCCGACATAAAACACAGGCGCGTCGCTGATTAAGATCGCCGCGAGAGCGGTTTCCGAGTGGCGGGGCCGGAGATCTGTCTCCTGCGTTGGGGCACAATGGTCTCGCTACTGATTGGCTGCATTCAATTCACTTCCCCCACCACGTCTCCTGCGCCCCCCCCCCCCCCCCCCTGCACACAGCCTTTTGACCTGGCAGTGGCCTGCCTCTCCTAGGCTGGGAAAAGGCCCCCGTTGACACTGATTGCGCAGCTGTGAGTAGTCTCTCCCTGGTGCCCTCTCAGCGCAACTCTAATTAATAGCCAATTCATCTTCTCTGATCGGAGTCTGCACGCGCCGTAATATATGGTTAGTTTGGCGAGCAAGCTATTAAAGTGTAATAACCAAGTACAGGCACTCGATTTGGGAAGAGTAGCACCTTCTTACCATGAAGAGGAAACAATTCATTTATTTGATGAGCCGCCATAAGCCAATCGTTTGCCGCCATTCGTTTGGGTGCGAGTCATGCCCTTTAGGCTCACCGAGGTTGTGGTGGTGGAGGAGACATTTTAAGGGATTTCTGCTTGGGGTGCTGGGGGGGGGGTGAAGTGCCCCTGGAGCTCTATGTGTACACTTATGTAATTTGCATCTAATCCGTACTGTCACACCAGCCTGACCGTGCTGTCGCCCTCCACAGAGCACGCCTGCCCGCCAGCCTCTCAAAATGACCACTGCCAAGGTAAAGAGTTCATCAGTGCGAAACCCTTGCTCATCTCCTGTTACCGTGGCACCATTACCACGCGGATATCCCCACCTGAAGGTCGCCCATATTTTATTTCCGATGTGCAATTGGGCACCATGCAGAGGACACTCTTGCTTGGAATAGCTGTGTGTGAAAGTGTCCATTAAGATGCATCACAATAAACAGCGCCACACTATATCTCCACACTGTCAGGCCGGCGGTAATAAAAGCCCGGGATCGGGGAGGCAATTCCCTCCGTTTCCTTCCTGTAAGAGGATTTGACACGGGCAGGTGAGGGACTGAGCCGATGGGGTCACATGGTTCCTGATACCAGGGCTGTTCACATGTCAGTAAGGCAAATATCCTGGAGCCCTCGACACAGGGTGTGGTCCGCGCCGCGCCACGCAGCAGCAACAAAGAGCCGGTGGTACGGCAAAGACAATTATTTCTGAATTACACCCTGAACTCTTCCTCCTTAACAGGATCCCCAGAAGGAAGATGGAACTGGCCGCTTCCCAAGAACGCCGACCCAAACCCTGGCTGTTGTGCGTTGTGAGCCTAAAACTTATCACAGGACGAGGCGGTTCATGTTGCGCTTCGCAATTCTTGAATTAAAAAAAAGGAGGCAGCGGGAGAAAAACAACGCAATGCATTTCCTGGAAATTGTAATGAACGATCACTTGAAAACACATTGTCTTTGCTTTATTTGGTGACTAGAAACCATGACGGCTTCTACCTAACCTCTGTTATTGGGGGGAAACAAAGGCAAGAGGGAGAAAAAAAACACTCGCATGAATAATAATCTGCTTGGTATTTCACCACTGCAAGAAAGGGGGGAAGGGGAAAAAAAAACAACAAACTAAAAATTCAGAAGACTCAGGATTGAGCCTGGGCCCATGCCTGCCTCTCAAGCAAAACCTTTTAAACCCATTATTCTTTTTGCTAGAACTAATAACGTTTTTGTCTGTGCAGCTTAAGACCCTAATTGACTAGTTTTTTTTGGAGGATAGCCCAGATGGAAAAATAAGTACTCCTTAAAGACCCTGCTCCCCGCGCTTCCCCACGCTTAAAGTCCCTTATTAATTAAACTTTCACCAAGTCAGAGGTTTTTATTAAAAAAAAAAAATGATAAAGTCTACTGCCCCCTAAAACAGACCTTCACTATTGTCTAAGAAGGTAAAATGTTTCTGGGAATAGAAAGAAGGCCTTGCCATTTTAATACCATTCATTTCAAGCCAAGGGACTGAAGCACAGCGGAGAATAAAATGCATCAGTCTAATTAGAGGAGGGTTTTCAGTCATATTAAGAAACATTGTGAAGTTCTGCACTTCCCTCAAACTTCTGACCATAATACTCTCACTTCTACACTTTGGAAAAACTACAAAGTCACAGAGTAACAGAAATGTATCTTCCCACACAGTCTTCCAGCTATGATCTAAGGTAGTATTAGAGCTTTCTGTCACACAAAGGGCCTCTGCACAGCTCACTGCGTGGGACTGTGGCCCAAGTGCTGATCACTGTGACATGATCAGTCATCCACTTGATCAATCCATTCATTTACATTGTGCTATTAGCCAAAGGACAATATTTACTAATCAATGGAGAAAGGTGCTTGCTGCTGATCCCTGCTGTAGGCTACTTGGGAGACCGTTAGCTTTGGACTGATTAAGACAAACATTTGTCCCTGTTTTCATTATAGGTGAAGGTCTGAGCCATGACACCTTGGGGGCGGGGGGGGGGGGGGGGTGAAATATTTCAAACATTTATAGACGAAATGTGACTTTGACTGAGTGTTGAATTCTGGGAAATGTAGTGCGCATGAGAGGCACACTGGATATTAAGCTAAGCGAAACACATGGCTTTCCTGTCAATCTCCATACATGCTGTATAACACTATCAGTGGACTCAAAATAGCTCAGCTAAAGAACAAGCTGACCCATTAAGGCGCTGGAATGTGGCTTTAACCGAGACTGACAGCCAAGTCTGTTTCTGGTGCCTAAACCCCTAATAAACTGGCTACTTACCTCCTGGTGTATAAAAGCAATGAGGCATTCTTAAATGAAAATCAATCAGCGTGGTCCTGGCTCTTGCCACACACACACACACACACACACACACACACAGGGTAAAAAGTTTATCTACAAAACCGGCAAATGAGTAATCTAAGTCAATCACTTGTTATTTCAAACCGATACAAGTTATCTCACCATTTCTGCTTTTATTTTCTTTTTCAGCAACACACAAAACAGGTAATTAAGTTGACAAAACAGAGATCTCCACCCTTGATCACCTCCACCCTTGCTAAATACAGCAGAATGCTAAGGTGTGGTGACAAAATAAACACCAAAAAATGTCCTCCTGCATTGTCACATAGCCATTGTGAAAGAATGACATGGTGGTGAATAGGAGCATGTGGCATTGTTCAGAGCATACAGCTGTACTTGAGTCTCTCTCCTTCAAGAAGGGCTGATAAATAGGCAGGGATATCTAGTGATGTTTTGAGATGTTTGATGTTTTGATGAAATAAAGGCAATTAGCGGTATCTGCAAACTGCTTCTGTAAATACTACAGTAACTACAGCATATGAGCAATTCATTCTGTCATTAGCTCACAAAGGTGTCATGTACAGCATGGTCATTTGGAGCCCTACCTCTGACTTCACTGCATTTAAAATACTAAATTATTTCTTGCCTTTACAGTTAATGCAGTTTCTTTCACATGACCAAAAGATTAGCAAATTTGCAGACAATTTTCCTGATACACAGCAATCAAAGGAATAGCTTTGAGATGTTTAACAAAAAGGCCTGGATTAGACAGAACGTAGAAGACTATTCCTTATAGTCTACTGGATAATAAAAGTGAACTTTCCAAAGGAAAAAAAAAAATACGACCAAATCTATTGGAACAGTACGGAGGCTAATGTTTTGACTAAATCTTCTCTCAGCCTAGTTTCTCCCAATTTTACTGACAACATGACCTGATGAAACAGTCAATTCTGGTGTCAACCCCATGGAGATGCACACAGTAAATTGTGGCCTATCCTGTGAAATTGCGCCGTAAATGAAATGGCTTGCCCCTAACTGAAGATCTTTAGCCTGCCGAGCATCCCTTTTAGAGAGTCCAATTACAGGCTTCTATGGGCATATAACAGTTTCCAGACTGTGAAACTGGTAGCGGAATGACTATGTAAAAAAGGGAGAAATATGAGCAAAACTAGCAACTGCCCGGGAGCAGTAAACAGCTTTATTAGGCTTCCTCACAGCAGACTGAGGGAGACGGCCGGGACTACAGAGGGAGACGGATCCGCCAGGACTGAGTCTTAAAAACTGCCATTTCACCAGGATCTCCTCGGCAGTTATTCTGCTTGATAAACAACGCGGGCGTGTTCCCCCAATTTTGTCTTCCCTTTGGTTTATCTGTTTTCTGCTAACGAGATGTCACTAATACGTTCTGGAATGCTGGTTGAGCGGTGGATTTGATTGGCCACGAGGAACTTAATCATGTATGGCAAATGTGTGCGGACAGCTCCTTAGCACCGGATTTTGTGAACAAACATAGTTGTTGACAAGACTTTTTGCGGAGACGGAGTTTTGCCATTTCCGCCAAGCTTTAATCTCCAATCAAGAGTGATGAAACATTTCCACAATGCCACATCCGTTTACCAATCTATCAGCCTCCTGTTAGTTAGATTGCGTATTTTCCTTCAATTAGTTAAATCATGGGGACAGAGTGAGCAGAGAAAAAAAAGACACCTCCCAACAGACAGCATAATTAAAACAAAAACTGTCTTCTTGCCTGCATTTAGAAAAAAACTGTCTGATTGTGTACCTGTGCTCCTTTTAACTAATTAAAACGGCAAATCAAATAGCGTAAGATGTGTATTTACATAAACACATAAGACAATTGCAATGTGTGTTTTATGTTATTGTTCCTCCCTGAAAACAGCATCTTATTCTGCCTTAATTTGTGCCAGTGTGGCTTCCTAAAAGCAGGCTACAGCCATCCTTAAACGGCTCCATTTAAAATGCAATTTGATTAGGTGCCAAATTGCTACCAAGTCTCTCTCTCTCTCTCTCTCTCTCTCTCTCTCTCTCCCCTCTCCCCCCTCTCTCTCTGCAGCCTTGGGATGGGGGCTAAAAATTTAATTAGCATTTGTACATAAAAGAGAGGTCTTTGTCACATCTTGTATAATGCATCCCAGAATGACCACTACGTTCAAAGCTCCTCAGCCCTGGCGATTTCCGAACTAATAGATCTAAAGGGAGCTAAAGGGAACAGGGAAAGAAAGAGAGAAAGAAAGACAGCGAAGGGTATGTGTGTGTGTGTATGCGTGTGTGTGTATGTGTGTGTGTGTGTGTGTGATGAGGGAAGAACTCGCCGAGGACCTGCGTGCCACTGCAGGGGCCCACAGGACGCAGTATGCTTAAATAATCCAAAACTTTTCTTTAATCACAGTTTAGAAAATTGGCTGGGACCTGCAGCGGGAGACAGCTGCTCCAGCCCCACAGCCATTTAATGCCATTCGCCGAGGGTTTCCCCTTAAAATATTTACGCCATCCCAGGGCTCCGCAATATTGTCCTAGAACGAGGAGATAAGAGCCAAGGAGGTGTGCTGGAGTTCTCCTAATCAATTTGCTAATTACTGGAGCAGCTATAGGAGGAGGGCGAAGAGGAATCCCTCCTGGCAAGCCCTATTCTAATAAATGCTGAAAAATTTATTTACTCAGCGAGCCAAGTGGAATTTTCAAGTGGAATTAGCAGCGAGGGTTGATTAAGACAGACTGTGTCGCAGTTGAGGTCTTCGTCAGTGGGCGAGGGGGGAGGACGAGGGGGGGGGGCGTATAGGTGGAGTGGGATGGGGGAAGGCAATGGGGCAATGATAAGTAGCCAATCAGACGGGTGAAAATATATCTCTAGCCACACAGACTATGAGAGTCTATTACAAGATGTCCCCGATGGATTCTGGTTTTTTTTTTTTTGGTTTGTGTTTTTTTTTTTCAATCTTGAACGAGACAACGACTCCAAAGTGCGATGGCTCTGTGAGACTCTGTATGGAGCCGTCTCTCATGAAGAGACGAGAGATTGGCGGGAAGCGATGGGCCGGAGCAAGCGAGCCACGCCAGGAGAGGAGAGACAAAGAGGAAAGACTGTGTGGACAAGAGAGGCATAATCATCAGATGGCCCACACCAGGCCTTGTCTGTGTGAGTCCAGAGAGCTGGGCGCAGTGGCAGACGTGTCGGGGTGCGCTTGACGCCACCCCCTCCGGAACCTCTGACAGACTGGGGGGACCCTGCCCACCCCTGGGGCTGAGCCCAGGACCTGGCCTGTCAGCTGGGGTGGCCCAGCTCCTCCTGAAGGTTAGGAGCAGCAACCTGCCGCCTCCTTCCAGGTCATACACACACACACATAGACACACATACACAGACTCACTCTCTAACGCACACACACACACACACATACACTACTACTTCTCCAGACTCTCTCCTTTGACCTGAGGACCCCTCCTATCTTTCTTCACACAAAGACACACACACACACACACACACGAATAAAATGAAAAGCACACACTCATACACATGGACATACACCACCCCTCACCTCCAGCTACGGCCCCAACGCCCCCGCTGTCAAGTCTAGGGCCCAATGTCAGTTGCACCAAGAGCATCAATTAACATAAAATAAAACCAACAACCTCAGAGGAATACAGCAAGACTTACACCACAGTGAGACAGATTAAATCATCCCTTTCTCTCTCTTCATCTGCTTCTTATTCCCTCTCTCTCTCTCTCTCTCTCTCTCTCTCGAGGATGTCTGCACCCAACAGCAACAAACAAATAATTTCTAATTAGTCCGATATGTGACACAAAATGACACAGCCCTTAAAAAAACACAAGGATGTAACTTTAATATCAAAGCCAACTTAATTGTCATTGTTAACAGAGCACTTCTGGTTAGTCAGACATACACATGACACACAACTCACTCAAACAGTATGTTTCTGACCAGCCTGGTTGTTTTGAAATGTGCTAAGATGTCTTTTCCATACAAACATGGGAAACAGCTTCCAGCTGGCCCTGCTGCCCCTAGTGGGGATCCTTCAGGCCAGCAGAGACACAGAGGTGCACACTACACCACAGCATGAAGGAGTCGCACACATTCGCCAGGCCTTTTATTCATTCGTGTCTACCGTGAGTATTTTAGACTTAGGCTATTTCCTGCACTTTTGACCAGGTCTTCATTTATTTCATTTTTCAGTTCATTTTATTTGGGCACAAATGCGCTGGAATCGTGTTTACAGTAATTTTGTTTTAATGTTTATACAGTATATCTGTCCCACAGCTTTGTCTTTCTGCTTCCTAATCAAAATAGCGTTTCCATTATTCCAGGCGAAAGATGTCATCTGTACAGTAGGTCAGGTGTCCAAATGGAGTGTGCCATACGGGCGTGAAGGGCCTCGCGCATGTCATTAAATTACATCACAAACAGCCGGCTGCAAAGAAAATGAGGCGTGTGATTCTGGTCCTGAACAAACCCACAGGGCATTGAGGCAAAAACAACAGGCGAGAGAGAGGGAAAAAGAAGGACCTGTTGCCGTGACATTTTGTTCCCTCGCACCTCAGCACACGCCAGTCACAATGGGCTGCTTTGTGGAGGTTCTGTGTTCTGATCACCATGGCGATGGCTCTCTGCCTCCTAGGGTTCCCCAGAGGGGGCCGAGAGAGGAGGAGGTTGCCATCCCAGCCCCCAGAAGCCACCGGGAGGGGGGGAATGGGGATGGGGATGGGAGATCGGTGGAAAGATTATAGGGGAGGGCTGGGGTGGGGGTGGATGAGGATGTGGATGTGGTGAAGGAGGTGGTGGGGTGGGGGTATGGGCGAGGGTAGAGGCGGGAGGTGGGGGAGGGCAGTGCTGAAAAGATGCTCCTACAGGTGCTCAAGTGTGAGGGCGGGCTCAGCATTTGCTGGTCCCAGTGGCTTAGCCCTGTGCCTCAGCACCACTTTCCACCTCAGAGTTACAGTAGAACAAAAAAACAAAGCGGGCAAAATGGAAAAAATACGAATCTGTGTGTGTGCGTGACTGTGCATGCATGTGTGTGTGGCGTGCGTGTGTGTGTGTGTGTGTGTGTGAGTGTGTGTATGTGTCAAGGAGAACTTTATAGATATAGAGGCTCTGCATTTCATTCCTAACCTTTAAAAGGGCAAAATATGGAGTGAGGGGAGGCAGCGAAGGCCCACAACATCTGTGTGGAGCTAAATCATCTTTACATGACAAATAGGGACAGAGACGGCATTCCAGTCTAGGCGACAAAGGGCATCTCCTGTTCCATATGCGCATCCTGTGCTGTTTGTGTGTTTATTTGGGGCTTTGTCTGGCCATGGGCAAAGATGCACTCTTTGAGACAACTTGAAGGAGAAGTTTGGTGAGAATCAATCAATAGCTCTGTTGTTTAAGGTCACCAAGTAGGGTACCTTTCACTAGGAAAAAGAACTGGAAAATTTGATACAGCATAGACCAAACCCGGCAACCAACATCAGGTGAATGTAGCATAATAACTTACTTTCAGTTTCATTTTGCTATGCCCCATTCAGTTAACATTAGTTTATTGGTCTATGTTGCATAAAACATTCTGGTTCTTTTCTCTACAGGTACTATTCAGTGACAACAGGGTTTCTGATTGACTCACGCTGGACTTCTCCTTTACGAGAACCCAATGATTTAACCTCTCTGTGCATGGGCTCATTTCAGACAGTGGTTTTGACAGGGCCAAATAAACCAGTTAAGAATCTCTCTGCCTAGTTAGCACTATATAAACAAAAACAATCCAATAGAGAACATCCTGTTAAACTAGTCTTGAGCTGCTGACTAACCCAATCTCTCACTCATTAGTTCCTTCCCCTTGTCTTCATCCAGCAATCACATTATCATTTTCTGCAATGAAGCGTGTTGCTGAGGTAAAAACATGTGCATGTCTACAACTGCCAACACAGGCTTTCTTTGGCAAACAAAACCCAACAATTTTCTTGTTTGCTTTTCGTCACATATCACCTTTTCATGTGCGAGACAAACGCTTTAATTGGAGTTTTCTGTGCCAGACCAACTCCAGTAGAGCCGTCCCGTCGTCAAAATAAACAAACGGCCTCGATCTTAGCAAATAATGCCTGTTATCACCCTGCTAGAACTCCACTGGTAAGTGCTCTAATCCAGCGGATTAAAAATAGCCACGAGTTCTTCAAGTTTATTTTCCATTAGCTGAGGTGGTGGAGCCCCTCGCTCTCAGCGTTTGTCTGACATCCTCAACCCCCCCCCCCCCACACACACACACACACACACAGTCTCAAGCAAACACACATAGCCATCCTGCCCCCCGAGCGTGGGGACTGCAGGGGCAGAGGGAGAGTCTTTGGAGCTGGCAGACGGGGATGGCCGTGCATGTGTCTCTGTCCCCACTAACCTTGGCCAAGCGCTAGGATTACCTTGCATTTGCTCTCCATGCTCCGTCTTTCCTTAAGACTTATTAAGAATGATAATGAGCTCGGGAAAGGGCCAGCATGTCCCTTTCTCTGTCTTATGTGGCAAGTATGTGTACTCTCTCTCTCTCTCTCTCTCTCTCTCTCTCTCTCTCCCCCC
>JASCQY010000173.1:10733667-10749002 GCA_030264315.1 Sardinella tawilis
GTGTGTGTGTGTGGGGGGGGGGGGGGTTGTTGGAGGTACTGTATATCACATATCATCCTCCTCTGATCGTTCACGCTTTCTAATTACAGAAGGTGAGGAGGGCCATCATTTTATCGTATTTGTTTTGCATCACTGCAAAAATAGAAAATGAGGGCTTGCAGAGCTGTCCCAATTTACTTCGTTTCGACCTTGATTAAAAGAAAATTAATTGCCACATCTCTCATTATGTTGCAGACAGCATTTGATGACTGGAATGGAGAAAACTAAAAAAAAAAAAAAGGCAGAGCGTTGCAGGGAGTGTGAGCTCGACCCGCTTGTTCAGGAGACAACACACTTCTCTAATGATGAAAATAAACAGGTCTTTTAACACAACCATCACAAGACAATGTCAAAGATATTAGTCTTAATATCCCAGCTCTTGCCTTCATGGTGTGCTTAACAGTGTAGGAGACCTTGTAACTTTACCATCCTTCACATCGCATTCCTCTACGCCTGCACAACAATTAAGAGCAGAGGGGTGGCTTGCGTATGATGCTTGTTTTGTCCTGGAGATGAAACACTGATAGAACAGAGGAAGCAATAATGTATGCCTTTCAGCTGCCCAACTTTGGCCTTAGAAGCACCAGTTTTGATGACATGGAAGTGCTTTTGCTTCAGATATGTCTGAAATGATTGCATTCGATGGACTCTGATGAAGAATTTGATAGAATTTGAAAATGAGTGAGTACATTGTGAGCCAATTGCAAAGCATGTTTCTCTCATGTTGTGTGTGCTTTGAAGGTTACCAGTAATAACCCTTCTATTAAAAATGATCCCATGGTTTTATGCAAATCTATTCAGAGCTTTTATTTGTGGAGTTTTCTACATTGAAAACATCATTGTTCTTTGCCACTTGCCAGTTTCCACTCAAACTGCCAATCACCGTGCTTGTTTTTGATTATGTGTTCTTGACAGAAAACAGCAAACTGCGTCATTCCTGCTTCATTCTCACCCCAAACTGAAAATCTATCTGTCTTTTATCTTCAACATAAATCTATTAGACTAATCTTCCAAACTCCTCTCAAACCCCCCACCTCTCCTGGGCCCACTCCTCTATTTTGGTTAAGCCACCATATGTCTCGGCGGATCAACTTTGGAACTTTTCAGAGAGCACGGTGTATGATTACATGAGAATTTCTCACAGACAGGGTCTGCAGAAGGGAGCAAAACGCGAAATGCTATTTTAGAAACAAAATCCTCTTTCACGCGGCCACTGCACCTGTCCCCGCCTGAGGCCACCGTGGGGCCAGAAGCCCGATGGAACGAAACAAACACACACACACACACACACACACCTCAGCCTGGGGATGTTGTTGGGAGGTGCGGAGTGGAGGTTGGCCAGGGTGAGACGTGGGTGAGACAAAGGCTACAGTATACCCGCTACACTTGTTCAAGTATTCTAATCTGCGCTCCTCCGTAGGGGCTTCTTCCCCCCGCAGCTGTCTGACGCTTGTTCCGCTCCCTCTGCCCACAGACGTGTGTGCGTTTCTTCATTCATTCATTCGCTCGTTGGTTGGTTCGCTCGCTCACTTGTTCGCCTGTTCGCTGGCCCCTTGCCTCGCTCCGCGCCTGCCAGTGCTCTCCTGTGGCCCAGCACAGCGAAGGCCCATCCATCCGTGCTTCAAACTCAATCAGCGCCAATGGAAATGAGACCCCATTGTTGGGGCTGCTCCTGATATGTGGCAACAAGTGAGGCATGTATTTTGATAACGCCGTTGTCGTCGTCGCTGCCACCGCCAGCGCAGTGATGGACCGAGAGTGTACGTTGCATGAAAATGAAATGGAATTATGTAGAGAACAGAAAGGGGACAGGCCTTCATTTTATCACATGCAAAACTCATGTATTACCGTCACTGGCCAGCCTGTCTGGAAAAGTTACATTCCTGCTACATAGCTTTGGGCACTTTTCATACGATAAAACCTCCTGAACTGTTATTCAAAACTGAGAGGAAAAAGAGCCAACAAATGATTGAGAATTTTGATGTTAATGAAGCCTACCAAGGAAAAGACATAAAATAATAGCCTACAGCATGTATGCCAATCCTCATAGACATACTGTATTTCCTCATACTATGGCAACTGTCAAAAAACTTTAACACTGACAGGGTTCATAGACTAATATTGCATAGACTATAATGCCCAACATACGTAGATTTTGTATTCAAAACACATTGGGTGGTTATTATGGTGTAGCATCAGTGCAATCAAGTAATGACAGTGTGATAGTGTGATAGATAGAGCAGGGACTTGGGTGTCCTGCATCAGACATGGTTGGGTGAATGGAGACGCATGAAGGATGGTATGGAATTGAATATTTCAAAAGCAAGTCAACAAGTCTCTATCTGCAATTTGCGTTTCTTCCAAAGATGTGATTGGGCAGACAATCAGGAGAGGAGAATGAGGGGAGAGTGTCATGCATCCAGGCATCTCCCACACTGGGAAGCACAGTGTTCAACTGCCCTCATCGCCTGATGGCGATCCTATGGGAATATAGATAGAGGCTCACTCCCTTTAGTGCTAAGAAGCATTTCATGAGACTCATCCTCTCCTCTGTAGCCTGTAGCGAGGGAGCAGCTCTGAGAGCCTGTGGGGGCAGAGCAGAGCACTTGACAGAGGCCCTGAAATCAGCTAAGGACTAGAGCCTATTCATCATGGATCGATTTCTAGACTTTTTAGATACTTGCTGTATGTTTCTGTGGCACCATCCTCTTAGCCAGGCTAACACCATCATAGCATCTCCACTCTGTCTAATATACATCATTGGATTACATTTCACTACGGTACTATGTCAAGGTTTTGCTTTCCCCCAACTGAAGGTCAAACAAAGTGTACATCCACCCACAAAATAAATGAAATAGCCTATATAATATCCAGAGTGTACAGACTTTGCACAAAGTGAAGCACAGTGAAATAGTCTGGTTCACCAGGCTTCCATCTTTGTCCCAAGTCTACTAAACATCAGCTTCTCCTCCCACATCAAGGTAGTTTCAATGTATTTGGGGGCACAGTGTAATTGGCTATATAGTCATGGTACCGGGGTCAGGTTCAGGTGCCCACATGGACCCGGGTTCGAATCCAGCCTCCTCCTCCTTTGGTCATTTCCCAATTCTGATCCTTACACACATCTCTCCTCCATTCCCTTCCTGTCTAGTCTTTACTGTTCTCTAAATAAAGTCTAGAAAAGCACAAAGGACAGTATGTCAGAGATGTAGCTAGTATGCAAGTACAGTACTGTACAGTACATGTCATTATTTATGAGGTATTTTGAATGCTCCTGAAGTAGTATGTGCTTTATTCACCATCCCAAAAGACGGGAGGTAGAGGTAGCTTTTGAACAATGATGAAGCTCAGTGGTGAGCTAGTTAGCAACACAATGAAGAGAAACCCGGCACGGCATTTATCTACCACAGGAAAGCCAGAGCCAGAAGCCTCCCCTCCCTCTCTCCCCCTCTCTCTCCCTCTATCTCTCTCTCTCTGGGGTAAAGTTGCATCTCGATGAAGATGGCGTCTGCACGACAGACGGACAGACGCTGGTTTTAGATTTTTTTTTCCTAATGAAATGACAGGGGAGGGGAGACAGGTATTTAGGCTACATCTGGTTTGACCACATGCTAGGTGAGGAGCCTTGAGAGCCCAGTTAAATCTCAAGTGCTCCCCTGATAGAGTCTTTATTTTATCCTCCAGGCTCTCCTCTGCGGTGGAATCCACATGCTCTCCGCGACAGTCCCGGCTACAGCTGCTCCTCTGGCAGTGCGGTGCCCATTGAACACCATGTCGTAATAAGGGGTCAGCTATGCCCCCCTGTGTGTGCGGGAGTGAGAGAAGTTGGCAAATAAAGCACTACACTACTTTCTTTTTTTTTTTTGTTTGAGGACTGAACATGAAGGCCGGAGTACAAAAGGTACCCCATGTGCCTGGTGAATGTCTCTATTTCAGATAGCAGTAAATCCTTCGCCCCCTCCCGGCCAGCTACCACCACCACCACCACCGCCACCGCCACCCGGCTCCCTCAGCCCCCTCTCTTTTCAGATATCGCCCCATTGAAAGTGTTCAGTTTTAGGACACTGGGAGGTCACACCTGTTGTGGAACTTGATAGACGGCTTATTTATAAACTTTCAGAGCTCCAGATTCTTCCTGCAGAGAAAACGCTGACATATGTGGACAGGAGTGAGGGGGCATGAGAGAGGGAGGGGTGGGGGTGGGGTGGGGGTCAGGAATGGAGTGGGGTTGGTCAGCTGAAAAGCCTGTTTATGAAAAGTGCAGCAACTGGAAAATCCATAAAACTCTGAAATGATGAAATTAACAAGCCATCTGATCAAAGGGACAAGTGACAGGGGAGGGGGGGGGGGCTTTACTATGAGACTACTGAGAGTTCTCTTTGACTGAATTCATAGAACAGTACGGCTAACTTGTGTGAAAACTATTAAAACAATAAAAGAGAGAGTTACTAAAATAATGCGAGGAAAAGATATTTGGGAACGTTTTTTTGTGTCCAATCTCATATGGTGTCCCTGACACAGACATTCCACAGATCTGAAGTTTGGATTGTGAACAGAAAAAAAGAATGAAAGAATGATTTCAGGCCCTTCCAAGTTTCAAAGAAACCTAACTGTTTTTCTAATGACTAACAGAAATGTAAATCTCCCGAGCGCTGTCTGAGGAAGAAAATTAAATGCTGTTTCATTTTGTACAAAGCGTTTAAATCATGGCTGACTATATATGTATATGCAAAGTGACCTCAGCCAATGACACTTTATTGTCATTTGAACAAGAAAGAACACACAGAGACACTCACACTAAAATACACACACACACACAGACACACATACGCGCGCGCCAGCTGCTTCTATCTCACAAAGGTTAAATGCTTCTCTTTGCTCCCAAAAAAAGGCAAACAGCAATGGAGGCTGGCATGAGAGAGGAGAGGGTCTTAATATATTGACTAAATTTAGGCACTGAGTTATGGCCCATGGGGTATTTGGGTGGGATCGAGTGACGTATGAAAAGTTCTAGAAATGCTGAGTGGATTTGCAGTATAAGGAGGAATATTCTGGCAATGGGGGAGATTGCAGCCGGTGACAGATAGCCCGACAGGTGCTTCAGGCAGCAGCCCAGTGTCAGATGAACCACTCATTTAGAAATGTGAAAGTTGATGACTTTTTTAGTGCTCATGTAACACTTTTTGTGTTTTATACACCCACGGCTGCCAAGTCACACAAGAGCACACAAAGTTAGATGGGTATTCACCTCGTTGGCTCGATCTGCTGATAAAAGCGGAAACCATTGGGGACACTTTACCCTCATTGATTTTTCAAATACAAACACACACACACACACCCATGCAGTCACATATCTCACACACACACACATTAAAAATAAAATCTCAGATTTTATGATGTTCCTTATGTGCTTTGACTTCATTTGATCTTGCCGTAAAACTTTCCTGTCATTTCCATGACTTTTCTGGGATATGATGTATTGTCAATACTGTACATCATATTTATTTCTTCAAACCGGTAGCTCTGTGTAAACAAATATATATATACTGGCATCAGCAGCCGCAGCAAGCGACCAGAGAAACAGGCACTCGGCGTTGTGTTTACGTTGCGCTGTGCTGTACTGTGCTGTGGAATGTAACACTGATATTAGCCGGAGACACTTGGAGTGGTTAGCCCTTACTCAAACAGATAAGGGGAAATCTGAGTGGTGGGGCACAAATAGAACGATGCTCCTCATTTTGCTGAGATCCTCATGCAAGTGGTATCCTGCCATGTTCCTCTAACATTTAGCCGGGTTCAAAACATTCTGCCAACCAGTCAGGAAGTTCAAAGTAGCAGATTGCGCATAGGTAAGCAGATACCCTCAACTTTATTATAGACATCTGGGTATAAAATTAGTCATCTCTGCCAATAGTGGCCAACGTAACAAGGATACCATATGACAAGATGCAATACTGTACAAATCGATGGCACAAAACAGATTGCATTGCAAAGATTTCACTGCTGACAGGCGGCAAGATACTTTGGGCTTTAAAAAATGGCGACATCTTTTAAGGTGACCTCCAGAGTGCCTCTTATAAAATTACAAGAGACAGAAATCCATTTGCAACTCCGCCATAACACTGAGATTACATTGTTACTTTACAGCCCAGCTGCAAATTAATTTGGGCTTCATTTCATATATTATATAAATGGATAGTGGTGGGAAAATTAAATCCACGCATTACACATTGCTATATACTGCTTTATTTCTGCTGGGGCTGTTTGGAATGGGATGGTTGCCGTGCCACTAAGCAGCGGGTTGTGCTGAGCACGCCCGAGCCCGAACGATTCCAGCCCAGACCGTGACCGGATCAGGGCCAGATGTATCCTGGAATGGGATTCTACTACTTGGAGAGTGAGATCCTAGATCCATCCTTCTCTTTGCCAGTCCGTGTTGACTCAGGGAGAGTTAGAAAGAATGTGTTGATCTAAGGTGATTTTCACTCATTCTTACTCCTTATGTCCTGATATTTTCCTCCAGTCAGAAAGTAATCAAAGTGAATGAGATCAAACAAAGAGTGGAAGCCCCGCTGCTATTGGATTAGGCCGGGTGTACATTTAAACACGTCGCATGCTCAAAAAACAGCTTGTTTGCCTCAAGGGCTCTCTCACCTTGGTTAAAAGTGCTATCTTTTCTACATGAAACTTAATTATGCTTCCATCGACCAGCATCCCTTTTTCACCTTCTGATACTTATTTTGGTGACATTGGTGAAACTCTAGGGTGTACACACACACACACACACACACACACACTTAGAACAGCGGGAAATAGATTAAGGTGAATTAAATGGAAAAACTAGAGGACTGAAAAACAGTGAAAGGAGGACAAAAAGGGTCAGAGGCGTATTAAATGTGCTGTGACTGGAGCCTTTCAATATTCACACAGAGCTTTGACAGTCTACACTACCTGTCAATGGAGACATGGATGAATGCAGCTCTTACCCATGACATGTTGATCTCAGTGTTAATATGCACTAGAGAGGGTGGAGAGTTAAACATGAACATGCAATGTGCAAAAAAAAATGTGCTATGCTATGCATCATTTTCGTCTAACTAGGGAGTGGTGCCTAACATGCCTGTGTGCACAGTATATGAATATAGGACATACAGTATACAGATAATGCATAGCCTAGATGCATAGATTTGAATTCTGTCAGAGTTGGAACCAAAATCACCTGTTCATGACACGCACAAGCTGATATCTCAAGGATCTTTTTCAGATGTGAAACTTGATCACAGGATCCCCTGACACTGTCCTCAGAGACTGTCCACACCCACACTGGACCCGTCCTGTCTCAGGACGCCCCCACTCTTAAGATACATACAAACACACTTTCTCTCTTTCACAAACATATGCACACTATCATTTGCACTCACATACAGCACACACACCCACACACATAGTGTAAACCATCTCTCTCTGTCTTTCACACATACACACTCATACACACATACTCACACACACACACTCTTTCTCTCCCTCCAGCTCATCTGAGTCCAGAGTAGAAGCTTCATACGCCCAGCAGCCTCCCATATGGGTTCCCTATGTGTGGTGACAGTGGGGCGGCCTGGGCCAGCGGCGGGGAGCAGGGAGCTCCTGGCCCCACCCTCATGGGCCTGGGAGCCATGTGTCGACACATGCCACACTGCTGCTTGCTGACGCCTGCTCAGACCCGGGACAGCAGAGACGGGGGTGGGGGAGGTGGGGGGAGTGTGTGTGTGTGTGTGTGTGTGTTTGGGGGAGGGGGGGGGCAGGAGGACCTCCACAGGAGCTCTCCAGATGTTCTCCATCAGCGAGCCATGATGGGAGCTCAGTGTAGAGCTGCAACACCTGTTCTGCTCGAGTGTGTGAGGCGGCCCGCGGGGGCTGAGGTGTGAGTGAGGAGGGACTGCAACCTGCTCCAGGCCCACAGCCAGCAGGACACAGGGAGAGAGTGCTTTAGCATGGAGCAGCATGCCATTGCCAACATACAGTAGAGCTGAGCATTGCACCCTCTTCCTCTAGTAGCCTACCTAATAGTCACCTTACACACACACACACGCACACACACACACACACTCTGTGGCAAGACCCTGGCCAGGTGGTACGATCCCATCGATGCTATTATGCACTGCGAATTTGTGGTGAACAGGTTCCAGCTGGGGAGAGTGGTGATGAGGCAATGGAATCTAATCCCTTAAAATAGCAAGTTCACTGGAGGGGTGATAGGGTACTATTTTAATAGCACTATCGGTACATCTTGACATGAGATATATATTACTTGTGTAAAGTTTCTCCTCGGCATTATTTATAAATCAGCAGGATTTATGCCAATCTCAGCTCTATTTCACATACAGTCATAAACATACATTTAAGCACATACTGGACAAGGCCAGACAGAGGGATATGTCTGTCTGTCTGTCTGTCTGTTGGGGACCAAGGGCCACAGAAGGAGAAGGGCATATGAAACATACAGTAGTTTTCATAGCAACAGCTGAGCACGTCTTATCAACACTGATACACAGGGATCTCGGTCTAATCAATGGAAGAATAGGAACAAAGTCTATTGTGATAACAGAAAATACAACAACATGATTGAAAGACTCTAATAACCACAACAGTGGATACATCATCTCCACAGCTGGATATCCTCATCACCTCACGCCAAGAAACAGGAAAATCCAGCATATATTACAGAATATTGCATTATTTACACATGGGATGCTTTCTTGCAGGCTTGGGCAAAATAAGCCACTAATCAAGTGAGACAAAGAAGGCACGTGCAGAGGGTCAGGTGAGATGCAGGGGTGATGTGGCGCTCAATAACACCAATGTTAAAATCTCCTTGACCTGGAAGGTCACCCAAGACCAACCCCAAATCGTTTAATATTTTCCCTTCAAGATCAATGGCAGCATAAATTTGGGTTCAATGACAAGAATAATTTAAAACAGATCCATAAATGATAGGAGGCAATTCCCAATAGTGCAAGATGCATAGTATTTCCCTAGATTGACAGGATTATTTTGTGAAGCCTTGAACAGGACGCATATTAAGCGGCGAAACAATCTCCCTAAAACGTGCGTTTGCAGTTTGGAGGGCTCGTAGATGCATTGCTGTGACACTGTCTTTATTTAGACAGTTCAAGCACAGATCGAAAAATCGATCTGATATGAATTTCCTGCTCTTTTTGCCCAGATCAGCACGCAAAGGAATCGCAATTTGTTTAACATAGTAGCCTGAAATAAATAATTCTCTGGTAAGATGCGCCTGTGGATGGCCGCCCCACACCCCACACACGCCATTAGCCTCCCCCTTTATCCTCTGTCAGGGGAGAAGGCACAGATGACTCACTCTAGTCATTCAGAGCATTCCCTACATTTCCATCAGTAAGTGGCTGCAACATTTGTTAGAAGTTTAAGGGTGCTTACCTTCTTTAGTTTCAGTCTTCTTTCATTTTTTTAATTTAAATTTCTTATGACTTTTTTTTTCAAATAAGCCCATAAAGCATATTCCATTCATTAAAACGGTATTACCCTAAAGTGCATATTACACCATGGACACTTGACGCACAGTATGAATCTTAAAATCCTGAGAAACACTTATTCGACTTGCTTAGAGGACAAGACAATGTGGGCTCACGCTAATACTGTTTTGCAAAGCATAAAAACCCTGACTGATAAATATTAATTTGAACCTTCATGATGTATTTGAAATTTCCAGCTAAAATGTCACCACATGGAACATTAACGTAATATTTCAGGGCCTGAGAGCAATACTCATATTGATTGCATTTATTTGACTCTGGGGAGGGGAAATAATTCTTCGGTGTGGGACACATCTGGTGGCCAAAGATGCGAGGCAGGGAATGAGAAAATGCAAAATAACAATAAAAATAATAGGACTTGTGTTTGAATTTATCACCTCGACATTGTTTAAATGTGAATGGCTTAATACAGGGGTGCGCACGTTGGATATCACATCGTGGAGCCTTTTCATTTTCTATGAAGACAATCTGGTGGTGTTCAAAAAAGAGAAAACTATTAAGAGACACTTGTATTTCTTTTCATCCCATTCAGTGAAGAAAATGCAGAGGATTCGCGCTGGCTTAAATGATACAAGTAAAGTGTAAACTGGATGAATGGAGTCCTTGAAGTAGCTTTTCATTATATTGATAAAGTGTTCCTCATCTGCAAATCAGCATTTTCCTGCGTTGAGTACACACAGTCACACACTCCGTTTTGCAAGTTTAAGGAGAGCCAGGCAAGTTTAAGTATGCCTGTGTCCTAAAAGGATCCTTTCTTTGTCATTAATAATATTGACTATCATTAGGGAAGGGCGTCTGCCTGTCTTAGTGCAAATGAAACGAAATTTGAGTCACACCTCGACCCTGACCCTGCTTCGACCATAAGCGCTAGTTCCATTATTCGTTTCACTGAGGCACTGCGATGTCAATAGACCTTTTCCACAAAGTTATAAATTATTCCAAATAAATAATTTCGAAGAATGAATGCGAGTCGGTGACAATGTTTAATCGTACGGTTAAAGATTTGACAAAGAAACCTATACAATTTCAAGCGTATGTATGTCAATGCATAGTCTTAGCAACTCTACATCTGGTGTCATAATTTAATTAAGGAGGTCCGCAATTTGACTAGTTGTTAATAACACAATGTAAAGGTGGATAAAATAAAACGGACGCTTAGGCTACTTCAACAACTATGGAATACAACTTTGCCAACACGATATAGCCTACTGTAACCTAGTCTCTGTGTTAAGTCATGATGTAGGGCTATAAAACAATCTACAGAAAATAGTTCGTGTTCTAAAACTTTGTTTGATAGTTTTTTCCTTAACTCAAAAGTGCAAGCCCTTGAAGTCCTGTTTAATTCCATTCAACTGATGCACGCTTTTGTGAACCTGCCAAAATATTATGATGACTTCAACAAGACGCATTTCAAACAAGTTTCCTTTTGGAGGTGAGAGGACATTCCTCTCTCTCCCCCTCTCAACTGTCATGAATTATGTATAGCTAAAGCGCCCCCTACTGGTTACTGTGAAATAACCTTTGAATTAACCGTCTGCTCTTGAATATTTTCATGAAACACACACTCTGGCTTGGTTTGTTCATGTGTCCTTATGTCAATGTCATTTTTTTTCGTTTGAATAAATGGCAGAAATGTCACATCTTATATATGTGCTGGGAAATGGCAGTTGATTGGCTTTCATATTTTAAGGAACAGTTACACTTAACCAGGAAACTGCCAAGTCGCCTACTTTAAAAATATATTATTTGATGTCTATCAATAGGACCTCTGTCAACTTCTTGTGTGTAAAAGAAACATAAAAAAAACAACAGTGAAAATGTTTGCAAGGGGACAATTCAGATTCTGTGGAACAGGAAATTGTTAAGTTCTTTAGGAAAGCATAATTACAACAAAATACACAAAGGAACTTCTAAACAATGAATTTAATCAAACAAAGAAACATACTTTGCTTCTCAAGTAGGCTCTACCTTTATCGGCATCTGTATCAGTTGCATGGGAAGTTCGTCTTTGTTCCCAGGTAAGGGCAGGGGGAATACGCCGCTCATCATAAACAATAAAAAGGCTTTAAATAAAAAATTAGAACACTAAGAATAAGAATCTACCTTTCAACTAAAAATTTCCCACTCTCCCATTTAGTCCCAGGACAATGCACACAAGACACACAACAAGAAAGCTGCCAGTATTTTTTGAAGCAAAACAAAAATATCCTGGAATAATAAAAGTTGACTCAGACACTCAGAAGGGGCTCAGGGACGTGGTTGCGGGAAAAGAGATGTCCCAGAAAGGCAGTTTTAAACAGCAAAACACAGACGACACCATATGTGTGAGGGACTTCTCCCCGCAACAGTGTAGTGCAAGGGCAGCACATGGCAGCTGACTTAAAAAAAAAAAAAAAAATCACAGAAACAGCCTGTGCAAATTCTGGCTGAGATCTTTTCTTGTATGGTGATCCCTCTAACTTGATATGATCAGTTTGGGCTCCATTGAGTTTACATGTGTGCAAGTTATTGTTGCCAGCATGATTTTGTTGAAAATGTCCAAATGTTTCTTGTGAACGCCAAAGGAGGGCTTTGATGCCACTATGGAGAGGGGTCTGAGGCTATTGTAAACATGGCTGAAAGAGGGTCTTCTGCTGGTGTGTTCCTCCTTTCCTCTGAGTCCTGCAGTCGCACTTCAAACCCTCTCATGCATGTCTGATATGGACTAAAACCCAACTATGGAGGCTGTAGGGTTTCAGCTCAGAGGTTTAATTCCACAGTTGGTTAACAAATTGCCCTTTAAGAGGAAGAAAAAGAATAACCACAGAGTGAAAGACAAGTCGATGATCTCACAGTTACTTAGCCTTTGGCCACCCACCCAACCTTTGAAGTGTATCTTGTGAACTGGAAGAGCCCTTTTTCGTTCAAAGAGACTCAGCCAACACCACATGATGTTAGTCAACCCACTGAGCATTCACAATTACACTGTGCTCCATTACATGGTTGGAACAAAATTCAGACCATATCAAAATGTGACGGCCTAATTTATCCTGCTGGGGGTCTCGCTCCATCCCCGGACGTCCACCGGCACCGTGCCCCTGCCTCTCCCGCGCCACATCCAGCCCCAGTCTCAATTGCTTGTTTAACTTGACACATAATTACAGTGGAAATATTTGTGTATTTTGTACCGCTGCCACAGCCCGCGATGCACCGCGGCTGCCAAGGCTTTCGCAGCTCCCGCTGTTGGCACCCCATCCAGAGTCGCTGATTAAAACAAGATGCTTCATTTGGGCCAGCTTTGCAAGAAATCACTCCCAGGGAACGCCGTCATCCACGCCAAGCCAGAGCCAGAGCGAGGTAGCAGCAGCGACTTAACCACTGCTGATGACTGCTGGTGTGTGAATGTGTGTTTGTGTGTGTGTGCGTGTATGTGTGTGTGTGCATGAGTATGTGTCTGTGTGGGTGTGTGTGTGTATGTGTGTGTGTGCATGAGTATGTGTATATGTGCCACCTATCCATCCTGCACTGAAAGGATGCTGACGCATCCTCCTCAGGTGGCATTTGAAGGATCCTTACTGCACAGCATGCCTAAAGGATGCTTATGCATCCTCCTCAGGTGGCATTTTAAGGATCCTTACAGCGCAGCATGCCTAAAGGGGTGCTTATGGCTCTTAGTACAGTCGGTTAAAATTTGTAAGGAGAAACACGGCGTCTTGTAGAAGGCTGTGCTTAAGAGTGAAGGGGCCATTGCAACACTCTGGAGGAGGTTCAGTCATCCGCTTCTGCATGCTGTTCTGACACACTCCTGTGGCTGAAATGAGGCAATGAACTGGAAAGGCTCAAATATCCACTTCCTTTGCCAAATCACAAACGGCAACTTTGACCCTTGGGAGAGGGAAGAAAAACAGCGCAAGGAGAAAAGCAGGGTTGCAGTGTGTGTTGCTGTGTGTGTGTGTGTGTGTGTGTGTGTGTGTGAGAGAGAGAGAGAGAGACAGTGAGAGCTAAATGTATTTTCAACTGTTGCAGCCATGTCATGCTCCAGATGCTTCATTCAGTCCAAGGATAACAGGATAACAGGTGGTTGAGACTTTGACCAAAGTTCATGCAATGATGGATTTTACAAAAGAAAAAGTAAGGCAGTAAAAGGACGGAAATCAAGCTGAAACAGTCTCTTGACCTCTCCATGAACATTATACCATCATGACAGCGATGTCTTTAAAAACATCAACTCCGTAAATAAAAGCAATAATTCATTATTGCCTCTGAAAATCTGATTTTTTTCCTTTGCCAGTCACTCTGAAAACAAACCCGCAGACTATGCTGTCTAGGACTAGATAAAGTTCATCTTGTACTTGCAAGCATAATTCAGCAGGCAGGATCATCCCCAAGTCATTACTACTTAAAATGAATTAACTATTAACTGCATTGCTTTGTCTCAGAGAGACGTCCATAGAGGGAACGAACTCTACGGTGAACTTTTTTAGCTCTTCAAGGAATTCTAGGGTTGCATGCGAGTGAAAAGAGTTCATAATCATTCTTACTTTCCTAAATGCGCAGTTTCACATGAGGTCAGGCGTCAAGATTTGAGGAAATTATATATATATAAAAAAGCTCCACATCACATATTCTTTCATTACCTCCACCAAGGAGGTTATGTTTTTGCCGGAATTTGTGTTTTTTTTTTGTGTGTTCAAGATAACTCGAAAAGTACTGCACTAATTTGGATGAAATTTTCAGACAACGTGGGCATTAGAACAAGGAACAGATGATCAAATTTTGGTGGTTATCTGGAACACCGTCTGGAATTTGTACTGTGTCAGTGACCCGATATTGGTTTGGGCTGCTGCTTCAACTGTTGTTTTCTTACAAAAACTGATAATGAGCGTAAACAAAGTGATATCAGCAACTCTACAATGATTACCAATATAGGAGGAGGTAGTGAGACCTTTATTACCATTGAGTATATATAGATTAACAAACATTGCCGTATGAAAACTGAGAATGCTACCACAAGTTTCAGAGTATCACAAATGATCTGGTGGGCGCTACACAATCTCTTCTTAGAGCCACAATATTGATTTTGAGCAACTGCGAGACAACTCGAACACAATAAATTGCGCCGAAACTCTTGAGCATAAATGTAATAATAATAATAATGAAATTAAAATCTAATTAAATTGATATGGGCTGGTTCCTATAAAACTCTGGGAGATTGTTTGGTCATTAAGCTGTCTCGGTGTAGTTTATTGGCCAGTAATGGAAAGGAGTTGTGGTGAAGACTACGCCGTGAATACAGACGGAGGGGAGTTTTCACCGCCCCGGAGCCTGAGGGGAGCAAGTCTCTCAAAAGGTTGAGATTAACATGATTTGAATATTGCCTCTCTCATGAAGCCTTCCAGTAAAACCCCTTATAAACATCTCAAGTGAGTCAGCCATACGCAAGGCCTACCTTGAGACTCCACCGCTGAGTTCCAGGCAAAGGCAATATTAGCTGAGCATCAGTTCCGCTAACCACTCTGTCTGCGTACCTGTGTCTCAGAGCAGGGCAGTGATGAGGACCTGCCACACAGTATCTATCTTGTGTGACAAACAGACACTCCACCTGTCCTAGAACATGGGGAGAGTCTTGCCTTTCCACAAACACACACACATGCGCACTCTCTTGGACGTCCACATGCATGCACACACACACACACACACACACACACACACACACACACACACACACACACACACACACACACACAC